>CM040620.1:64885820-64950226 GCA_022817965.1 Solanum lycopersicoides | reverse complement strand
AAAAATGATGAAGTTTTACTTGCTTCTTATAGTGTGAAAACAAAGTGTAGCATCCATTTTTGAGTTTCTAAGTCATGAAAACGACAAGCTTAACATAAGTACAATTAATTTTTCAATCAACTTTTTTCTATCTGGTCAAAAAGTATTTATAATACTTATACAGAAAAATAAAACATTTAAACATTCTTACGAAATTTGAATGAAAAGTACTTTTTATACTTATAAAATAACAGAAAAAGTAAAAGAAAAAATACTACTATTAAATTTTATTTTTATTTTCTCAGGAGTTAAATTTGTAGATGGAATCATTAATTTTATTTTTATATTAAATAAAATTAAAAAAAGTACTTTTTTTTGTCAAAAGAACCAATATAGTGACAGATTTTCACTATATTTGTGAGGTATATTTGAACTTTTTTATTAAGATGCTATTCAAATTGATCGAGCCACTTTTTATTTTAATTGTCATAGTTCGAGGACGGAACTACTTGAACAATGCTTGAATGTGGAATTCATAATTACCTGTTCTATATAACATAATATTGAATCTTCCATATAATATTTGAAAATAAAATGATAATATATTGAAGCGACACTAATATTAATATATGATACTTAGAAACTTTGTCATATCTTCAATGGCCCGAAGACTCATATTGGTCATTTTAATACAATACTCCTTTTACATGTATGTATTCGACTTTCTTCTATAACTTTAAACTCCATGCCAATTGCAACATATTAGTATAACACTACATATAGTTATAACGTCTTTTAGGATTGAATGTCAACAACTGAATTAGACATAAATATTCTTGAATCAAATAAAAATGGCAAAAATACTGATTTTATCTATCACATTATTCATCACTTTAGAGTAGGGATGTACAAAACCAAATTGTAAAATCAAATCGAACCGATGTACTAAATCAAATCGAAAAAATTGACTTTTGGTTTGGTTGGTTGAGAAAAAACGACCACTCTTAATTTGATTTGGTATTAGAAAAAAAAAAGTCAAATCAAACCAATATATATATATATATATATATATATATATATATATATATATATATATATATATATATATATATATATATAGATAGATAGATAGATAGATAGATAGATAGATAGATAGATAAAAAATATTATTTACATATAGTCTACTTTATTGATATATTTTTAGTTGGTTTCTAGTTTTCAATTTTATATACTTTATTTCAAATTTGGCTTTGTATAATTTTTTAAATATATATATATATATATATATATATATATATATATATATATATATATATATATTATTTTGTTTATTGCTAAAAATATTACTTATAATCTACTTTGTTAACATATTTTTAGTTAGTTTATAGTTTTTAATTTTATATATTTTATTTGAAATTTGGGTTTGTCAAATTTTGTAAATATTTTATTTTTGTATTAAGATCCAAAGTTACAATTATTGTTATAGTTTTTCAAATTCGAAGTTAACAATTTGCTTTGTAAATATTTTTTGTATCTAGTTTGCCTCTAGCCTTTAATCTTATTAATTTAACAAAACGAACGTTGATATTTCAAAATAAATATTTTGTACTCATGTGAATTTTACAGTCTTTTTGAAAATTTTTATTCACTTAACATTTTTTGAGTTTAGTTTATCACACAGCTAAGTGAAAAAATATTTGATCGTTTTTCATATATCGTATAGTTGTAAAAATCCGGAAAAAAAACAAATAATCAACTATAACTAAAACCGAAAAAATCGACTTTATATGATTTGATTTGATTTTTAGATTTAATAAACCGACATAATTAATTTTAATTTTTTTTTAATTAAAAGGTCAAACCAAATCGACCTATGTATACCCCTACTTAGAAGAATACTTGCTATAAGTAACTAAATAGAAAAGTCAAATTGAGCTCATTTAAGTAAATACAAATCATTGTCTTAAGCTTCCTCAATAAGAGAAATTCCGCTTGATTGGTTATGCAATTACTATGCAAGATATGTAATTAAAAAAGTTACCTTCTCCTCATGAAACTAAGGTTCTATATAAGTTTATCTTCGAATCAGTACAATAACATTGAAACATGATATGAGATGTGTAAACTGAATAAAATCTAATTAAAATATTTAAATAAAAGTTAGTGTTAATTTTACGATCCTCCAACAAATTAACCATAATAAATACACCACGTATCGTAACTGAAATCTAATCTAACTGACGCATAATAAAAACAAATTTTGGAAGAGGGAATCTATTAACACGTTTCTGTCATCAGGGGCTTTCTCTGCTCCTTATCCTCATCAAAGCGGTGGTGCTCTCCCTTTTCTTTTCTTTTTTTAAATATTTATATTGAAATTTAATTAAATTTAAATATAATATTTATAACATCATAATCTTGTTGTTCTGCCAAAAAGAGTTAAAATTTATATCAAATTAAATCAGATCATTTTTTTTAAAGAAAAGACTATTAAATTATATGTACACTTTTAATTTTTATGTTGCGTTTTTCAAAAATCAATTTAAATAATTTTGAAAATTAAATTAAATTATAGTAAATTAATATTCTAAAAAAATTAGATACTAAATTAACTAATTTTTGAAGTTAAATTAAATTATATTAATTTAATATTCTAAAAAATTAGATATTAAAAACTATACAAGTATATTATAAATTATAATTTTTTATATATCAACAAATAATACATCTTGTAAAAATGGACGAATGAAGTGATAAAGTTTGAGGGAATCTTCGAAAATGTATGTAAATGCGGAAAAGCTGGCAAAATATGTCTTCTCCAATCCAAACACTTCTTTGCTCCTCAAAGCGGTGCCTCTTTTACTACGTGGACAAAATATTATGCCAAGTTCCTTCTCTTTCAGTTAGCATGAAAACCCGGGTTTTCTTCGTTCGGTCGTAGTGTGCCCATTTCCTTACACGTGTCAAGAGATTTTCTATCTGTTATAGATTTTAATTGCTCGAATAATAAATACTTTTTACTTTACAAATAAATATTTTCTCCATTAATTATTTTTTCAAGTACACACTTGGATGGAAGACATCTCACGCTTAAATGAAGGTAAGTAGTCAGTTTACATTACTGTGATGACGTGTCAGTTTACCTCATTGAAGTTGTCTAAAAAGCCCTTTTCGTTCTTAGTAGTTTATTTTCATTTGACATAGATGTTATATGGTATTACCGGTAAGAAATACTTAATATGTACAGATGTAAGCAAAAAAAAATTTTACGTTTCTACTGGTACATTTTGTTGACAGATGTTCTAGTATTTGGAGTTGTAATGTTGCACACTTCTCCTATAAAACAAAATGGCAGTGTTTCATGTTTTACAACTAAAGAAAATGGAGAACAGAGGGAATGTTGATCAGAACGAGGAAGTAAGGATGCATCGGCAATACAGAATTGAATTGAGAAGGAGAGAGCAAGCTCGGGAAGCACAGATGAGGGGAGGAGTACTGCCACCGCCAGCGGTTGGATCAAGTTGTGTAAAAGGAGTGAGGCCTTCAATGGAAGATGAGATTTCAATTCACCCTAATTTTTGCTCTCCGCCCATCAATGGCGGTCGACCTATTCATTTTTATGCTGTTTATGATGGTCATGGTGGTCCTCAGGTATTTATTAAACCAAATTTTAAAATGTTAAAAGTTTGATAATTTTAGGGATAGTTTAGTGGGTCGGTGGGATAAGACATAATTTTTTGGTTGATGCAGGTATCTGCACTGTGTAGGGAGAGAATGCACTTGATTATAGCAGAAGAACTGATGCGCCCCGAAAACAATACAAACATGACGAGTAGTAGCTCCAGTTCATATAGAAGAGAAGAACGAGATATGGAGGCATCATGGATGAGAATTCTGCAAAGAAGTTTTCAACGTATGGATAAAATGATATGCTTTAACTGTGACTGTCCAACTTTAACCTACAGCTGTTTGTGCCCACCAAATCACAACTTGCGTCAGATTGGCTCCACCGCAATCATAGCAATTGTAACAGATCATGCCATTGTCGTTGCTAATTGTGGTGATTCCCGTGCTGTTCTTAGCAGTGGTGGAAATATCGTCCCTGTATCCTTTGATCACAAGGTAATTAAAAAAACATTTTTGAACCCTATGTGCAAAAACCTGATTCTTGTGTACTTTACAGAAATACCTAATTTTTTAAAACGATAACACCAATTTCACACTTAATTAAAGGTATGAAGTTTCGAATTTTGAGTATGGAAAAAAATCTATTGGAAGTGCTGCTCTCAATTATAGGTTTTACAGTGAATTTCCAATATGAACTCCAAATATTCGATAATAAATTATAAAAGGTACTGTCTAATTATTTGGTTGCAGCCAAATAGGCGGGATGAACTGGCTAGAATAAGGGCTGCGGGAGGAGAACTAGTTTATTCTAATGGATTACGGGTTCAAGGTGTTCTAGCCATGTCTCGGGCAATTGGTAATATTTCAAACACTTTTTCAATTGGCATTATATTGGAATTGTTGCTTCATTTCTTTTTCCTTTTCCCCTTTTTTTTATTAGTCATTCACCTGGACTGGGACGGCTTAACATAAACAGAGGTCTAAAACAAAATTTTAATTGAAGACCTAAAAATTTAAATAATTTTTTATTAATATTTCATTGAAAAAAAATTCTTCCAATTAAATTTAAGGTAAGATTTTATCAATTTAACAGTAAAAAATATATTTTTACTTAGACAATTATTATATGAATTATCAACATAATTCTATAAGTAATAAATTGATAAATTATAATGAGTTAACGAGAATAAAATAAAACATATTTCAAAAAAAAAAAATTATATTTCTATACAAATATTAACATATTATTTATTTTTAGTAAAACAATTGAGGCCCTCAAAATTGGGAGCCTAAACCAATATGCTTTATTTTTATTGTATAGAGGCGCCCTTCACCTAGCTAGGTTATACTCACTCATATAGTGATAGCCATAGGGTTTGGCATGACCCTTCTTGGTCTATATAAGCTCCCAAGAATATACGTACACTGAAGATTGGTAAAGTCTTACTTTTTTTCGATAAACTATATTTACTCCTCTATAATGCCTTGACAAGTTCCCAACCTAAAACTTAAGGGCATATAATATGAAATTAAAACACAATTATGGCATCTAGAAGTGCAAATTAACACCCTAGCTTCTTAAGGGGAAAAAATGGAGTAGTTCTAAAACAAGAGCATATAGAGATCAAATGAATCTCATGATTGATATTTAGGGTTTTATCATAGAATTCCACATGATGTGTATGTTGGAAAAGTGTTATATTTCCTTTAATTGACGACACACACATTATATCAAAGTAGAAACAAAAAAATCGAGTATACAATTGTGCATGTCAACAATATGTCGTGTGTCCAAATAAATTACTAATTTTACCACACATTAGACGAAAAAGGATAATAAGAAGGAATTAATCCCATGTAGATTGATTTGTTTTGAAGTTCTACCACCTTTTATTAGTACATATAAATCACTAGTATCTTAAAGCCCTCTTGATGTCAATTCCACGCTCACCATTAGGTTTATATAGATTCTCCAAAATCTCAAATGATACTTAGATTTCTCAAATGTTAAATGTATCATTTATATTACAATTCATGTATACATAAAAAAAAATACCTCAATGTGTTTTAATAGGTTAGGTCTTGTCTTTAATTACTAATAAATATTTTTTTTTATTTTTTCTTATATATTAAAAATAGGAGACAGTTTCTTGAAGCCATATATCATATCAGACCCAGAGTTTACCTTCATAAAAAGGAAGGTAAATGATGAATGTTTAATACTTGCTAGTGATGGGTTATGGGATGTGGTATCGAATGAAACAGCATCTCAATTAGCTAGAGTGTGTCTCCAAGGAGAAGCAATATTTTTTTCGCCTAGTGAATCAGCAGCGTCGTTGCTTACTCGAATTGCTACTGAGAGGAATAGCCCAGATAACATAAGTGTTATTGTCGTTGATTTTACAAGAAATTAAGGAGGAGAAATTATGTACATATATTAAGAAACAATGTATCTAGTTTATGATGGTTAATTATGTAAAACTGCTACTTCTTTTTTTGACCATGTAAAAAGTTTTCCTTTAGCTAGAATATAAAGTACCTGATTTTGAAAATATTTCAACACAACAAGAGTTACTATTTTGTGAAACTGTTTGATTTGTTTTAAATTATTTTTTTCTTATTCTAATTAATCATGCAGATAATTATAATTTGTTTTTGGTGAAAAAACTAATAACTTTAGCAGACTATGGTTAAAAAAGCAATTGCAGTACTACGGTTAAAAACTATATATAAAGAAATTCTAAAACATCCATTGCTTTTAAGTGAATAACAAAGAAGGAGAAATGAAAAATAATATAAATGGAGCGGAGCGGGTATTTTTTTAAATGTTAAACGAAGCAGGGTAGCGCGGGTGAAAATTTTAGTGGGATAAGGTTTGTCACGCCCTAACTCACCCTAACCCGCCCTATTACAATTCCTATTGAAGTGAAGCAAGGTAAATACGATATAACAATTAGTTTGTTCTCGCATAAATTCAGTGGATGAAATGAAAGTTGAAATTGTGCTATTGCAATTTTGTTGTTGTTTATTCTTTCTTTTTCGGTAAATATCTGGTGGTTGCTTGACCATGAATCTTTTTCTACTTTTTCTAGAGATGAATTCTTGAAATCATGTGTTTTAATTGGCAGTAAAATTTTAAAATTCAACTTCTTGAATTTTGAATTTAAATGGGGAAAATGTCATTTTTTTCTATGTTTTACCATAAAATTTCAGAATTTTTAAAAATTTGAACAACAAGAGATATGTTTCACTCTAAATTACACACAAGAAATTAAAAACAATTCCGATTTATATTCATGAGCGAACACAATGCACAATTTTCAAATAGCATTTTCAGAGTAAAAGATAACGAGCACCCACTAATCATGCCTAAAAGATCTGTGTGAACAAAGTGTTTACTGAGAGCAATAGATTTAAAATGATTCAGCCTGTAGAAGGGATGCTATATGCTGTTGGATTTTTCTCATGTTCGAAGTTCAAAATTTTAAATATATGGAATCTTCAAATTAATGTATATTCACCTTAGTGATATGAATTTGGCATATATAAGCTCTCAAAAATATACATGGAGGATTGATAAAATCTTACTTTTTTGGGAATAATTTTTACTCCCTCTATAGGTTTGAATAAATAACACTATGTTGTGGAGGAGTTGAGCTAAGATATGCCTCAACAAGTTCCCAACTTAAAACTTAAGAGCATATATAACATATGATCATGTATGAAGAAAGGATTGCTATCAAAACTAATGATAGAGCACAATGAAGTTAAAACACAATTATTTGCATCTACAACTACAAATTATCGCTAGCTTCTTATGGAATAAATGAAATACTTCTAAAACAAGAAGATATAGAGATCAAATGAATTTTAGACAATATAACCTACTAGTGAAAAATTACAATATAACAAAAATACAAAGATTAAAATCGAAATTAAAATGAAGAAATAATAAAATTTCTTCAGGCGCTGAGACATGGATATCTCGATCTCTTCAAAGAGATTCAAGCCCACTGCAGCAAATGTTTCTCAACGGTTTAGCAATAGTCCTTCTTGACTTGTCCCTTCCAGGATACAACAACCTAATCACAAAGTGTAACTCAACGAACTCTTGACAAGAATTGAGTCCAAAGCTACAAAAAAAAAAGCATCTCCATTCAACTAATAAGAACTCTCTTTTGGTTAACGTTTATGCACTCTATAATTTCTTGTGTGTACCAAATAAATGAAGACCATCACTACTTGTAGTTGAGGAAGTCTTCATGTAATGATGTAGTAAATAATAAAGATAAATGACTTAGAGATTACACATGTTACAAATATAATTAACTAATAAAGAATGAAATAAAGGAACACAAATCCACCAATGGCTTGTGTGCTGCTGCACTAAGGAATTTGTAACATATGCACTAACTTCAATTGGAGTAATGCAGAACAGTAATCAACGGCACCAAATAACTGTCAGTACATCCAACATTATGTAACATATATGAGAAAAGTGCACCAATCGCCATAAACCAACATGTATTATAAGTTTTAAGGCATTTGAATTGTCCACTAGCTCGTGATTCTCTTACGACTCCAAAATGGATTTATTTTAGTGACTTAGAAAAAATTACTTAAAAAATAATAAGGATAAAAACCGTTTAAAAAAAATGACTTAAACACTTGAAAGTGATTTGAAGCGCACTTTAGCTAAAATCTAACCAAGTAAAGAAAGCAATTGAATCAGAAAAAGAATTAAAAAAAGAAGAGAAAACTTTGGATTAATTAAAGACATTAAAAAAATTAAGAGCATTTGAAGTTTGAGAGTTTAATAAAATAAAATGTAACCAGGGGCGGATCTATTAAGGCCCGTGGGGTGCCACGCCACCCACGAGCTCCGACGAAAACTTCATATATATATATATATAGTTATATATATATACAACATCATATATATTGAGTACTTGCCACCCTTGTACAAAATAACTTCGTGGGGCCAGTGACAGAAGGTCACCACTTCTTTGTATAGGTCACGTGATAAAATCCCGCTGAATGCCTTATTTAAAAAAAATAAAAAATGCACAACACAATAGTCAGCACTAACAAATCTTTTGTTTTTGTTTCTAATTTGTTATTGGTTTATTATTAAGTTTTAATAAATAATTATTTTTTACTAATTTAATTTAATAATATGTGACATTTCTTTCCTTTTTTATTAGTTAATATTTAATTAAAAATATAAAAGTTAAAAAGAAAAGTTGTGTTTTTCTCTTTAAATTGAAAAACATGTTCGTCTTCTTCTCCAAATATTAACCTCCCTCACGCAATCGCTCTGATTCAACTATTTTCTTTGTCTATATTTAAGTAATCAACTCTATACTTTCATAATTCGTTGAAAATTTTAACTTTGTTCACTTCATGCTCTCAGTCGAATGTGGGGAGCGAATTTGTAGTATATATGTATAACACATAAGTGTCATCGTATTATTGCTCATGTTTTGTTGTTTGGTTTGTCATATACACCGGTAAGACAAATAATTTGATTCAACACCTAAACTGATTTGATCGATGAATTTACTTGACACCCACAGACTCTAAATCCTAGATCCTCCTCTGAATATAACTCAACGTAAAAAGAAGATGGTCAATTTCTTGGGGAATTAGATTTAGTCAAGCAAGAGTTAGTGTTAGTCTAAGTTAAGGCAGAATACAATACGATAAAATAAGTAAGTAATCAAGAAATGAACTTGGGCTTCTCAAGCCCAAATTCCCTGCTATTTCAATCTTTTTGGGAATGCTGCTGCCATATCCATTTTGGGCCTGGCCCATTTTCGCCCTATGTATATCATCATCTGAATCATGTATATGAAAATACAATAAATAAGACAAATCTATTATTTAATCCAGAAAGTATACATCCAAATGAAAATATTATGAAAGCTAAAAGTATCAAACTCACCCTATTTTCCTGCAGACGTATAATCGATTAGTTCTAGCTAGTGAAAAATGGATGTGCAGATTTAATAATTTTTCATCATCTGTTTTAGTTATTGTTTTATAAAAAAAAAACCAAGTTAGTAAGGTACAGTATTATATATATATCATGAGATAAACACAAAGATATAAAGTTTATCCAAAGTTTGTAAAATGTGTTTTTTTTAGAAGTTTGAAAATGCCTTTAGTACGTGCCAATTAGGGCTATTAGCTATATGTGGAAATGCTGCACGGACCCATATATATAGGAACACAAAAAGAATCACCTAAGAGGATTTTAGGTTATGCAATAGAGAAAATCACGAGTTAACTAATTATATTTAGAGATTTAATTATGTTGGCATGTAACACGTTGTATGTCTGTTCATTAATTCAATGCATGTTTTTTTATGCATCTAAGTTCTAATGTAATTATTTGAAGAATTCCATTTAATTTTACTTGCCTTGTAGAGATCGATTGAATATTAACCAAGAATTAGATAACTTTGATATATGACATTTCATTAGATAATTTTGTTGTTAGTGAAATTGCAATGTTTTATATAAATGTGATGTACATTATTAGTAACTAGTCTTCTAGATGATGAATCATGTGATAGAGTCAATATTTTTGTCTTTATTTTATTTTTGTTCTTAATCATATTCATGCACACCAACAAAAAATTCAAGGACTCAATTATATTCAAAGGACATCTAATTTTGACCCTAGAAAATAAGAAGTGCTTTATTATCTTAACCTTAATAAATGCCTTTAAAAAAATTACTTATAATGGTGTAAAACTCCATATATTAACTTAAAGATAATTTTAAAAGAATAAAAATTGTTTTAAAATTAATCTTGAAACTAAATAAAAATAAAAATACTACTTTTAAAATAAACAAAGTATTATAATGGACTGAATATATATATCCATTATGCTTACAGTGTTTTCTCCTCTTGAAACGTAAGAATGGAGTTTATTAAAAGCCAAAGTCATCAAATTCTAGTCAAGCCCAACCAAGGATACTGTTTTTGTGGAATTGAATTAATAACATTTTTTTTTTCGCAGTGATATAATATAAATCAGAATTATTAAATACTAATAAGTTTAAAATGAGAAGAAAAAAAGGTAATGATGGGATGACTTGGTACAAATTGAGTTGTTATCGAATGACAAATTTAATGATGTTACATAACAAAATATAAAATAATAATTAAAATAGATATTATATTTAAACTAATCAAAATACAATATAAATATAATAACAAATCATTCAAACAAGTTCTATTATTTTTTGCCCATTTATGAAATCGAAAGAAACGACGATAAAATTTATTTGTTCATCCACTATAAAAATTTCTGGTTGTTTAATTAAAGGAAATTGACCTAATAATTCGGTGAAAATAAATCAAAGTTGTCACCATTAGTGATAAAATAGTTTCTAATAATAGCAGAAGATAGTCAAAGTCAAATCAGAATTATTATTTTTTTTTTAAAAAAAAGAGTGGTACAGTCAATATTGGTTTTGAGTATTTGTTGAATCAATTAATTTGAATCGGTCAAATCCATTTTACTATTTTAGAGAAAAGAATTTTGATTTTGACAATAATAAAAATGTATCATTTGGGTCATTTTTGTTAATCGGTGACCAAAATAGGGTGTATGAATTTCACTCACATTAGTTTAATCAAAATATAAAAAGGATAAAAGAAAAGAGAAAGACAAATTTAATTTGTAAAAATAATCACAGTAAATGAAAGGAAAATAAAATTCATTTTCTTTCGTCACTTATTTTAATCATGATTTTAAATTATTTATTTGAATAGAAATTTTATTTGAATATATAATTTATATTTTAAAAATTGTAATTTTATAATTTATGTAGTAATTATCAAAACTGATGCACTACAACTGCTTTATGTATAAAATAATGTATGGAGGAAAATGTTTTCCATAGAAAATGTTTTCCTAGAAAATGATTTCTTGGAAAATAAGTAGATTTTGGACTTATTTTCTCATGTTTGGTTGGTGAGTAGAAAATATTTTTCGAAAATGATTTTTAGTGTTTGATTTATGAATGAAAAATGTTTTTGAGAGACATCTTTTATTTTTACTAGAGTAAAAAATAATTTATGAAATTGAAAATATTTTTTAAAATCAAAGTTATTATTTTTTTGGAGTGGTGGTGGTGGTGGGGTGGTGGGTAATGAGTGGGAGCGGGGGGAGGGGGGAGGAGTGAAAAAATAAAAATTTAAAGTTGATAGTATTTTTAAAAAAACAAAATTAATTTTTTTTTTGGGGGGGGGGAGGAGGGGGGGTTAGGAGTTTAAAAATAAAATTTTGAAGTTGAAAATATTTTTAAAAAGCAAAATTAATTTTTTGGGTAAGGGGGGGGGGGTTGGGGGGGCTGGCCGGTGGGGGGGTTCAGGGATCGGGTGAAAAAATAAAATTTGAATTGAAATTATTTTGTTAAAATTGATGTTTTTCAAAAAAAAAATGTAATTTGAAATTGGAGGTGAGTTTTGGAAAATGTTTTCCTTAATTTTTGAAGGGAAGTCATTTTCCTTAATTTTGAGGAAAATGAGTTGATTTGAAAAACATTTTCCAAAATTTTTGTCCAACTAAACATGAAAAAATTGGAAAACATTTTCCAAAAAATGTTTTCCTCCATACCAAACACACTCTAAGACTTCTGATTGCTGAACTATCTACAGCTGCTTTTTCATGAAGCATTTCATTTTGTATAATTTTTCATTTCATAATGATAATGTTAATACTATTGTCCTAGAACAAACTAAAAGGCTCCAATTTACTAGGGTTGTAATATGTACATTACGCATGCTAAGCATTTTTTAGGGGTCGTTTGGTTACGGTATAACTTACATTTTATTTATGTATAAAATAATGTATTAAGTTATATTATGTTTGGTAGAAATTTTTGTTAGAAAAGTCAACATAACTTATATCATGTTTGGTTGCATTTTTGTAATGCTACATAATTAATACCAACATAACTTATGAGGAATCTATGTATAAAGTTATGCAGGGTAAAAAGTGAAATAAGTTATGTGATATTAGTTATACATGTATTTTAAAATGATAAATTACATATTTACCCTATTAGTTTATTTTATTGTTTTTAATTGAAAACTTTATTGTTTTTCAATATATAAGTTTTTTCTTATTTTTTATATTTAGACCATTTTTATTTTTTTTAATTTTTTTTAATTGGAAACTTTATTGTTTCCTATCAACATGTGTTGTTTATATTTCTTTTTATATACTTATCGTTTTGATTGATTTATGCAAATATAAATATTTTTTTTAATATTAAAAATTGATTGTATATTTTTTAATCGTACATATGCTAATTAACTATTAGCATTATATATTATTCAATATACTTCATATTTTATTAGTATGTATTATTATTTTGTAAATAATATATATTAATAATTTACAACAAGTTTAATATTCAATAGTTGATAATTCATGTACTTATTGTAATCTCTAAATACTGCATAACTAATATCTGCATAACTAAACCCTGCATAGCTAATACCAGCATAAATAAACTCTGCATAACTAATACATGCATAACTAAACCCTGCATAGCTAATACCGTAACCAAACAACCTCTTAGGGGTCGTTTGGTACAAAGATTGATAATGCAGGGATTAGTAATGCTGGGATTAGTAATGCAGGGATTAATAGTGCAGGGATTAGTAATACAGGGATTATTTTTATCAAGTGTTTGGTTCATTATTTTCGACCTCATCTTATGTTTGGATTAAAACTTTATAAAAAACTTCTTTCCAATTATACCCTTAAATTCTTATGCAATTGGGTTAAAGGTAAATAATTGCCGGATAATATTTTTTTTATGACCTTCTAACTAGCTAAGAAAAGAACAATTTTATCTATGATTTGACAAAAAATGATTAAATTTTATAATCCACACAAAGTGGGACGGAAAGAAAAAGAATATTGGTTGTCAACAATCAATATGAATGAAATCATTTGTAATATTACTAATTCAAGTTCATACGTTCTTATAACTTTTAAATTTATTTTAGAAACTTTTGTCAAAGACGTAACACTATTGGCTTATAAAATCATATCATGTCATACTAATAATAAAATTCTTTATCTGTAGCATGTCCTAATTTTCAATGCTGGAGTTCTTCTTTCTTCCTAAATTAAAAAAAAAAAAAAAAGATACACGTCGTTGTATCATTTATAAATCGATTGAAAATGTTAGAAAAATTATTTTAGTTGAAGAATTTGACAATTTTAAAATAAAGTCAGTACACGTGGTTCCATATGTCATTATCCATTTGAGGTAAAGCTAATAAATATTGCCCACGTTTCGTTTTGTCTTTATAAGTAACAATTCCTACTTCCAGAAGGAATCATGTCCCCACTTTTTGTCCAAATCAAAACTGTCATGCCACATTAGTAAAGTGTTTCTAATTAAAAATAAATAAGTCATACATAAATAGATCTCTAAATTTATTGATTTTTTGTCCTCAAGTTCCTCAACTATACTATTTTTCTATTGAATCATTAAACCACCCATAATTTATTCTTTTTAAACATCGTTGATTGATATGAAACCAGATTTTGTAAAGGAATTGATAGAGAAGATACATATATCGTTCCAGAACTCATTTGTTCAAGTGATAATGGAAATCTTCGAGAATAATTGTGTTTTACTTCAAATCATGTAAACACATTAGAAAACAAATGAGACTAATACACAGTTTGTCTTCAATCCTTCAATCAAAATCATTACAATACGAACACAATTGAATGCATTTACAATAGAAAAGTTGATCAAAATCAGCCAACAATGTTTAAAAGGAACAAATTATGGGTGGTTCAATGATTCAATCGAAAAATGACTCAGTTGAGGTACCTGAGAGAAAAAACTCAACAAGTTTAAAATCTGTTTATGAGTTCGGTCATTAAATAACTTTATTCATAAAAAAATGCAAATATATGATTAAAAATGAAATAATAACTCCTAACTATCAATTTATTGTTTCTCCATTAATTTTTTTTCCACATGTTTGGCTCTTAATAAATTTACTTTAGCTCCAGATTAGCCCATAAAAGTTAAATACCTTGACTTGTTCATAAATCATAGTACTAAATATTTTCCTTTTGTAGCAATGATGAATATATATAGTTAGGAGTTGTTTGGAATGCGAAGTAAGATGGATATTTACATGATTAAGTTTGAGATTATATTTCCGCACATTAAATCGATTTAAATTTATTCTCAAATTTAATTTTGAATACTCAACACTATTCCATTAAATTTGAGGTTATTTTATTCATTCTCTAATGAAGAATAATCAGGCATCTTAAGCATATATTTTAGGGAAAAGGCATAAATTTTCCTCTAAATTTGTAACAAAAATTCAGTTACACGCTTGTAATATTGTGACGACCTATTATACATCTGAATTACTTAAAAGTGAATTTATTTCAACCCTGACACACATAGACCAGTCACATGATGAGAAAGTGTTTCACACTCGCGTCACGTCGTCGTCATGTCACTGCCACATCAATAATTACGTCAGATTTTTGAAGAAAAAAATTCAAGTCACCCAATTTCTTCTTCTTCCCTATACACCATCAAACCCACCATTAAATTACTATCATTGTTGCTATTATCATCAAATTCACTTCTCCACCACCATATATTTCACCACCCATAATCAAATTCACCACCGAAATCTTCCCACAACCATTGTCATCATAAAAAATCGATAACAAACATCATAAATAACTAATTAACCACCGGAACCATATCACTATCATTGAAATTCATCACAATCATAATCATAAATTCACCATCCCCATCAAAATCACGAATTTCATTGTCATTATCGAAATTAAAAGTCATACCACCACAAATTTTTCACCCATCACAAACCCACCACAAAAAATTATCACAATATACAAATTTCATTCAAGCTCAAAAAAGAGAATTGTGAAAAGTTGCAATTTTTTAAATGTAAAGATTTTAGACGGACAATTGAAAAACTAGTGCTCGATTTAATATTACTACTTTTGTCATTCTTTAACACCCCACCTCACGCCCAGTGCTTAGCATCTGGTGCGTGGGCAATTTTGATCGGGTGAGACGGGCCCTGCTCTGATATCATGTTCAATATCCAGTATTAGGATATAAAGATGAACAATTCCTTAGCTCTGGAATGTTCTAAGAACTGGAAGTATAGAATTGAGAGAAAAATGTAATTTCAATGCATCTTTGTTAATTAACTTCAACTGAGTGTTTGTTTACATATATATAAGAACAAGAAAGTATCTTCTAACTATCCTAACTAACTTTTAGCTAACTAGTCCTCTAGACTATTACTAATTACATATTATCCCAACTACTCACGTGATGCCTTCTTTAATAAGCTCATTAAACTCTTATATGGTTTGAAACAAGCGCCTAGACAATGGAATGTAAAACTCATAGAGGCACTCCTCAATCTTGGTTTTATTCAAAATCATCTAGATTATTCACTGTTTATAAAAAGGACTTGTGAATCCTTGGTGATAATTCTAGTCTATATAGATGATATGATGATTACTGGAAATGATATCTTAATCTGATACAAGATACAAAGCGAATATTATTGAATACTTTATCCAAAGCTCACATGAACTAAAAGCACTAAATCCAACATCACACACACAAAAAATATACTGTAACGATTTTCTTTTATCAATAGGAAAGGACGCACCTCCCTATGCTGTGGGGTTCCAACCCTATATTTTTTGTCAAAGTCTTAATTTGATAGAACAACTTACCAACTAAATCTTACCAAGATAACTACTTAAGTTGCAAAGTTTGAAACTTAAGTATTTTCATGATGTCATTGGTTACATCATTAGTTGTAAATTTCTGCTATAAATAGAGCATTCTTGTTCATTTGTAGAACACACCAAATTTGAGAGAATCCATTTTGAGAGCAAAGTGAGGTATTCCATAGACTATACAAGAAAAGTAATATGTGAAGAAAAATAAAGCGTGAGCGATATTTTAGTAAGATGGAAACCAAAAGAGTGTTGTTCCTTTTGAGTGTGTAGTAGTCACTTTGAGTATTGTATTTGTGACTACACGGTGTAAAATTTCTTACTGTAGTGATATCAGTTGTTCCTCTTGGCCCGTGATTTTTCCCTTATAGAAGGGTTTCCACATGAAATTCTTGGTGTCGTTATTTTTCCATTTTATTTCCATTACTTTTACCATATATATTTTTGTGTTTATCCGCGTTTTCCCAACAAACTGGTATCAGAGCCAAGGTTTTATCTGAGTATGCTCTGTGGCATGCAGCACAGTCTGAACTTCCACATCAGAAAAGATTTACTTTAATTTGCAATAACGGGGGAACGATGGAATCCAACACGAGTAGAATGATTACTTTGAATGGTGTTAATTATGTCATTTGGAAGGTGAAAATGGAAGATCTGCTTTATGTTAAGAATTTTTATAAACCAGTATTTACCACTGTAAATTCGGATAATAAAACACATGAAGAATGGAATTTGTTGCACAGAGAGGTTTGTGGATTCATTAGGCAATGGGTCGACAATAATGTGTTGAACCATATATATGGGGAGACACATGCTCGAACCTTATGAGAGCATCTTGAAAGTTTGTACGCTTGGAAGACTGGCAATAACAAAATATTCTTAATAAAGCAGATGTTGAGTTTAAAGTATCATGATGGTTCTCCGATGACAGACCATCTGAATAATTTTCAAGGGATCATGAATTATATGCTATGGGCATCAAATTCGATGAAGAAATTCAAGGCTTACTTCTACTTGGTTCCCTACCAGACTCTTGGAAAATATTTTGAACTTCATTGTAAATTTTGCTCCGGATGGTGTGATCTTTATGGATTCCGCCAAGAGTAGTGTCTTGAACGAAGAGATGAGAAGAAAAACTCGAGGTTCTTCTTTATCGGATGTCCTGATAACTGGCCCCGGTGAGAGAAACAAAACTCGTGGTTCTTAGTATAGAGAACAAAATAGGAGCAAATCCAGAGGCAGACTTACAGATATTGAGTGCTATCATTGTGGCATGAAAAGGGCACACAAAGAAGTTCTGCAGGAAGTTGAAGAGGGAAAACAAAAACAAAGAGGAAACTAAAGAAGATGGCAATGGAAATTGCCTAGCCATCGTTACCACCGAAGATCTTGTTACTGTCCTTGATGCGGATATGATAAATATTGCTTGTGATGAGTCAAGCTGGGTTGTGGAAACTGGTGCCGCATATCATGTGACATCAAGAAAGGATTTTTCTCTCTTCATATACTCCTGGTGATTTTGGAACCTTGAGTATGGGTAAAGAGACTGTTTCTAGGGTGGTTGGTATTGGTACAATTTTTTTGGAAACTAGTGTTGGAACTAAACTAGTTTTGAACAATGTGAAATATGTTCCTAATGTTCGTCTGCACCTAATTTTTGTTGGTGTTTTAGATGATGAAGGATATGTTAGTACCAACGATGATGGAAAATAGAAGCCCATTAAGGGTTCCTTTGTTGTGGCTCGTGGTAACATACGTCGTGGTCTATATTGGACTACGGCCTCTGCTTGTGTTGATATGGTGAATGCGGTTGAGAGCGATAGCTCTTCAACGTTATGGCACAAGAGACTTAGCCACATCAGCGAAAAAGGACTTAATGTTCTAGCCAAGAAGAATTTTTTGTCAAATTTCAATAGTGCTAAACTAGAAAAGTGTGAGCACTGCTTGGCTAGTAAACAAAATAGAGTTTTCTTTAAGTTTTACCCTCCTTCAAGAAAGACAGAGTTGCTTGAGTTGGTGCACTCTGATTTATGTGGTCCAATGAAGACAAAGATATTGGGTGGTGCACTCTACTTTGTCACTTTCATTGATGATTGCTCGAGAAAAATTTGGGTTTATGTCTTGAAGACTAAAGACCAAGTGTTAGATGTCTTTAAGCAATTTCAGGCTTTAGTTGAAAGATAAACTGGAAGGAAACTGAAATGTATTCGTACTGATAATGGTGGTGAATATTGTGGACCATTTGACGAATACTGCAAGCATCAAGGTATTAGACACCAGAAGACTCCTCCCAAGACTCCTCAGCTTAATGGTTTGGCTGAGATGATGAACAGGACCTTGATGGAAAGAGTTAGATGTTTGATTTCTGAAGCAAAGTTGCCGAACTCATTTTGAGGTGAGGCATTATTGACCAATGCACATGTTATTAATCTATCTCCTGTTGTTGCTTTGCACAGTGATGTAACAAATAGTGTTTGGTATGAAAATGATGTTTCCTATGACCATTTGAGAGTATTTGGTTGCAAAGCTTTTGTACATGTGCCAAAAGATAATAGGTCAAAGTTAGATGCCAAAATAAGGCAGTGCATCTTCATTGGATATAGTCTTGATGAATTCGATTACAGGCTATATGATCTAATTGAAAAGAAACTTGTGAGAAGTCGTGATATTATTTTCATGGAGAATCAAACAATTAAAGATATTGACAAAGTGGAGAAGCTAGAATCTTCAAGTTTTGATGATATAGTTCATCATGATGAAGTTCCTCACACAAGTGTGCATGATGTTGTTGGGCTTGATAATCATGGTGATGCCCAGAATCATGTATCGAATTAACATGTTGATGTTGATAATAACAATGATATTATTATTGATGTTTCTTTTGCTCATGAAGTTATGGACGAATCAAATATTTTGCTTCGGAGGTCCACAAGACAGCGGTTTCCTTCCTCTCGTTATTCGCCCAATGAGTATGTGTTACTCACTGATGGACAAGAACCTGAATGTTATGAGGAGGCAATGGAAGATGAGCACAAGGATCAATGGATTGAAGCCATGCAAGATGACATGAACTCTCTGCATGAGAACCACACTTATGAGTTTGTAAAATTTCCCAAGGGCATGAGAGCTTTGAAAAACAAGTGGGTGTTCAAAGTTAAAGTTGAGGAACACAACTTGAAGCCCAGATACAAAGCTAGATTGGTTGTTAAGGGATTTGGTCAAAGGAAGGGTATTGACTTTGACGAAATATTTTTCCTGTGGTGAAAATGTCCTAGATTCGCACAGTTTTAGGTTTGACTGCTAGTCTTAATTTAGAGATTAAACAGATGGATGTAAAGACGACTTTCCTTCACGGTGACCTAGAAAAAGAGATTTTTATGGAACAACCTGAGGGCTTCAAAGTAGAAGGTATAGAAAATTTTGTATGTAAGCTGAAAAAGAGTCTCTATGGCTAAAACAAGCTCCTAGACAGTGGTATAAGAAGTTTGAATCTGTCATGGGGGAGCAAGGCTATAAGAAGACTTCTTTAGAACAATGTGTCTTTGTACAAAAAAAATCTGACAAAGATTTTATCATCCTTTTATTGTATGTGGATGATATGTTGATTATGGGCAAGAATACTTCCAAGATCGACGAGTTGAAGAAAGAGTTGTGTAAGTCTTTTGCTATGAAAGACTTGGGTCATGCCAAACAAATTTTGGGCATGAGAATTACTCGTCTCAAAGATGAAAAGAAGATTTATTTGTCCCAGAAGAAGTACATTGAACGTGTACTTGTGCGCTTCAATATGAAGAATGTTAAGCCTATTAGCACACCTTTTGCTGGTCATATGAAGTTGAGCAAGAAGATGTGTCCTACATCTAGGGAGGAAAAAGAGATCATGGCCAAAATTCCATGTTCCTCCGTCCTTGGAAGTCTAATGTATGCAAGTGTGCACTAGAGCAGTTGGTGTTGTCATCAAATTTCTCAAAAAATCGGGAAAAGAGCATTGGGAAGTTGTGAAGTAGATACTCATGTATCTTAGAGGAAGCTCAAATGAGTGCTTGTGTTTTGGAGCATCAAATCCAATCTTGAAAGGCTATACAGATTCTGTTATGGCAGGTGACCTTGCTAATAGAAAATCCATTACTGGATATTTGTTTACTTTTTTAGGGGGATCTACATCATGGCAGTCAAAGTTACAGAAGTGTGTTGCACTATCTACAACTGAAGCTGAGTATATTGTGGCTATTGAAGCCGGCAAGGAGATGATATGGCTAAAGTGATTTCTTCAAGAGCTTGGTTTGAATCAGATGGAGTATATTGTCTATTGTGACAGCCAGAGTGCAATAGACTTGAGTAAGAATTCCATGTACCATGCAATAACAATACACATTGACATCAGATATCACTGGATTCGTGAGGAAGTGGAGAGTGAATCCTGCAGATATACTGACCAAGACGATACCGAAAGACAAGTTCGAGTTATGCAAAGAACTTGTGGGTATGAGCTCTATCTAGAAGATGAAGATACCTCATTCCAGTGAATGGGACTGGAGGGGGGGATTTGTGGGGTTCCAGCCCCATATTTTTTGTCAAAGTCTTAATTTGGTACAACAACTTACCAACTAAATCTTGCCAAGATAACTACTTAAGTTGCAACGTTTGAAACTTAAGTATTTTCATGATGTCATTGGTTACATCATTAGTTGTAAATTTCTTCCATAAATAGAGCATTCTTGCTCATTTGTAGAACACACCAAATTAGAGAGAATCCATTTTGAGAGCAAAGTGAGGTATTCCATAGACTATACAAGAAAAGTAGTCTGTGAAGAAAAATAAAGTGTGAGCGATATTTTAGTAAGGTGGAAACCAAAAGAGTGTTGTTCTTTTTGAGTGTGTAGGAGTCACTTTGAGTATTGTATTCGTGACTACACGGTGTAAATTTTTTTACTGTTGTGATATCAGTTGTTCCTCTTGGGCCGTGGTTTTTCCCTTATTTAGAAGGGTTTCCACGTAAAATTCTTGGTATCGTTATTTTCCCATTTTATTTCCATTACTTTTACCATATATATTTTTGTGTTTATCCGCGTTTTCCGAACATATGCGCCGCCTTACAAAGCGCGGCAGACCTGTATCACGTTATCAACTCACATCTTATAAGACACATAGGAAGCTGCGCGTTGCGTATTCTTACCTTAATTTTTACGGCATTTATCCTACCGTTTAAATATAGCCTTTTGATTCTCAACCGATTTTTATTGCCTTTCTTAAATATTTGGCCTATTTTTTTTACCCTTTTAGGCTCTGGACTAGTTTCCAAGCTAGGAAGGTGGTCAGAGATTCGAACTGAATAAATATAAAATATATTAGGACAGGTGAATGCGGAATGCCTAATTATTAATGACAATGAAAAATACCTTTTGCTCACCTCCAAGCTAGAAGTTATTCTATAACAAGATATCATTTTATTTTTGAATAGAGGCTTTGAAATGAGCTGAGTTAACATGATATGATATATAGCCTGTATGATCAAGTTTCAAATATCAACTTGTTTTAAATAAATATGTTTTCTAAATACTTATAATGAAAAACAATTTATTTCGATAAATTAATTTGAAAAGCATTGTTAAACAACAATTATTATTTGATCCTCAAAAATATTTTTTATATTCCTAAAAGCTTGGTCAAATATCTTAATTTTCTTTTAAAATAAACAAATAATTTTGATCTTGGAAAATCAAGTTTGACCAACCAGACTATATATTAGACTAAATAGAGATACATGATAATGAAATTTTTCATTCATGGAAAACTAAATTAATCAAGATTAAGATTGAATATCAGATCATCCATTGGCATAAAAGGCTACTTGCTAAAAGCAACTTGACAGAAAAACAGATTACAGTCATTTATGCAAATACAAATCATAGTCTTTAATTAGCTTCCTCAATAAGAGAAAAACTTTTATGCAAAGCTTAATAAACCATCTCCAAATAAGAAATTCACCACTAACTATCCAAGATGTTCAACTCAAGAAGTTAACTTCTCCTTAAACTAAACTTCAATATAGTTTATCTTCAAATCAACAACGATAACACTTATGTTATCTTGGATACCCCGTCCCATAGCTAGCCGAGTAAGCAACGTTGCTGCTGCATTACTTGGGGAAGAAAATACGTGTCCTCTCCCAAATGACTTTTCTTTTTGAAGACATTCTCTCTCCACTTTACAAGCATCATCATTTGATACAACGTTCCATAAACCATCACTGGCAAGGATTAAACACTCATCTTCTGCTTTCCTTTTTGTGAATGTAAACTCTGGCTCAGATATGATATATTTCTTTAGATACTTGTCTCCTGTTTGCAATGCAAAATAAAAGAAGGAACCATCAATACTAGTATTTAAATTTCTATACAATAACCAAATAAGAAAATGTGCCTTTAAGAAATATATATTTAAAAATTAACAAAACAATTGAATCTAAAATTTTTAGTTATATAACGACATAGGTTTTCTTCCTGAATCATCACTAGCTAACCCTACTGGAAAGCCACTGATCAACTTAGATGCATAAAAATTACAACTCAAAAGGTATCAAACCAACTTACTCAATTTTGTTCTACTTTTAGTACATGTTGCTCGGACTCTTCAAAAATATCAAGGGTGCATGTTGGATTCGCCAAAAGTAGTGTATTTTTGGAGAATCCGAGACGGTGCAGCATCAAAAATGAAGAATCCGCTCAACTAAGCTTTTAGTTGTCATCTTATAAGCAGACATTGAATGAAAGGACATACAACACACATTTCCAACATAAGCCCTAAATAATTTAAATCATGATTGTCTCTATTTCATAACCTAAGACGAATGGTGGATATAAGTATTGCTTCAATTGGTAACGACAATAGAGAATAGGTTACTGAAATAAGGAAAAATGAGTTACCTATTGCACGAGACATAGCCAGTATTCCTAGAACTCGTGCATAATTATCAAAATTAACATGGCCTCCACATGCCTCTATTCTAGCACGTTCCTCTGGTCTCTCTGGCTGTAATGAAAAGTTACATTATTTCTCAAAGCTGAAGCAAGAAAATAATTGGATATTTCCTTGGCTAAATTTGGGACTTTAACAAATTGAGAATATGAACATAAATCATTTACAGAACTCCTGTTACATGTACTTTATTTAGTTCCGCCAAAATTATAGCTAGTGTGATTTATGAATGTTAAATCAATTTGTAGATGTAGCCAAAAAACATGTAATTAGTTATAATGAAGCTCATATGTATGGAGGGATATCCCTAAGCTAGCAGTCTGCTCATATCAATTAGACAAAATGCAAATGCCTAGTATTAGAAATAGATAAGAAAATCATTAAATCAATTTTATTTGTAAGGAGGCCTTTTTGGTTGGTTGCCAAAAGAAAAAAAATGGAAGAAGGCAAGTTACACTTGCATAATTGAACATTTACACTGTATAAATGCCCATCTTAATTTATCAATTATATTTAATGACAGGGGCGACTCAATGATATTAAGGTCTAAAGCCAAATCCAAAGAAGAGGCCTTAAATAGAATTAGTAAAACAAAAGTTCATATACTAACTATGACAACCTTTGCTAACATAGTAATTTTCACAAATTCTGTTATGTGCTAAGATTTTTAAAATAATAGTACTCTAAAGTCATGCTACACTTTATAAGTAACAGCCTAACATGTATAGTGAGATGTGGACATAATTAACATTTTCTCTATGAGGTCAATCAAAAGGCAAAATTTCTTGATATGAAATATTTTACTCTTTTAAGTGTTTTGCTTGACCTAGATCTGAATTGATTAGATATGTAGATTTTTAACTAAAGAAATGATACCACTTATAAATTGAATAAAAGAAAAAGATATAGTTAGATCTTTAAAGATTTTTTTTGTATAAATTCTTATAAAATACATACCTTGTGATCAATAGATAGAGGCATGGCTCTTCCACCACGGCAAAGAACAACACGTGAATCTCCGCAATTAGCCACAATAATAGTTTTTTCTGTTAGAATTGTGAGTAGGGCAGTGGAGCCTCCTAGTCCATAGTAATATGGTGGACATCCACAAGGAACACCTATACCACACTTATAGCACGTATCAAAAGCCATCTCATCAATTCTCTCGAAGCAGCTCTTCAACACCCTTTTCCACATCTCCTTAACCCTCTCCCGTTCCAATTGTTTTTGGCTCAGACGGGTGATGTTATCATTGTTGTTGTTGCTGCTGCTACCAGTTATGATGGTCTTCGTCATTCTCAATTCTTCTAGTAGTATAAGATACATTCTATCTCTACACAATCTAGCAACCTGCATCCATAATTTTTGCATCCACTTTAATCTAGGGCAGTACTCCTAAAATGGTTCAATTTTGATTTATAAATTGTTGCTTATCAATAAAAGTAAAATGGTAATGAAAAAATATGAACGGTAAGAAAAAATAATGATTTTTTTCTTACATGAGGTCCACCATGTCCATCGTAAACAACAAAGAAATCAATAGGGCGGTGTTGATTGATATAAGGGGAGCAAAGATTTGGCCAAACAGATATCGCATCTTTCATTGAACTCTTTTTTTCAATTAAAGAAATTGCTCCAACCAGTGGCACTGCTTCTTCTGGTGCGCCTGTGCGTGATGTTGCTGAATCAGAATCAGAATCAGACATCCTGAAATTTGGTACTCCAAAATTAATAATGAAAAATTAATAAACAAATGAAGATTCATATAAAAATTCAGAAACCTTCTCGGGGAAATCGTCTGTTATGAATTGTAGAAGGCTTCTTGGGGAAATCGTCAGGAAAGAATCAGAAGCCTTCTTGGGGAAATTGTCAGTTATGAATGAGAGAAGAGTTTTCGAGAAAATCATCAATTAAAAAGGTGCAAAAGCCTTCTAAGGTAAATGAACACCATTGAGATTGATTCTGCCATTGTTACAAAAAGACATGGGAATTTGTAGGATTGTGAAAAAGTAATAAGTATATTTTTTGTATTTTTGTAATCTGTATAGAAGGAAGGAACTCGTGAATGATTTCAAACGTATAATACATGTGTATATATGTATATTTTTGTAATTTATATTTGTTTTATATGTAATTTGTATTTCTTCAGTTCACATTTACTGCATGCATTTGTTTTGTTTCTAATATAATAAATCCCTAGTTTCTCAATTAGAGACTAGAGTAAAAAAAATGATAAAGTTTTACTTGCTTCTTATAGTATGAAAACAAAGTGTAGCATCCATTTTTGAGTTTCTAAGTCATGAAAATGACAAGCTTAACAGAAACACAATTAATTTTTCAATCAACTTTTTTTCATCTAGTCAAAAAGTATTTATTATACTTATACACAAAAATAAAACATTTAAACATTCTTACGAAATTTGAATGAAAAGTACTTATTATACTTATAAAATGACAGAAAAACTAAAAGAAAAAAAAACTACTATTACACTTTTTTTTTGGTTCTCAGGAGTTAAATATGTAGATGAAATCATTAATTTTATTTCTTATATTAAATAATTAAAAAAATACTTTTTTTTTGTCAAAAGAACCAATTTAGTGACAGATTTTCACTATATTCGTGAGGTATATTTGAACTTTTTTACTAAGATGCTACTCAAATTGATCGAGCCACTGTTTATATTGATTGTCACAGTTCGAGGAAGGAACTACTTGAACAATACTTGAATGTGGAATTCATAATTACCTGTTCTATATGTTAATTGGAACAATACAAGATTTAAAATTTGTTGGTAGCTCCCATAACATAACTATTGAGATTAAGATCAAATTCTGATAATGTATATGTAATTAGCATTGTAATTAATAATTAGACATTGTAATTAGTTAGCTGTCAAAGTTAGTTAGCTAGCTAGTCTAATCATCTAGAATATTCCATTAGTTAGAAAATATTTTACAAGCTTGTTTACATGTATAAATACTCAGTCATTACTCAATGAAAGTGTGATTTCTCTTTCTCTCAAATTATAGTTCTTCACAAAATGCTCTCAGTCAGTTATGACTTCCTTACTGAAATTCATTGAGATTTTACCATTGATATGAAGATTTAATATGGTATCAGAGCTCGGTTCATTTACTTCAACTCATTGATTCTCATTTTTTTTCTTTTACATTTTTCTGTTTTCTCTGTGTGTCGATAATTCAGATTGAATCTCAGAGGTTTTGTACCTCTCTGAGTTTTTCTCTTCTTTTCTCTTTTTTTGATCTGGAATTCACTTTCTCTACTTAATTCACAATTGTTTTGAGTAATATACTCATGACTATTGACGAAAACACATCCACTTCTAAGGGAACTAGCAATGTTGGCAACGATACAAGTAGTGCCTGTATGTGCATCCCTCAGATAGTCCAGGAATGATGTTGGCTCCTACTCAATTTGATGGAGCAGGATATCGATCATGGAGGAGAGGGGTTATGCGAGCCCTGTCTGTAAAGAATAAGTTGGGTTTTATTGATGGGAGTTGTGTGAAACCAAGCACAAATTCATCTCAGATTCGCTAATGGCAGAGGTGCGATGGCATGGTATCATCATGGATTTTGAATTCACTAACTAAAGAGATTTCAGATAGTGTAGAATATGTAACTGATTCCGTAGAGTTGTGGAAGGAATTGGAGGACAGATATGATCAAACAAATGGAGCAAAGCTGTATCAAATACAGAAAGAAATTAATGACCTAACGCAGGGAATATTGGACATCGACTGTCTATTACACAAGGATGAAGAAACTTTGGGAGGAGCTAAGTACTTTGAATCTGAGAAATCAATGTGGTTTTACCTGCACTTGTGGTGCAAAAGATAGCATGCATAAAGTTGAACAAGATAGGCGTTTGATACAATTTCTCATGGGGCTGATGAGGTATACACAGTGATAAAGGGTAACATCCTCGTGATGAACCCACTCCCTTCCATGGCACAAGCCTTCTCTCTACTGATCCAAGAAGAGAAACAAAGTGAGTTTAAGCTAACTGGTAGAATGCCTATGGATGCAACATCCTTTAATGTAGGTGCCTTCAATAATAAGGTTCAAGCAGGAAGAACTTTCAGAACAAACTATCAGAATAACAAATATGCAGGAAATAATTACAATTCAGGAGGAAACAATTTTTACAATGGCAGTAGGAGTGGGAAAATGCTTTGTTCAGTGACTTTTGCAAAAGAACAGGACACATTAAGGAAAAATCTTACAAGTTGCACGGCTATCCCCAGAATAACAATCAAAACCTCAAGCCAAATGGACACAACAATGGACAAAACTACAGGCAATACAATCAGAACTACAAAGGGAAAAAAGTAGTGGCAAATGTGCATAGTGATACTCCTAATGTGATGTATAGACATGGAGATGAAAAACCACATCAGAGTAATGGGCATCAAAATGCGAATATAACAAAGAAACAATATGGGAAGATCATGGACATGATACAATATTTCAAAATAAAAATATGGGAGAGGATCAAAATGCTGCAGGTGTCAGTAATGGCTCTATGAACTTTGCAGGTATTGCAATTTGCTCTTCCTCTTTTGATTTTGATAAAACTTCATGCAAATGTTTTAAATCAAGCAATGATATGTGGATCATAGACTCAGGAGCATCAAACCACATAACCTTCAATAAAAACTCCTTGACCAACATTAAGACATTACCTTACCTTATACTGATTTCACTCCCTAATGGATACAAAGTTAAAGTGACAGAGTTTGGAGATGTATCAATCACACCTGATATCATTCTGCATGATGTGTTATATGTACCATCGTTTAAGTATAATCTAGTTTCAGTTCATTCCTTAACTACATCTATGAAGTGCACAATGAACTTATACTTTGTGTGTGTTGCAGGATTTTCAGTGAAGAGGGCTCAGGCAATTGGTAGCAACAAAAAGGGGCTTTATTTTCTGTGTTCAAGATGCCTGAGAAATGCCAATAGAGTTAATAAAAGTTCAGTATGTTGTTGTCATTCTAGTAGTAGTAATAATGATATTTCTATCAGTAGTAAGAAATGTCCTGTTGTTACTGATTTCTGTCATGAAAATGAGTGTAAGAAATTCACTACTGATATTGTTCATAATCCTCTTGTTTATACTTCTACTTTCAACAATAATGATAATGTCCAGTTTGATAATCATTCTTGTAAGATCACAAAGAACAGTGTAGATTTGTTGTGGCATAACAGACTTGGCCATGTGCCTTTTGCTAAAATGAGGAATATTTCCACCCTACCTACCATTCTTTTACAAAAACAACCCTTCATGTGGCATATGCCCTATGGCAAGACAAGAAAGATTGCCTTTCAGCCAAAGCAATAGTCAAACCAAATCCATATTTGAATTGATTCACATTGACCTATGGGTCCTTATCATGTTCCTACATATGACAATCACAAATACTTTCTTACCCTGGTGGATGATTATAGTAGATCCACTTGGACCCATCTTTTAAGTACTAAAAGTAATGTTTTGCATGTGCTGAAAGCATTCACAAACATGGTAGAAAATCAATTCAAAAGCACCATAAAAAATATCAGGTTTGATAATGGACCGGAGTTCACCAGTAATGAAACAACCCAATTTTTCATGAACAGGGGTATCATTCATCAAAAGAGTTGTCCATACACCCCACAACAAAACAGTGTGGTAGAAAGAAAACATAAATACCTATTAGAAACAGCAAGAGCCCTTCTTTTCCAATCTAAACTACCTTTGAAATATTGGGGGGAATATGTCTTGACAGCCACTCACATTATAAATAGATTACCCTCAACACACTTCAAGAACAAATGTCCTTATGAGTTGCTATATAACAAGAAACCAAATTACACTCAACTCAGATCTTTTGGTTGCTTGTGTTACCTTACTATGCCCAAAATATTAAGAGATAAACTTGAGACCAGAACCACTCCTCATATATTTTGTGTGATATCCCTTTGTCACAAAAGGATACAAGGTGATGAGTCTTGCCACAAGAAAAATACATGTTTCCAGGGATGTAGTCTTTCATGAGGACATCTTTCCTTTTACTTTGTGTGTTGAAAAATGTACTTTTCCATCCATTTTGAAATCTGTTGAATTTGTGTCATCTAGTCCTAATCCTAGTGGTTATACTGATCATAGATCTTATGACAATAATATATTTGATATATGGTGTGAACTTAAATAACACACTGGCCTTTCACTCATCAGAGACCATCATCAACCACCATCTCTTGAACACCCCATTGATCATTCACCACCACCATTACCTGACAACTCATCACCTTCTCAAGATATTTCTCCTATAATAAGTCAGAGAAGATCCAACAGGGAGAACAAAGTCCCTCATCATTTAAAAGATTACATTGTTTTTATCCCTAATCTAAAGAATCCAAATCCTATCACAAACCTTTCCCTCACTGCCCTATTCACCAAACACCATCACATGTCTCCTGATGTCATTGCATCTCACAATCAAATGTTTGTTGAAAATGTTTATCATGATAGTGAACCATAATCATATTAGGAGGCATCCCTCAATCCTGCTTGGCAAAAGGTCATGACACAGGAGTTTGAGACACTCTATGCTAACAATACTTGGGATCTTGTTGAACTACCAGTTGGTAAGCAATCAATTGGATGTAGGTGGATGTATACATTCAAACATAGAGCAGATGGGAGCATTGAAAGATTTAAAGCTAGCCTGGTTGTGAAAGGGTACACACAACAAGATGGGATAGAAAGATTTAAAGCTAACCTGGTTGTGAAAGGGTACACACAACAAGATGGGATAGATTATACAGAGACTTACTCACCTGTAGTCAAGATGACTGCTGTCAGAATTTTAATAGCTTGTGCTGTGAAAAAGGGATGGCCTATGTTCCAACTTAATGTAAATAATGCATTTCTACATGGTGATCTTCATGAGGAAGTGTATATGAAAGCTCCACCAGGTCTGGAAGTACATAATACAAGGTTGGTATGCAAGCTTAACAAGTCCTTTATGGACTTAAACAAGCTAGTAGACAGTGGTATGCCAAGTTGAGTGAAGCCTTGGCTCTTAGGGGATATAGACATTCACACTATGATTACTTATTGTTTTCTAAGAAATCAGGTCCTTTGGTGGTATTTGTAGCTGTTTATGTGGATGATGTTATTTTGACTGGCACCGACACTGATGAAATTACACAACTCAAGACTTATTTGGACAATACATTCAAGATTAAATACCTTGAGAAACTTCATTATTTTCTAGGCTTCGAAATACTTGGTACTGCTATGGGGGTACTCATTTCTCAGAGAAAATTTATTCTAGATTTATTAAATGAATATAACTGTTTCAATTATGCCTCTACGACTTCACCTCTTGATCCCTTTGTCAAGCTAAGAGCAAAAGAAGGAACCCCACTTCATGATCCCACTTACTATAGAAAGCTAGTTGGAAAACTAAATTTTCTTACCAACACTAGACTTGACAAAACCTTAAGTGTCCAACAGTTAAGTCAATTTATGCAAGATCTTAGAGACACTCATCTCAAGGCAGCACTTCATCTTCTCAGGTATTTGAAACAGGATCCTACTCTTGGAGTTTATTTATCTAATGATCCTGGCTGCACTGTCCAAGCTTTTTGTGATTCGGACTGGGCCTCCTGTCCAGACTCAGGAAGGTCAGTTAGTGGATATCTAATTTTACTTGGGAACAACCCTATCAGCTGGAAATCCAAGAAGCAAGAGACTATTTCCTTGTCATCAGCTGAAGCAGAGTATAAATCACTAAGGAAAGTAGTTGGAGAATTGACTTGGCTGAACAAGTTACTCAATGAATTGACCATTTCGAATCCATCTCCTATTGTTGTATATTGTGACAGCCAGTCTGCCATACACATAGCTCGTAACCCTGTATTCCATGAGAGAACTAAACACATTGAGGTGAATTGTCACTTTGACAAAATTCAGGAAGGGCTTATTTCCTTGCATCATGTTCCTACTACTGATCAGTTGGCTGATTACTTACTAAAGCTCTAACATGTGTGAAACATTCAGCTATTTTGGACAAGTTGGCTGCGAGATTATCACCACCAACTTGAGGAGGGGTATTGCGATTAAGATCAAGTTCTGATAATGTATATGTAATTAGCAACTGTAATTACAGTTAGACATTGTAATTAGTTAGTTGTCAAAGTTAGTTAGCTAGCTAGTCTAATCATCTAGAATATTCCATTAGTTAAGAAAATATTTTACGTGCTTGTTTACATGTATAAATACTCAGTCCTTACTCAATGAAAGTGTGATTTCTCTTTCTCTCAAATTACAGTTCTTCACAAAATGCTCTCAGTCAGTTATGGCTTCCTTACTGCAAGTCAATTGAGATTTCACCATTGATATGAAGATTTAATAATAACTGTTAATATGTTATCACCATTGTTATTTATTTTATCAACAAGGAAATATTTTTGTTAAGTAGCAAAAGACTAAATCCTCTATTTTGGTTTAAATATACATACAGTAATAAAACATATTTAACTTGGTCCAAAAAACTATAAAACATATTGTTGCTTGGTCATTGTATCTCAGTTGGAGTTCTCTTAAATCAATGGTAATGATTATTTTTTTTCACTTTGCAGTTTCTCGCACCAATAGAAAGAGAGGAATTTTCCAACCAAGTAGTGAGTTTGGCAATTTTTCTAACTTTGATATAGATCAGACTACTTGAATCCTTTCTTTATAAAACTAGTTTTATCATGCTTCTTCTTTGGGGCAATAGTATAGTCATAGTTGATATCGGTATTGGTAGAGGTAAAGTTTAAATGGCTTATCAAGAGAAGCCCAACAGAAAACTCCAGAGAATCTCAACTTATCATAATTAAATCTCAAGAGAATCGACACTAATGAGTAGTGGGAGGGCATATACCTTTTCCACCTTATTTTTGGAGAAATATTGGTGGAATCCAACTATACCATGGTTAAATGGATATGCCCTCCTATACCACTATTGAACATGCAACGTGCTGATGACATTCAACCTACTGTTAGGCATTCGAACAAGCTAAATCATTTGCATTGTTGAATTCGAACAAGCTAAATCATTTGCATTGTTGTTTGGACAAAAACAGTGCATAGATAATAATATAGACCAGATTGTTGTTGAAATAGACTTTCTCATGATGCAAAACACCACTAATGTATTACAAAGAAAACCCTAGATGATTGAAGAAATTGTTATAGATATTGCGAGTCGTATAGGATTTCATGGAATTAATTACCATCACTCACAGCTATAGGGAGGCAAACAAAGTGGCTGAAAAACTACAATCGCTCAGCCACTCTATGGAGTCTTTAAAAATTTAACAATAGTAAGTACAATATTATTTCAAAAAATGTCAAAGGAATCATAAACATGGACAAATAGTGCCTACCCTCCTTTAGAATCGAAAGATGTAAACTCTGTTTATTAATCTACAAACCCTTTCGAAGGCCTTGAGTGTTACATTTTTTTCGCTAGGCTGGCATTTTGCATTATCACTAGATTGGTTTGCCAATCTTCCAAGAAGGTATATATGGTTAAACCCTCCTTTTTTAAATGTAATCTTTTTCAAGTGGCAATACAAAGTGGTATTTTATATTTCTAAGAAATTGTGTCCATGACATTCTATTTTTATTGGAGTGGTTAGGCATCATATTCCTCTTGCTCATGTATTTTGTTATGTTCTTCTAATACATATATTTAATATACAAGATAGGATTCATTCCTAACCCCATCTTGAAAGTGACTTTTTTGAATTTTTTTTTTTTTTTAAAAATGGCTTTAGGATTGAATGTCAACGCCTGACTTTGACATAAAATTCTTGAATCAAATAAAAATGGCATAAATATCAACTATATCTATCTTATTATTCATCGCTTAGAAGAATACTTGCTAAAAGCAACTTACTAGAAAATTCAAATTGAAGTCATTTAAGCAAAGTGTTGCTACTGCACTTAGATTAACTATCCAAGATTTGCAAAACCATCTTCAAATGGGAAATTCCCCTTGGCTGGTATACGCTAATAACTATCCAAGATAAAAGTTACTTTCTCCTTGTAAAACTAAACATCAATACAGTTTATCTTCAAATCAATCACAATAACATTGCTGTTATCTTCACTATCATGTCTCGTAGCTAGTAGTGTTGATACTGCACTTGTAGAGGAAAATGCAGATGGTTTTTCTTGTTAAAGACACTCTCTAACCACCTGACACGCCATTTCATTTGATACAATGTCCCACAAATCACCACTAACAAGAATCAACCACTCATCTTCCTATTCCATCTTAATCATTAGCCTCTTTTTAAGTCAACATCCGTGAAAACTACAAGAAATCACCACTGTCAGCTTGCGTCTTATAAGACACATAGGGAGTTGCGTCTTGCGTAGTCTTACCTTAATTTACACAACGTTTATCCTACCGCTTAAATGTTTTCCCTTTTTAATTTGATTCTCAACTTTATTTTATTGCCCTTTTAAAATATTTGGCCAATTTTTTTGCTCTTTACGCTCTGGACTATCGTCTCCAAGCTAGGAAGGTGGTCAGAGGGTCGAACCGATAAATATAAAATATTAGGACAAGTTAATGTGGAATGCCTAATTAATGACAATGAAAAATACCTTTTGCTCACCTCCAAGCTAGAAGTTATTCTATAACAAGATATCATTTTATTTTGAATAGAGGCTTTGGAATGAGTTGAGTTCACATGATATGATATATAGAGTTTCAAATATCAACTTGTTTTGAATAAATATGTTTTTTTAAAATACTTATAATGGAAAACAATTTATGTCGCTAATTAATTTGAAAAGCAGTGTTAAAAAATTATTATTATTTGATTGTATTCTTAAAAAGTGCTTCTAAAACTATACTCAATAGTGCTTTTTGAAAAACAGATACTTTTTGGAGAAATTACTTGCTTCAACATTTGCTTCTCCTCAAAATTATTTTTTTATTTTTCTAAAAGCTTGGTCAAATATTTTATTTTTATTTTAAAAAAATAATAATTTTGACCTTGAAAAATCAAGTTTGACAACCTAGACTGTATATTAATAGACTAATTAAAGATGCATGCAAATAAAAATTTTCAGTCACGCGAAAACTAAATCAAGATTAAGATTGATTATCGCATCATCCATTGCCATAAAAGGCTACTTGCTAAAAGCAACTTAACAGAAAAACAAAAACAAATTGCAGTCATTTATGCAAATACAAATCATAGTCTTTAATTAGCTTCCTCAATAAGAGAAAACCCTTTATGCAAAGCTTAATAAACCATCTCCAAATAAGAAATTCAAGATATTTAACTAAACTTCAATGTAGTCAATCTTCAAATCTACCACAATAACACTTATGTTATCTTCGTTGCCCCGTCCCATAGCTAACCGAGTAAGCAACGCTGCTGCTGCTGTACTTGGGGAAGAAAATACGTCTCCTATCCCAGATGACTTTTCATTTTGAAGACATTCTCTCGCCACCTTACACGCCTCATCATTTGATACAACGTTCCATAAACCATCACTGGCAAGGATTAAACACTCATCTTCTGCTTCTCTTTTTGTGAAGGTAAACTCTGGCTCAGATATGATATATTTCTTAAGATACTTGTCTCCTGTTTGCAATGCAAAATAAAAGAAGTAAAAAGGAAAAAAGTATTTCTTTGTTAAAGTATTGCTTCAATTGGTAATTACAATAGAGAATGGGTTACTGAAAAAAGGAAAAAGAGTTACCTATTGCACGAGATATAGCCAGTATTCCTAGAACTCGTGCATAATCGTCAAAATCAACATGGCCTCCACATGCCTCTATTCTAGCACGTTCCTCTGGTCTATCTGGCTGTAATGAGATTATTTTGAATGAGTAAAATTATTTCCTTCAACTAGTGCAAATGCCTAGTATTAGAATTAGATATGGAAAATCATTAAAACAGTTATTTTTAAGAGGCCTTTTTTGTTGGTTGCCAAAAAAAAGTTACACTTGCATAATTGAACATTTACGACATTTACACTGTATAAATATTCATCTTAATTTTATCAATCATATTTAATGACAAGAGCGACCCAATGATAGGATCTAAAGCCAAATCTAAAGAAGAGGCCTTAAATATAATTAATAAAACAAAAGTTCATATACTAACTTTGACAACCTTCGCTAACATAGTAGTTTATAAGTAACAGGCTAACAGGTATACTGAGATGTGGAAAAATTCACCGTTTCTCTATATATGAGGTCAATCAATAGGCAAAATTTCTTGATATGAAATATTTTACTCTTTTAAGTGTTTTACTTGACCTAGATCTGAATTGATTAGATATGTAGATTCTTAACTATAGAAATGATACCAAATACAAATTGGAAAAAAAAAAAAAGGTATAGTTAGATCTTTAAAAAATTTAAATGTATAAAAACAAAAAATTCTAATAAAATGAATACCTTGTGATCAATAGATAGAGGCATGGATCTCCCACCACGGCAAAGAACAGCACGTGAATCTCCGCAATTAGCCACAATAATAGTTTTTTCAGTTAGAATTGTGAGTAGGGCAGTGGAGCCTCCTAGTCCATAGTGTTGTGGTGGACATCCACAAGGAACACCTATACCACACTCATAGCACGTATCAAACGCCATCTCATCAATCCTCTCGAAGCAGCTCTTCAACACCCTTTTCCACATCTCCTTAACCCTCTCCCGTTCCAATTGTTTTTGGTTCAGACGGGTGATGTTATCATTGTTGTTGCTGCTGCTACCAGTTATGATGGTCTTCGTCATCATCAATTCTTCTAGTAGTATAAGATACATTCTGTCTCTACACAACCCAGCAACCTGCATCTTTGTAACCATTATAAGTAGTAGTCCTTATTCGCTAATTTAATTTATTTTATATCCACTTTAATCTAGGGTAGTACTCCTAAAATGGTTCAATTTAGATTTATAAATTGTTGCTCATCAATAAAAGTAATTTGGTAATGAAAAGAATATGAACGGTGAGAGAAAATAATGATTTTTTTCTTACATGAGGTCCACCATGTCCATCGTAAACAGCAAAGAAATCAATAGGGCGATGTTGATTGATATAAGGGGAGCAAAGATTTGGCCAAACAGATATCGCATCTTCCATTGAACTCCTTCTTCCAATTAAAGAAATTGCTCCAACCAGTGGCACTGCTTCTTTTGGTGCGCCTATGCCTGATGTTGCTGAATCAGAACCAGAACCAGAATCAGAATCAGAATCGGACATCCTGAAATTTAGTACACCAAAATTAATATGAAAAATTAATCAACAAATGAAGATTCATATAAAAATGTCAGAAACTTTCTCGATGAAATCGTCAGTTAGGAATTGTAGAAAGCTTCTTGGGGAAATCGTCAGGGAAGAACCAGAAGACTTCTTGGGGAAATTGTCAGTTATGAGTGAGAGAAGAGTTTACGAGAAAATCATCAATTAAAAAGTTGCAAAAGCCTTCTAGGGGAAATCGCCATTGAGAATTTTTATTGATGCCATTGTTACAAAAAGACATGGCATTTGTAGGATTATGAAAAAGTAATAAGTATATTTTTTGTATTTTTATAATATGTATAGCAGGTAGGAACTCGTGAATGATTTCAAACGTATAATACATGTGTATATAAGTATATTTTTGTAATTTACATCTGTTTTATATGTAATTTGTATTTCTTCTGTTCACATTTGTTTCTAATATAATAAATCCCTACTTTCTCAATTAGAGACTAGAGTTAAAACAAATAATGAAGTTTTACTTGCTTCTTATAGTGTGAAAACAAAGTGTAGCATCCATTTTTGAGTTTCTAAGTCATGAAAATGACAAGCTTAACATAAGTACAATTAATTTTTCAATCAACTTTTTTCTATCTGGTCAAAAAGTATTTATAATACTTATACAGAAAAATAAAACATTTAAACATTCTTACGAAATTTGAATGAAAAGTACTTTTTATACTTATAAAATAACAGAAAAAGTAAAAGAAAAAATACTACTATTAAATTATTATTTTTTTTGTTCTCAGGAGTTAAATTTGTAGATGGAATCATTAATTTTATTTCTTATATTAAATAAAATTTAAAAAAGTACTTTTTTTTGTCAAAAGAACCAATATAGTGACAGATTTTCACTATATTTGTGAGGTATATTTGAACTTTTTTATTAAGATGCTATTCAAATTGATCGAGCCACTTTTTATTTTAATTGTCATAGTTCAAGGACGGAACTACTTGAACAATGCTTGAATGTGGAATTCATAATTACCTGTTCTATATAACATAATATTGAATCTTCCATATAATATTTGAAAATAAAATGATACTATATTGAAGCGCCACTAATATTAATATATGATACTTGAAACTTTGTCATATCTTCGATGGCCCCAAGACTCGTATTGGCCATTTTAATACAATACTCCTTTTACATGTATGTATTCGACTTTTCCTATAACTTTAAACTCCATGCCAATTGCAACATATTAGTATAACACTACATATAGTTATAATGTCTTTTAGGATTGAATGTCAACTACTGAATTTGACATAATATTCTTGAATCAAATAAAAATGGCAAAAATACTGACTTTATCTATTGCATTATTCATCACTTTAGAAGTAGGGGTTTACAAAGCCAAATCGTAAAATCAAATTGAACTGACGAATCAAATCAAATCGAAAAAAATCGACTTTTGGTTTGGTTGGTTGAAAAAGGAAAACGACCACTTTTGATTTGGTTTGGTATTAGAAGAAAAAAAGTCAAACCGAACTCAAATCAAACCATATATATATATATATATATATATATATATATATATATATAATTAATTATAGATAAAAATATTGTCTACATAAATCTACTTTGTTGATATATTTTTAGTTAGTTTCTAGTTTTCAATTTTATATATTTTATTTCAAATTTGGATTTGTATAAAAATTTAAACTTATATATATATATATATATATATATATATTAATTCAATTTCCCAATAGAGTCTGGGTGTTTGTATTAATCTCAAATTTAGCACCAAAATTTACAAGGAGGTGATAGTCTTATCTTTGCCTCCAAAACATATAGCTGCAAAATAAACTAGAACCTATATATATATATATATATATAGGTTCAAATTGGAAATTCCACTTGGTTGGTTATGCTAATTAACTATGCAAGATATGCAATTAAAAAAGTTACTTTCTCCTCATGAAACTAAGCTTCAATATAAGTTTATCTTCAAATCAACACAATAACATTGAAACATGACATGAGATATGTAAACTGAACAAAATCTAATTAAAATATTTAAGTAAAAGTTAGTGTCAATTTTACGATCTTCCAATGGATTAAGCCTAATAAATATACCACGAATCGTAACTGAAGTCTAATCTAACTGACGCATAATAAAAACAAGTTTTGAAAGAGGAATCTATTAACACGTTTCTGTCATCAGGGGCTTTCTCTGCTCCTTATCCTCATCAAAGCGGTGGTGCTCTACCTTTTTTGTTTTTTTTAAATATTTATATTAAAATTTAATTAAATTTAAATAAAATATTTTTAACGTCATAATTTTGTTGTTCTGCCAAAAGGAGGAGTTTTTTTTGTTCGGTAATGGTGGGACTAGGTCCTTAAACTTCTCGTCTCATCTACTCTACTTTTCAAAAGATTTTCTACACGTTATATTTTTAATGTATTTGATTTCTCGTTCTCAAACTTTACATCGGAACGAACTCTTTTTTATATATAGTATTTGATTTTGATTTTTTATATATAGTGGATTTGACTTTGGCTTTTATTTTAGAAAATTTAATCCAATTTTATCTTAATTGAGTATATAAGATGTAAGAATTACTATAAAATAATTTACTAGTAGTTTTGTACGATCTCACTTCGTATACCATATGTAAGAACTACTTCTCTGTTTGAAAAAAAAAGAGTTAAAGCATAAAAGGTGGTCAAACTGATTTTAAAGTTAATTTTTGACTTAATAGTGTTTGGCAATTATCAAAATGACTTATTTTAAGTCAAAAATGACTTATTTTAAGCCAAAAGTTAAAAGCTAGGTGAGGGGTACCTTTTTTTTTCCAACTTAAAAGTCATTTTATGTTGACCAAGTATATTACATATTTGCCCTTAATTCTTTTATTATTATTATTATTATTATTATTATTATTATTATTATTATTTTTTTTATTTATTATTATTATTAGTACTTTTATTATTATTATTATTGTTATTATTATTATTATTATATTATTATTATTTTTATTATTATTTTTATTATTATTGTTGTTATTATTATTATTATTATATTATTATTATTATTTTATTATAATTTTATTATTATTGTTATTATTATTTTTTTTTTTTTTATTATTATTATTACTATTATTATTGTTATTATTATTATTATTATTATTATATTATTTTATTATTATTTTTATTATTATTGTTATTATTTTATTATTTATTATTATTATTATTATAATAATATTATGATGATGATGATTTATTATTATTTTATTATTTTATTATTCTTATTTTTATTTTTGTATTATTATTATTACTTTTATTATTATTATTATTATTATCATTATTATTATTATTATTATTATAAAAAATTGTGATGATAAAGAAATATGTGAATGATAGGAAATATTATTATTTATTGATGTAAAATATAAATTAATTTTGTTTTAACTTTTTTAAGTATAAAAACCTTATATTAATCAACTTTTTATCATGTTAACAGTATTAAGGGTATTTCAGACATTTTGATAAAAAAAAATGTTTATCAGCACTTATTTGCCAAACACATCAAAAACTTTTTTTTCAACTGAAACATTTTTATCCAAACACATAACTACTTATTTTAAAAATAAGTTTCAGCACTTTCAAAAATACTTTTTAAAAGTTATTTTTTTTAAGCCCATCCAAACGGACTCTTATTCTTTTAGTCTATTTCAAAAATTATGATTCCTTTCTTTTTTATATATATAATATTTTTATTTTTGTTTTTCACATGTCATATTTAAGGGCACAAATTTAAAGATATTTTGAATTAAAATCACAAAAGGTAAATTATTTTTAAAAAAAATTATATCATATTAAACCAGATCATTCTTTTTTAAAAACAAAAACTACTAAATTATCTGTTCACTTTTAAGTTTCATGTTGCATTTTTCAAAAATCAATTAACTAATTTTTGAAGTTAAATTAAATTATATTAATTTAATACTCTAAAAAATTAGATACTAAAAACTATACAAATATATTATAAATTATAATTTTTTATATATCAACAAATAATACATCTTGTAAAAATGGACGAATGAAGTGATAAAGTTTGAGGGAATCTTCGAAAATGTATGTAAATGCGGAAAAGCTGGCAAAATATGTCTTCTCCAATCCAAACACTTCTTTGCTCCTCAAAGCGGTGCCTCTTTTACTACGTGGACAAAATATTATGCCAAGTTCCTTCTCTTTCAGTTAGCATGAAAACCCGGGTTTTCTTCGTTCGGTCGTAGTGTGCCCATTTCCTTACACGTGTCAAGAGATTTTCTATCTGTTATAGATTTTAATCGAATAATAAATACTTTTTACTTTACAAATGAATATTTCTCCATTAATTATTTTTTCAAGTACACACTTGGATGGAAGACATCTCACGCTTAAATGAAGGTAAGTACTCAGTTTACATCACTGTGATGACGTGTCAGTTTACCTCATTGAAGTTGTCTAAAAAGCCCTTTTCGTTCTTAGTAGTTTATTTTCATTTGGCATAGATGTTATATGGTATTACCGGTAAGAAATACTTAATATGTACAGATGTAAGCAAAAATTTTTTTTACGTTTCTACTGGTACATTTTGTTGACAGATGTTCTAGTATTTGGAGTTGTAATGTTGCACACTTCTCCTATAAAACAAAATGGCAGTGTTCATGTTTTACAACTAAAGAAAATGGAGAACAGAGGGAATGTTGATCAGAACGAGGAAGTAAGGATGCATCGGCAATACAGAATTGAATTGAGAAGGAGGGAGCAAGCTCGGGAAGCACAGATGAGGGGAGGAGTACTGCCACCGCCAGCGGTTGGATCAAGTTGTGTAAAAGGAGTGAGGCCTTCAATGGAAGATGAGATTTCAATTCACCCTAATTTTTGCTCTCCGCCCATCAATGGCGGTCGACCCATTCATTTTTATGCTGTTTATGATGGTCATGGTGGTCCTCAGGTATTTATTAAACCAAATTTTAAAATGTTAAAAGTTTGATAATTTTAGGGATAGTTTAGTGGGTCGGTGGGATAAGACATAATTTTTTGGTTGATGCAGGTATCTGCACTGTGTAGGGAGAGAATGCACTTGATTATAGCAGAAGAACTGATGCGCCCCGAAAACAATACAAACATGACGAGTAGTAGCTCCAGTTCATATAGAAGAGAAGAACGAGATATGGAGGCATCATGGATGAGAATTCTGCAAAGAAGTTTTCAACGTATGGATAAAATGATATGCTTTAACTGTGACTGTCCAACTTTAACCTACAGCTATTTGTGCCCACCAAATCACAACTTGCGTCAGATTGGCTCCACCGCAATCATAGCAATTGTAACAGATCATGCCATTGTCGTTGCTAATTGTGGTGATTCCCGTGCTGTTCTTAGCAGTGGTGGAAATATCGTCCCTGTATCCTTCGATCACAAGGTAATTAAAAAAACATTTTTGAACCCTATGTGCAAAAACCTGATTCTTGTGTACTTTACAGAAATACCTAATTCTTTAAAACGATAACACCAATTTCACACTTAATTAAAGGTCTGAAGTTTCGAATTTTGAGTATGGAAAAAAATCTATTGGAAGTGCTGCTCTCAATTATAGGTTTTACAGTGAAGTTCCAATATGAACTCCAAATATTCGGTAATAAATTATAAAAGGTACTGTCTAATTATTTGGTTGCAGCCAAATAGGCGGGATGAACTGGCTAGAATAAGGGCTGCGGGAGGAGAACTAGTTTATTCTAATGGATTACGGGTTCAAGGTGTTCTAGCCATGTCTCGGGCAATTGGTAATATTTCAAACACTTTTTCAATTGGCATTATATTGGAATTGTTGCTTCATTTCTTTTCCCTTTTCCCCTTTTTTTTATTAGTCATTCACCTGGACTGGGACGGCTCAACATAAACAGAGGTCTAAAACAAAATTTTCATTGGAGACCTAAAATTTTAAATAATTTTTTATTAATATTTCATTGAAAAAAAATTCTTCCAATTAAATTTAAGGTAAGATTTTATCAATTTAACAGTAAAAAACATATTTTTACTTAGACAATTATTATATGAATTATCAACATAATTCTATAAGTAATAAATTGATAAATTATAATGAGTTAACGAGAATAAAATAAAACATATTTCAAAAAAAAAAAATTATATTTCTATACAAATATTAACATATTATTTATTTTTAGTAAAACAATTGAGGCCCTCAAAATTGGGAGCCTAAACCAATATGCTTTATTTTTATTGTATAGAGGCGCCCTTCACCTAGCTAGGTTATACTCACTCATATAGTGATAGCCATAGGGTTTGGCATGACCCTTCTTGGTCTATATAAGCTCCCAAGAATATACGTACACTGAAGATTGGTAAAGTCTTACTTTTTTTCGGGAAACTATATTTACTCCTCTATAATGCCTTGACAAGTTCCCAACCTAAAACTTAAGGGCATATAATATGAAATTAAAACACAATTATGGCATCTAGAAGTGCAAATTAACACCCTAGCTTCTTAAGGGAAAAAATGGAGTAGTTCTAAAACAAGAGCATATAGAGATCAAATGAATCTCATGATTGATATTTAGGGTTTTATCATAGAATTCCACATGATGTGTATGTTGGAAAAGTGTTATATTTCCTTTAATTGACGACACACACATTATATCAAAGTAGAAATAAAAAAATCGAGTATACAATTGTGCATGTAAACAATATGTCGTGTGTCCGAATAAATTACTAATTTTACCACACATTAGACGAAAAAGGATAATAAGAAGGAATTAATCCCATGTAGATTGACTTGTTTTGAAGTTCTACCACCTTTTATTAGTACATATAAATCACTAGTATCTTAAAGCCCTCTTGATGTCAATTCCACGCTCACCATTAGGTTTATATAGATTCTCCAAAATCTCAAATGATACTTAGATTTCTCAAATGTTAAATGAATCATTTATATTACAATTCATGTATACATAAAAAAAAATACCTCAATGTGTTTTAATAGGGTAGGTAGGTCTTGTCTTTAATTACTAATCAATATTTTTGTTATTTTTTCTTATATCTTAAAAATAGGAGACAGTTTCTTGAAGCCATATATCATATCAGACCCAGAGTTTACCTTCGTAAACAGGAAGGTAAATGATGAATGTTTAATACTTGCTAGTGATGGGTTATGGGATGTGGTATCGAATGAAACAGCATCTCAATTAGCTAGAGTGTGTCTCCAAGGAGAAGCAATATTTTTTTCGCCTAGTGAATCAGCAGCGTCGTTGCTTACTCGGATTGCTACTGAGAGGAATAGCCCAGATAACATAAGTGTTATTGTCGTTGATTTTACAAGAAATTAAGGAGGAGAAATTATGTACATATATTAAGAAACAATGTATCTAGTTTATGATGGTTAATTATGTAAAACTTCTACTTCTTTTTTTGACCATGTAAAAAGTTTTCCTTTAGCTAGAATATAAAGTACCTGATTTTAAAAATATTTCAACACAACAAGGGTTACTATTTTGTGAAACTGTTTGATTTGTTTTAAATTATGAAACTATTTTCTTATTCTAATTAATCATGCAGATAATTATAATTTTTTTTGGTGAAAAAACTAATAACTTTAGCAGACTATGGTTAAAAAAGCAATTGCAGTACTACGGTTAAAAACTATATATAAAGAAGTTCTAAAACATCCCTTGCTTTTAAGTGAATAACAAAGAAGGAGAAATGAAAAAAAATATAAATGGAGCGGAGCGGGTATTTTTTTAAAATGTTAAACGAAGCAGGGTAGCGCGGGTGAAAATTTTAGTGGGTTAAGGTTTGTCACGCCCTAACTCACCCTAACCCGCCCTATTACAATTCCTATTGAAGTGAAGCAAGGTAAATATGATTTAACAATTAGTTTGTTCTTGCATAAATTCAGTGGATGAAATGAAAGTTGAAATTGTGCTATTGCAATTTTGTTGTTGTTTATTCTTTCTTTTTTGATAAATATCTGGTGGTTGCTTGACCATGAATCTTTTTCTACTTTTTCTATAGATGAATTCTTGAAATCATGTGTTTTAATTGGCAGTAAAATTTTAAAATTCAACTTCTTGAATTTTGAATTTAAATGGGAAAATGTTATTTTTTTCTATGTTTTGCCATAAAATTTCAGAATTTTTAACTACTTGAACAACAACAAAGATATATTTCACTCCAAATTACACATAAGAAATTAAAAACAATTCAAATTTATATTCATGAGCGAACCACAATGTACAATTTTCAAATAACATTTTTTTCACTTAAAAATTAAAAATTACTTTTTTCAAATTTCAGAGTGAAACATAACGAACACCCACTAAATCATGCCTACAAGGTCTGTGTGAGCAAAGAAGTGTTTACGGAGAGCAATAGTTTTTAAAATGATTCAGCTTGTAGAAGGGATGCCATGTGTTGTTGCAGTGGCGGAGTCAGAATTTTGACAAAGGGTGTTCAAGTGCTAAAGTGAATTTGCTCTTCTTAAAAAGTGGGGAAAAAATTGCTACTAGTGAAATTCGAACACACAAACACTTTAAATTTGTGTATCTTTACTCTTTCAAGTCGCCTGAAACAACTAGATTACATCATATTGTTGTGTGAAGGGTGTCCAAAATATATTATTTAACCACTTAATTTATCATTTTACTTGTATATACGGTATAATATTCCGACGAAGGGTGACACAAGTGTGGCTACGCCATTGTGTTGTTGGATTTTTCTCATGTTTGAAGTTCGAAATTTTAAATAGGTTGAATCCATCGCTGGCTTCCTAAAGTTGGCACCAACTTTCACTTAAATATTTCAACTGAGCTTTGTTCATTTTAGACACTTTATAATATGTTCCACTATGTCATTTTGATACTTCTTTAACAATCAGCAAAAATTAAAAAATGTGTGTAATCCACTCGCCGATGACATGGCATGACGACAAATTATGAGAAAACATGTATCAATTTGGTTAAAAAAATAAAAATAATTATAAGAAGAAAAAGAAAAACCATTTAAACTTATATTTTAAAGTCATTTCAATAAGGAAAGACTTCGTTTTCTAGGAAGTCATTTCAATGACTCATATCCAAAAAAAATCACCGAAAATTAGAGTTTCGTCGGAAAAATTGAGGAGATTTAAATCCAAATTTTTCGAATGACGTCTCATATTTATCGCTTATAATTCTAATTCTAAGTAAAATATGTTTTGGTGGAAAAGAGGGAGAAAGATAGTAACAAAAATGGTGGATCTCAATCTTTCTCGGTGAGGTTCTTCTTTATAAATTTAGAAGGTTCTATAGTAGTTTTTGTAAGCCTTCTAGTTTTTGTTTTTTTTTGTATTGAGGTTAGGTCTAGCCTCCCTCTATTCCTTTTTGCTAATATAACACACCCTATTCAGATAATTGATTAAAAAAAAGATAGTGATGTTAATTTTTAGATCTGATTTTTTTTTTTAAAAATAGCTTTTATAAGTTATTTCAATCAGTTTATGATTCTTTTTAAATCTTTTTCGATGAGTATATGCTTTACTCAAAATCAATATATAATGGTGGTGAAAGGAGAAGGAGAAAGAGGGAAGAAGATGAAGTGAAAAGAATACTTTTTTTTCATAAAAAATGTTTTTCACGCGCTTAAAATCAGTACAACACACGCACTTTGAGAATTCAGTAAAAAGTGTCAATATGACACAGCGGGGCATGAAATGAGGTGTCTAAAATAAACAAAGTTTATTTAAGGTGTCTAAGTGAAAGTTGGTGTCAACTTTAAGGGATCACCGATGGATTCAGCCTTTTAAATGTATGAAATCTTCAAATTAATGTATATTCACCGTAATGATATGAATTTGGCATATATAAGCTCCCAAAAATATACATGGAGTATTGATAAAATCTTACATTTTTGGGAATAATATTTACTCCCTCTATAGGTTTGAATAAATAACACTGTTGTGGAGGAGTTGAGCTAAGATATGCCTTAACAAGTTCCCAACTTAAAACTTAAGAGCATATATAACATATGATCATGTATGAAGAAAAGATTGCTATCAAAACTAATGGTAGAGCACAATGAAGTTCAAACACAATTATTGCATCTAAAACTACAAATTATCACTAGCTTCTTATGGAATAAATGAAATAGTTCTAAAACAAGAAGATATAGAGATCAAATGAATTTTAGACAATATAACCTGTTAGTGAAAAATTACAATATAACAAAAATACAAAGATTAAAATCGAAATTAAAATAAAGAAATAATAAAATTTCTTCTAGCGCTGAGACATGAATATCTCAATCTCTTCAAAGAGATTCAAGCCCACTGCAGCAAATGTTTCTCAACGGTTTAGCAATAGTCCTTCTTGACTTGTCCCCTCCAGGATACAACAACCTAATCACAAAGTGTAACTCAACGAACTCTTGACAAGAATTGAGTCCAAAGCTGCAAAAAAAAAAAGCATCTCCATTCAACTAATAAGAACTCTCTTTTGGTTAACGTTTATGCACTCTATAATTTCTTGTGTGTACCAAACAAATGAAGACCATCACTACTTGTAGTTGATGAAGTCTTCCTATCAATTAATATGAAGATAATGATATATAGTAAATAATAAAGATAAATGACCTAGAAATTACATATGTTACAAGTATAATAAACTAATAAAGAATGAAATAAAGGAACACAAATCCACCAATGGCTTGTGTGCTGCTGCACTAAGGAATTTGTAACATATGCAATAACTTCAATTGGAGTAATGCAGAACAGTAATCAACGGCACTAAATAACTGTCAGTACATCCAACATTATGTAACATATATGAGAAAGTGCACCAATGGCCATAAACCAACATGTATTCTAAGAGTTTTAAGGCATTTAAATTGTCCACTAGCTCGTGATTATCTTACGACTCGAAAATGGACTTATTTTAGTGACTTAGAAAAAATTACTTAAAAAATAACAAGAATAAAAACCGTTTAAAAAAAATGACTTGAACACTTGAAAGTGATTTGAAGCGCACTTTCGCTAAAATCTAACCAAGTAAAGACAGCAATTGAATCATAAAAAGAATTAAAAAAAGAAGAAAAAACTTTGGATTAATTAAAGACATTAAAAAAAATTAAGAGCATTTGAAATTTGAGAATTTAATAAAATAAAATGTAATCGGGACGGATCTATTAAGACCCGTGGAGTGCCATGCCACTCACGAGCTCCGACGAAAACTTCATATATATAGCTATATATATATACAACATCATATATATTGAGTACTTGCCACCCTTGTACAAAATAACTTGGTGGTGCCAGTGGCAGAAGGTCACCACTTCTTTGTATAGGTCACGGGATAAAATCCCGCTGAATGCCTTTTTTATAAAAAATAAAAAAAAGGTGCACAACACAATAGTCAGCACTAACAAATCTTTTGTTTTTGTTTCTAATTTGTTATTGGTTTATTATTAAGTTTTAATAAAGAATTATTTTTTACTAATTTAATTTAATAATCTGTGACATTTCTTTCCTTTTTTATTAGTTAATATTTAATTAAAGATATAAAAGTTAAAAGAAAAGTTGTATTTTTTCTCTTTAAATTGAAAAACATGTTCGTCTTCTTCTCCAAATATTAACCTTCCTCACCCAATCGCTCTGATTCAACTATTTTCTTTGTCTATATTTAAGTAATCAACTCGATACTTTCATAATTCGTTGAAAATCTTAACTTTGTTCACTTTATGCTCTCAGTCGAATGTGGGGAGCGAATTTGTAGTATATATGTATAATACATAAGTGTCATCTTATTATTGCTCATATTTTGTTGTTTGGTTTGTCATATTCAACACCTAAACTGATTTGATCGATGAATTTACTTCACACCCACAGACTCTAAATTCTAAATCCGCCTCTGAATATAACTCAACGTAAAATGAAGATGGTCAATTTCTTGGGGAATTAGATTTAGTCAACCAAGAGTTAGTGTTAGTCTAAGCTAAGGCAGAATACAATACGATAAAATAAGTAAGTAATCAAGAAATGAACTTGGGCTTCTCAAGCCCAAATTCCCTGCTATTTGGGAGTGCTGCTGCCATATCCATTTTGGGCCTGGCCCATTTTCGCCCTATGTATATCATCATCTGAATCATGTATATGAAAATACAATAAATAAGACAAATCTCTTATTTAATCCAGAAAGTATACATCCAAATGAAAATATTATGAAAGATAAAAGTATCAAAGTCACCCTATTTTCCTGCAGACGTATAATCGATTAGTTCTAGCTTGTGAAAAATGGATGTGCAGATTTAATAATTTTTCATCATCTATTAGTTATTGTTTTATAAAAATATTCCAAGTTAGTAAGGTACAGTATTATATATATATATCATGAGATAAACACAAAGATATAAAGTTTAATGATGTTGGCATGTAACACGTTGTATGTCTGTTATTTAATTCAATGCATGTTTTTTTTATAAGATAGAAACAAATTAAAACAGAGCAAAGCTTTTAAGTTCTAATTGATGCATCTAAGTTCTAATGTAATTATTTGAAGAATTCCATTTAATGTTACTTGCCTTGTAGAGATCGATTGAATATTAACCAAGATTCCATAACTTTGATATATGACATTTCATTAGATAATTTTGTTGTTAGTGAAATTGCAATGTTTTATATAAATGTGATGTACATTATTAGTGATATAATATAAATCAGAATTATTAAATACTAATAAGTTTAAAATGAGAAAAAAAAAAGGTAATGATGGGATGACTTGGTACAAATTGAGTTGTTATCAAATGACAAATTTAATGATGTTACATAACAAAATATAAAATAATAGTTAAAAGAGATGTTATATTTAAACTAATCAAGATACAATACAAATATAATAACAAATCATTCAAACAAGTTCTATTATTTTTTGCCCACTTATGAAATCGAAAGAAACGACAATAAAATTTATTTATTCTTCCACTATAAAAATTTTGGTTGTTTAATTAAAGGAAATTGACCTAATAATTCGGTGAAAATAAATCAAAGTTGTCACCATTAGTGATAAAATAGTTTCTAATAATAGCAGAAGATAGTCAAAGTCAAATCAGATTTATTTTTTTTAAAAATAAAAATAAAAATAAAAAGTGATATAGTCAATATTGGTTTTGAGTATTTGTTGAATCAATTAATTTGAATCGGTCAAATCCATTTTAGAGAAAAGAATTTTGATTTTGACAAATCAATTGAAATTTGTTTTGAACCGACATAATAAAAATGTATCTTTTGGGTCATTTTTGTTAATCAATGACCAAAATAGGGTGTACGAATTTCACTCACATTAATTTAATCAAAATATAAGATGGGTAAAAGAAAAGAGAGAGACAAATTTAATTTGTAAAAATAAACACAAATGAAAGGAAAATAAAATTCATTTTCTTTGGTCACTTATTTTAATCATGATTTTAAATTATTTATTTGAATTGAAATTTTATTTGAATATATAATTTATATTTTAAAAATTGCAATTTTATAATTTATATAGTAATTATCAAAACTGATGCACTACTTTTTTAATTAAGACTTCTGATTGCTGAACTATCTACAACTGCTTTTTCATGAAGCATTTCATTTTGTATAATTTTTCATTTCATAATGATAATGTTAATACTATTGTCAGAACAAATTAAAAGGCTCCAATTTACTAGGGTTGTAATATGTACATTACACATGCTAAACATTTATTTAGGGATAGTTTGGTTACGATATAACTTACAGTTTATTCATGTATAAAATAATATATTAAGTTATATTATATTTGGTAGAAATTTTTGTTTAGGTAGAAAAGTCAGATAACTTATATCATGTTTTGTTGTATATTTGTAATCCTACATAATTAATATCAACATAACTTATGAGGAAATCTATGTATAAAGTTATGCAGGGTAGAAGATAGAATAAGTTATGTGATATTAGTTATACATGTATTAAAGTGATAAATTACATATTTACCCTATTAATTTATTTTATTGGTTTTAATTGGAAACTTTATTGTTTTTCCTATATATAAGTTTATTGTTTTTATTTCTTTTTCATATTTAGACCATTTTATTTCTTTTTTTTTTTTAATTGGAAACTTTATTGTTTCCTATCGACATGTTGTTGTTTTTATTTCTTTTTATATACTTACCGTTTTGATTGATTTATGCAAATATAAATTATTTTTTTAATATTAGAAATTGATTGTATATTTTTTAACCGTACATATGCTAATCAAATATTAGCATTATATATTATTTAATATACTTCATATTTTATTAGTATGTATTATTATTTTGTAAATAATATATATTAATAATTTACAACAAGTTTAATATTCAATAATTGATAATTCATGTACTTATTGTAATCTCTAAATCCTGCATAACTAAACCTTGTATAGCTAATACCTGCATAACTAAACTCTGCATAACTAATACATGCATAACTAACCCTGCATAGCCAATACCGTAACCAAACAGACCCTTACTGTTTTAACAATTACTCCACATGTCTGATTTTATATGTTACCTTTTTATTTTGCACTTGCATTAAGAAATGATGTAACTTTACACTTCTACCCTTAGCTTATTTAATTTTTTTGGAACTCAAGTTTTCAATCGATGAATATGAATTAATTTATTTTGATTAATTAATTTAACCAATGAATATGAAACATTCACATTATGTTTGGATCATTGTTACCTATTGTATTGTATTGTATCGTTACTATCAGTGGCGGATCTAGGATTTTAAGGTTGTGGGTGCTCTGAAGTAAAAATGTAAAAAATATGTGTTAACAATGAGATTCAAACCTTGGTAACAACACTAAAAGAGCCTTAAGTACCCATCCAAGAACCATTGGGCCAACTATATCATTTATTCATTGGGTGCTCTATGTTAATTTTATACAAATACCTATCAATTTCTACATAGATATATATATTTCGTAACGAAGTTAATGGGTGCTCGAGCACTCGGCGGACACCATGTGGGTCCGCCCCTGGTTACTATACCTACAATGTTTGTTTTGATTGTAACTTAAAATATATTGTATTGTATTGTTAAATTTCGTTGTTACATAACAATGAAAACCACAATTTTATGGAACAACCGATTTGGTGTGTTCACATTGTTACTTAATTTTTTTTCCAATTATATCTTTACATAATATTTCAAAATACTATTTTATCTTTAACCTTAATTATTTAAATCTAGTCAAACCTAAGGATGTTTTAGTAAATTTATAAATTACAATATAGTACTATACAATTAAATCAAACAATTAAAATATTATTAAACAATAACAAACAATACAGTCTAGCCAAACATTGTATCAACCATACAATACAGTACAATAGAGTACAATACAATACATTACGAAACAATGGGTAACAATGATCCAAACAAAGTGTCACTTAGCTTTTCTAAGTCAAATGCATATTTTCAAAGCTAATAATTCACAAGGGTAAAAAATGAACAATATGATAATTTATGCATTGAGTGCTATCATTGTGGCATGAAAAGGGCACACAAAGAAGTTCTGCAGGAAGTTGAAGAGGGAAAACAAAAACAAAGAGGAAACTAAAGAAGATGGCAATGGAAATTGCCTAGCCATCGTTACCACCGAAGATCTTGTTACTGTCCTTGATGCGGATATGATAAATATTGCTTGTGATGAGTCAAGCTGGGTTGTGGACACTGGTGCCGCATAGCATGTGACATCAAGAAAGGAATTTTTCTCTTCTTATACTCCTGGTGATTTTGGAACCTTGAGTATGGGTAAAGAGACTGTTTCTAGGGTGGTTGGTATTGGTACAATTTTTTGGAAACTAGTGTTGGAACTAAACTAGTTTTGAACAATGTGAAATATGTTCCTGATGTTCGTCTGCACCTAATTTTTGTTGGTGTTTTAGATGATGAAGGATATGTTAGTATCAACGATGATGGAAAATAGAAGCCCATTAAGGGTTCCTTTGTTGTGGCTCGTGGTAACATACGTCGTGGTCTATATTGGACTACGGCCTCTGCTTGTGTTGATATGGTGAATGCGGTTGAGAGCGATAGCTATTCAACGTTATGACACAAGAGACTTAGCCACATCAGCGAAAAAGAACTTAATGTTCTAGCCAAGAAGAATTTTTTGTCAAATTTCAATAGTGCTAAACTAGAAAAGTGTGAGCACTGCTTGGCTAGTAAACAAAATAGAGTTTTCTTTAAGTTTTACCCTCCTTCAAGAAAGACAGAGTTGCTTGAGTTGGTGCACTCTGATTTATATGGTCCAATGAAGACAAAGATATTGGGTGGTGCACTCTACTTTGTCACTTTCATTGATGATTGCTCGAGAAAAATTTGAGTTTATGTCTTGAAGACTAAAGACCAAGTGTTAGATGTCTTTAAGCAATTTCAGGATTTAGTTGAAAGAGAAACTGTAAGGAAACTGAAATGTATTCGTACTGATAATGGTGGTGAATATTGTGGACCATTTGACGAATACTGCAAGCATCAAGGTATTAGACACCAGAAGACTCCTCCCAAGACTCCTCAGCTTAATGGTTTGGCTGAGATGATGAACAGGACCTTGATGGAAAGAGTTAGATGTTTGATTTCTGAAGCAAAGTTGCCGAACTCATTTTGAGGTGAGGCATTATTGACCGATGCACATGTTATTAATCTATCTCCTGTTGTTGCTTTGCACAGTGATGTAACAAATAGTGTTTGGTATGAAAATGATGTTTCCTATGACCATTTGAGAGTATTTGGTTGCAAAGCTTTTGTACATGTGCCAAAAGATAATAGGTCAAAGTTAGATGCCAAAATAAGGCAGTGCATCTTCATTGGATATAGTCTTGATGAATTCGATTACAGGCTATATGATCCAATTGAAAAGAAACTTGTGAGAAGTCGTGATATTATTTTCATGGAGAATCAAACAATTAAAGATATTGACAAAGTGGAGAAGCTAGAATCTTCAAGTTTTGATGATATAGTTCATCATGATGAAGTTCCTCACACAAGTGTGCATGATGTTGTTGGGCTTGATAATCATGGTGATGCCCAGAATCATGTATCGAATTAACATGTTGATGTTGATAATAACAATGATATTATTATTGATGTTCCTTTTGCTCATGAAGTTATGGACAAATCAAATATTTTGCTTCGGAGGTCCATAAGACAGCGGTTTCATTCCTCTCGTTATTCGCCCAATGAGTATGTGTTACTCACTGATGGACAAGAACCTGAATGTTATGAGGAGGCAATGGAAGATGAGCACAAGGATCAATGGATTGAAGCCATGCAAGATGACATGAACTCTCTGCATGAGAACCACACTTATGAGTTGGTAAAATTTCCCAAGGGCGTGAGAGCTTTGAAAAACAAGTGGGTGTTCAAAGTTAAAGTTGAGGAACACAACTTGAAGCCCAGATACAAAGCTAGATTGGTTGTTAAGGGATTTGGTCAAAGGAAGGGTATTGACTTTGACGAAATATTTTCTCCTGTGGTGAAAATGTCCTAGATTCGCACAGTTTTAGGTTTGACTGCTAGTCTTAATTTAGAGATTAAACAGATGAATGTAAAGACGGCTTTCCTTCACGGTGACCTAGAAAAAGAGATTTTTATGGAACAACCTGAGGGCTTCAAAGTAGAAGGTATAGAAAATTTTGTATGTAAGCTGAAAAAGAGTCTCTATGGCTAAAACAAGCTCCTAGACAGTGGTATAAGAAGTTTGAATCTGTCATGGGGGAGCAAGGCTATAAGAAGACTTCTTTAGAACAATGTGTATTTGTACAACACAAATCTGACAAAGATTTTATCATCCTTTTGTTGTATGTGGATGATATGTTTATTATGGGCAAGAATACTTCCAAGATCGACGAGTTGAAGAAAGAGTTATGTAAGTCTTTTGCTATGAAAGACTTGGGTCATGCCAAACAAATTTTGGGCATGAGAATTACTCGTCTCAAAGATAAAAAGAAGATTTATTTGTCCCAGAAGAAGTACATTGAACGTGTACTTGTGCGCTTCGATATGAAGAATGTTAAGCCTATTAGCACAACTTTTGCTGGTCATATGAAGTTGAGCAAGAAGATGTGTCCTACATCTAGGGAGGAAAAAGAGATCATGGCCAAAATTCCATATTCCTCCGTCTTTGGAAGTCTAATGTATGCAAGTGTGCACTAGAGCAGTTGGTGTTGTCATCAGATTTCTCAAAAAATCGGGAAAAGAGCATTGGGAAGCTGTGAAGTAGATACTCATGTATATTAGAGGAAGCTCAAATGAGTGCTTGTGTTTTGGAGCATCAAATCCAATCTTGAAAGGCTATACAGATTCTGATATGGCAGGTGACCTTGCTAACAGAAAATCCATTACTGGATATTTGTTTACTTTTTTAGGGGGATCTACATCATGGCAGTCAAAGTTACAGAAGTGTGTTGCACTATCTACAACTGAAGCTGAGTATATTGTGGCTATTGAAGCCGGCAAGGAGATGATATGGCTAAAGTGATTTCTTCAAGAGCTTGGTTTGAATCAGATGGAGTATATTGTTTATTGTGACAGCCAGAGTGCAATAGACTTGAGTAAGAACTCCATGTACCATGCAATAACAATACACATTGACATCAGATATCACTGGATTCGTGAGGAAGTGGAGAGTGAATCCTGCAGATATACTGACCAAGACGATACCGAAAGACAAGTTCGAGTTATGCAAAGAACTTGTGGGTATGAGCTCTATCTAGAAGATGAAGATACCTCATTCCAGTGAATGGGACTGGAGGGGGGATTTGTGGGGTTCCAGCCCCATATTTTTTGTCAAAGTCTTAATTTGGTACAATAACTTACCAACTAAATCTTGCCAAGATAACTACTTAAGTTGCAACGTTTGAAACTTAAGTATTTTCATGATGTCATTGGTTACATCATTAGTTGTAAATTTCTTCCATAAATAGAGCATTCTTGCTCATTTGTAGAACACACCAAATTAGAGAGAATCCATTTTGAGAGCAAAGTGAGGTATTCCATAGACTATACAAGAAAAGTAGTCTGTGAAGAAAAATAAAGTGTGAGCGATATTTTAGTAAGGTGGAAACCAAAAGAGTGTTGTTCTTTTTGAGTGTGTAGGAGTCACTTTGAGTATTGTATTCGTGACTACACGGTGTAAAATTTCTTATTGTTGTGATATCAGTTGTTCCTATTGGGCCGTGGTTTTTCCCTTATTTAGAAGGGTTTCCACGTAAAATTCTTGGTATCGTTATTTTCCCATTTTATTTCCATTACTTTTACCATATATATTTTTGTGTTTATCCGCGTTTTCCCAACATATGCGCCGCCTTACAAAGCGCGGCAGACCTGTATCACGTTATCAACTCACATCTTATAAGACACATAGGAAGATGCGTGTTGCGTATTCTTACCTTAATTTTTACGGCATTTATCCTACCGTTTAAATATAGCCTTTTGATTCTCAACCGATTTTTATTGCCTTTCTTAAATATTTGGCCTATTTTTTTTACCCTTTTAGGCTCTGGACTAGTTTCCAAGCTAGGAAGGTGGTCAGAGATTCGAACTGAATAAATATAAAATATATTAGGACAGGTGAATGCGGAATGCCTAATTATTAATGACAATGAAAAATACCTTTTGCTCACCTCCAAGCTAGAAGTTATTCTATAACAAGATATCATTTTATTTTTGAATAGAGGCTTTGAAATGAGCTGAGTTAACATGATATGATATATAGCCTGTATGATCAAGTTTCAAATATCAACTTGTTTTAAATAAATATGTTTTCTAAATACTTATAATGAAAAATAATTTATTTTGATAAATTAATTGAAAAGCATTGTTAAACAACAATTATTATTTGATCCTCAAAAATATTTTTTATATTCCTAAAAGCTTGGTCAAATATCTTAATTTTCTTTTAAAATAAACAAATAATTTTGATCTTGGAAAATCAAGTTTGACCAACCAGACTATATATTAGACTAAATAGAGATACATGATAATGAAATTTTTCATTCATGGAAAACTAAATTAATCAAGATTAAGATTGAATATCAGATCATCCATTGGCATAAAAGGCTACTTGCTAAAAGCAACTTGACAGAAAAACAGATTACAGTCATTTATGCAAATACAAATCATAGTCTTTAATTAGCTTCCTCAATAAGAGAAAAACTTTTATGCAAAGCTTAATAAACCATCTCCAAATAAGAAATTCACCACTAACTATCCAAGATGTTCAACTCAAGAAGTTAACTTCTCCTTAAACTAAACTTCAATATAGCTTATCTTCAAATCAACAACGATAACACTTATGTTATCTTGGCTACCCCGTCCCATAGCTAGCCTAGTAAGCAACGTTGCTGCTGCATTACTTGGGGAAGAAAATACGTCTCCTCTCCCAAATGACTTTTCTTTTTGAAGACATTCTCTCTCCACTTTACAAGCATCATCATTTGATACAACGTTCCATAAACCATCACTGGCAAGGATTAAACACTCATCTTCTGCTTTCCTTTTTGTGAATATAAACTCTGGCTCAGATATGATATATTTCTTTAGATACTTGTCTCCTGTTTGCAATGCAAAATAAAAGAAGGAACCATCAATACTAGTATTTAAATTTCTATACAATAACCAAATAAGAAAATGTGCCTTTAAGAAATATATATTTACAAATTAACAAAACAATTGAATCTAAAATTTTTAGTTATATAACGACATAGGTTTTCTTCCTGAATCATCACTAGCTAACCCTACTGGAAAGCCACTGATCAACTTAGATGCATAAAAATTACAACTCAAAAGGTATCAAACCAACTTACTCAATTTTGTTCTACTTTTAGTACATGTTGCTCGGACTCTTCAAAAATATCAAGGGTGCATGTTGGATTCGCCAAAAGTAGTGTATTTTTGGAGAATCCGAGACGGTGCAGCATCAAAAATGAAGAATCCGCTCAACTAAGCTTTTAGTTGTCATCTTATAAGCAGACATTGAATGAAAGGAAATACAACACACATTTCCAACATAAGCCCTAAATAATTTAAATCATGATTGTCTCTATTTCATAACCTAAGACGAATGGTGGATATAAGTATTGCTTCAATTGGTAACGACATAGAGAATAGGTTACTGAAATAAGGAAAAATGAGTTACCTATTGCACGAGACATAGCCAGTATTCCTAGAACTCGTGCATAATTATCAAAATTAACATGGCCTCCACATGCCTCTATTCTAGCACGTTCCTCTGGTCTCTCTGGCTGTAATGAAAAGTTACATTATTTCTCAAAGCTGAAGCAAGAAAATAATTGGATATTTCCTTGGCTAAATTTGGGACTTTAACAAATTGAGAATATGAACATAAATCATTTACAGAACTCCTGTTACATGTAATTTATTTAGTTCCGCCAAAATTATAGCTAGTGTGATTTATGAATATTAAATCAATTTGTAGATGTAGCCAAAAAACATGTAATTAGTTATAATGAAGCTCATATGTATGGAGGGATATCCCTAAGCTAGCAGTCTGCTCATATCAATTAGACAAAATGCAAATGCCTAGTATTAGAAATAGATAAGAAAATCATTAAATCAATTTTATTTGTAAGGAGGCCTTTTTGGTTGGTTGCCAAAAGAAAAAAAATGGAAGAAGGCAAGTTACACTTGCATAATTGAACATTTACACTGTATAAATGCCCATCTTAATTTATCAATTATATTTAATGACAGGGGCGACTCAATGATATTAAGGTCTAAAGCCAAATCCAAAGAAGAGGCCTTAAATAGAATTAGTAAAACAAAAGTTCATATACTAACTATGACAACCTTTGCTAACATAGTAATTTTCACAAATTCTGTTATGTGCTAAGATTTTTAAAATAATAGTACTCTAAAGTCATGCTACACTTTATAAGTAACAGCCTAACATGTATAGTGAGATGTGGACATAATTAACATTTTCTCTATGAGGTCAATCAAAAGGCAAAATTTCTTGATATGAAATATTTTACTCTTTTAAGTGTTTTGCTTGACCTAGATCTGAATTGATTAGATATGTAGATTTTTAACTAAAGAAATGATACCACTTATAAATTGAATAAAAGAAAAAGATATAGTTAGATCTTTAAAGATTTTTTTTGTATAAATTCTTATAAAATACATACCTTGTGATCAATATATAGAGGCATGGCTCTTCCACCACGGCAAAGAACAACACGTGAATCTCCGCAATTAGCCACAATAATAGTTTTTTCTGTTAGAATTGTGAGTAGGGCAGTGGAGCCTCCTAGTCCATAGTAATATGGTGGACATCCACAAGGAACACCTATACCACACTTATAGCACGTATCAAAAGCCATCTCATCAATTCTCTCGAAGCAGCTCTTCAACACCCTTTTCCACATCTCCTTAACCCTCTCCCGTTCCAATTGTTTTTGGCTCAGACGGGTGATGTTATCATTGTTGTTGTTGCTGCTGCTACCAGTTATGATGGTCTTCGTCATTCTCAATTCTTCTAGTAGTATAAGATACATTCTATCTCTACACAATCTAGCAACCTGCATCCATAATTTTTGCATCCACTTTAATCTAGGGCAGTACTCCTAAAATGGTTCAATTTTGATTTATAAATTGTTGTTTATCAATAAAAGTAAAATTGTAATGAAAAAATATGAACGGTAAAAAAAAATGATTTTTTTTCTTACATGAGGTCCACCATGTCCATCGTAAACAGCAAAGAAATCAATAGGGCGGTGTTGATTGATATAAGGGGAGCAAAGATTTGGCCAAACAGATATCGCATCTTTCATTGAACTCTTTTTTTCAATTAAAGAAATTGCTCCAACCAGTGGCACTGCTTCTTCTGGTGCGCCTGTGCGTGATGTTGCTGAATCAGAATCAGAATCAGACATCCTGAAATTTGGTACTCCAAAATTAATAATGAAAAATTAATAAACAAATGAAGATTCATATAAAAAATTCAGAAACCTTCTCGGGGAAATCGTCTGTTATGAATTGTAGAAGGCTTCTTGGGGAAATCGTCAGGAAAGAATCAGAAGCCTTCTTGGGGAAATTGTCAGTTATGAATGAGAGAAGAGTTTTCGAGAAAATCATCAATTAAAAAGGTGCAAAAGCCTTCTAAGGTAAATGAACACCATTGAGATTGATTCTGCCATTGTTACAAAAAGACATGGGAATTTGTAGGATTGTGAAAAAGTAATAAGTATATTTTTTATATTTTTGTAATCTGTATAGAAGGAAGAAACTCGTGAATGATTTCAAACGTATAATACATGTGTATATATGTATATTTTTGTAATTTATATTTGTTTTATATGTAATTTGTATTTCTTCAGTTCACATTTACTGCATGCACTTGTTTTGTTTCTAATATAATAAATCCCTAGTTTCTCAATTAGAGACTAGAGTAAAAAAAATGATAAAGTTTTACTTGCTTATTATAGTATGAGAACAAAGTGTAGCATCCATTTTTGAGTTTCTAAGTCATGAAAATGACAAGCTTAACAGAAACATAATTAATTTTTCAATCAACTTTTTTTTATCTAGTCAAAAAATTTATTATACTTATACACAAAAATAAAACATTTAAACATTCTTACGAAATTTGAATGAAAAGTACTTATTATACTTATAAAATGACAGAAAAACTAAAAGAAAAAAAAACTACTATTACACTTTTTTTTTTGGTTCTCAGGAGTTAAATATGTAGATGAAATCATTAATTTTATTTCTTATATTAAATAATTAAAAAAAATTTTTTTTTTCAAAAGAACCAATTTAGTGACAGATTTTCACTATATTCGTGAGGTATATTTGAACTTTTTTATTAAGATGCTACTCAAATTGATCGAGCCACTGTTTATATTGATTGTCAAAGTTCGAGGAAGGAACTACTTGAACAATACTTGAATATGGAATTCATAATTACCTGTTCTATATGTTAATTGGAACAATACAAGATTTAAAATTTGTTGGTAGCTCCCATAACATAACTATTGAGATTAAGATCAAATTCTGATAATGTATATGTAATTAGCATTGTAATTAATAATTAGACATTGTAATTAGTTAGCTGTCAAAGTTAGTTAGCTAGCTAGTCTAATCATCTAGAATATTCCATTAGTTAGAAAATATTTTACATGCTTGTTTACATGTATAAATACTCAGTCATTACTCAATGAAAGTGTGCTTTCTCTTTCTCTCAAATTACAGTTCTTCACAAAATGCTCTCAGTCAGTTATGACTTCCTTACTGAAATTCATTGAGATTTTACCATTGATATGAAGATTTAATATGGTATCAAAGCTCGGTTCATTTACTTCAACTCATTGATTCTCATTTTTTTTTCTTTTACATTTCTCTGTTTTCTCTGTGTGTCGATAATTCAGATTGAATCTCAGAGGTTTTGTACCTCAGGAGCATCAAACCACATAACCTTCAATAAAAACTCCTTGACCAACATTAAGACATTACCTTACCTTATACCGATTTCACTCCCTAATGGATACAAAGTTAAAGTGACAGAGTTTGGAGATGTATCAATCACACCTGATATCATTCTGCATGATGTGTTATATGTACCATCGTTTAAGTATAATCTAGTTTCAGTTCATTCCTTAACTACATCTATGAAGTGCACAATGAACTTATACTTTGTGTGTGTTGCAGGAGTTTCAGTGAAGAGGGCTCAGGCAATTGGTAGCAACAAAAAGGGGCTTTATTTTCTGTGTACAAGATGCCTGAGAAATGCCAATAGAGTTAACAAAAGTTCAGTATGTTGTTGTCATTCTAGTAGTAGTAATAATGATATTTCTATCAGTAGTAAGAAATGTCATGTTGTTACTGATTTCTGTCATGAAAATGAGTGTAAGAAATTCACTACTGATATTGTTCATAATCCTCTTGTTTATACTTCTACTTTCAACAATAATGATAATGTCCAGTTTGATAATCATTCTTGTAAGATCACAAAGAACAGTGTAGATTTGTTGTGGCATAACAGACTTGGCCATGTGCCTTTTGCTAAAATGAGGAATATTTTCACCCTACCAACCATTCTTTTACAAAAACAACCCTTCATGTGGCATATGCCCTATGGCAAGACAAGAAAGATTGCCTTTCAGCCAAAGCAATAGTCAAACCAAATCCATATTTGAATTGATTCACATTGACCTATGGGGTCCTTATCATGTTCCTACATATGACAATCACAAATACTTTCTTACCCTGGTGGATGATTATAGTAGATCCACTTGGACCCATCTTTTAAGTACTAAAAGTAATGTTTTGCATGTGCTGAAAGCATTCACAAACATGGTAGAAAATCAATTCAAAACCACATAAAAAATATCAGGTTTGATAATGGACCGGAGTTCACCAGTAATGAAACAACCCAATTTTTCATGAACAGGGTATCATTCATCAAAAGAGTTGTCCATACACCCACAACAAAAGAGTGTGGTAGAAAGAAAACATAAATACCTATTAGAAACAGCAAGAGCCCTTCTTTTCCAATCTAAACTACCTTTGAAATATTGGGGGAATATGTCTTGACAGCCACTCACATTATAAATAGATTACCCTCAACACACTTCAAGAACAAATGTCCTTATGAGTTGCTATATAACAAGAAACAAATTACACTCAACTCAGATCTTTTGGTTGCTTGTGTTACCTTACTATGCCCAAAATATTAAGAGATAAACTTGAGACCAAACCACTCCTCATATATTTTGTGTGATATCCCTTTGTCACAAAAGGATACAAGGTGATGAGTCTTGCCACAAGAAAAATACATGTTTCCAGGGATGTAGTCTTTCATGAGGATCTTTCCTTTTACTTTGTGTGTTGAAAAATGTACTTTCCATCCATTTTGAAATCTGTTGAATTTGTGTCATCTAGTCCTAATCCTAGTGGTTATACTGATCATAGATCTTATGACAATAATATAGTTGATATATGGTGTGAACTTAAATAACACACTGGCCTTTCACTCATCAGAGACCATCATCAACCACCATCTCTTGAACACCTCATTGATCATTCACCACCACCATTACCTGATAACTCATCACCTTCTCAAGATATTTCTCCTATAATAAGTCAGAGAAGATCCAACAGGGAGAACAAAGTCCCTCATCATTTAAAAGATTACATTGTTTTTCCCTAATCTAAAGAATCCAAATCCTATCACAAACCTTTCCCTCACTGCCCTATTCACCAAACACCATCACATGTCTCCTGATGTCATTGCATCTCACAATCAAATGTTTGTTGAAAATGTTTATCATGATAGTGAACCATAATCATATTAGGAGGCATCCCTCAATCCTGCTTGGCAAAGGTCATGACACAGGAGTTTGAGACACTCTATGCTAACAATACTTGGGATCTTGTTTGAACTACCAGTTGGTAAGCAATCAATTGGATGTAGGTGGATGCATACATTCAAACATAGAGCAGATGGGAGCATTGAAAGATTTAAAGCTAGCCTGGTTGTGAAAGGGTACACACAACAAGATGGGATAGAAATATTTAAAGCTAACCTGGTTGTGAAAGGGTACACACAACAAGATGGGATAGATTATACAGAGACTTACTCACCTGTAGTCAAGATGACTACTGTCAGAATTTTAATAGCTTGTGCTGTGAAAAAAGGATGGCCTATGTTCCAACTTAATGTAAATAATGCATTTCTACATGGTGATCTTCATGAGGAAGTGTATATGAAGCTCCACCAGGTCTGGAAGTACATAATACAAGGTTGGTATGCAAGCTTAACAAGTCCTTTATGGACTTAAACAAGCTAGTAGACAGTGGTATGCCAAGTTGAGTGAAGCCTTGGCTCTTAGGGGATATAGACATTCACACTATGATTACTTATTGTTTTCTAAGAAATCAGGTCCTTTGGTGGTATTTGTAGCTGTTTATGTGGATGATGTTATTTTGACTGGCACCGACACTGATGAAATTACACAACTCAAGACTTATTTGGACAATACATGCAAGATTAAAGACCTTGAGAAACTTCATTATTTTCTAGGCCTGGAAATACTTGGTACTGCTATGGGGGTACTCATTTCTCAGAGAAAATTTGTTCTAGATTTATTAAAAGAATATGACTGTTTCAATTATGCCTCCACGACTTCACCTCTTGATCCCTTTGTCAAGCTAAGAGCAAAGATGGAACCCCACTTCATGATCCCACTTACTATAGAAAGCTAGTTGAAAAACTAAATTTCTTACCAACACTAGACTTGACAAAACCTTAAGTGTCCAACAGTTAAGTCAATTTATGCAAGATCCTAGAGACACTCATCTCAAGGCACACTTCATTCTCTCAGGTATTTGAAACAGGATCCTACTCTTGGAGTTTATTTATCTAATGATCCTGGCTGCACTGTCCAAGCTTTTGTGATTCAGACTGGGCCTCCTGTCCAGACCAGGAAGGTCAGTTAGTGGATATCTAATTTTACTTGGGAACAGCCCTATCAGCTGGAAATCCAAGAAGCAAGAGACTATTTCCTTGTCATCAGCTGAAGCAGAGTATAGATCACTAAGGAAAGTAGTTGGAGAATTGACTTGGCTGAACAAGTTACTCAATGAATTAACCATTTCGAATCCATCTCCTATT
>CM040620.1:64869175-64883420 GCA_022817965.1 Solanum lycopersicoides | reverse complement strand
TTTATTGCATGCATTTGTTTTGTTTCTAATATAAGAAATCTCTAGTTTCTCAATTCGAGACTAGAGTAAAAAAAATGATGAAGTTTTACTTGCTTCTTATAGTGTGAAAACAAAGAGTAGCATATATTTTTGAGTTTGTAAGTCATGAAAATGACAAGCTTTATATAAATACAATTAATTTTTAAGATAAGTGTAAAAACACACTTAAACTATATATTTTTTTACTCTATTTTGAAAAACTGGTAGAAATTAGGATATTTTTAACAGTGCACCCATAGAAAACATAGAAATGCCCTTATGCAATTGGTAAAAGCTAGAGATATCACCCTCTACACTAGGATTCAAATTCTTCTCAAGCCTGTTTTATTATTGTTTTTATTTTAAGTTTAGCTTAGAACTCATATTTGAGCTATATTTATATTGGTGCAACCAAAGACTTCAAATCCTGAGTTCGCCTCTGCATTTAAGCAAATACAATTCATTGTCTTAAGCTTCCTCAATAAGAGAAAACTTTAAAGTGAAGTTCAATAAACCATCTTCAAATGGGAAGATCCCCTTGGCTGGTTATGCTAATTAACTATCCAAGATGTGCAATTCAAAAGTTACCTTCTCCTCGTGAAACTAAACTTTAATATAGTTTATCTTCAAATCAACAACAATAACATTTGATGTTATCTTCACAATCCCGTCCCATAGCTAGTCGGGTAAGTAGTGTCGCTACTGCACTTGGACAGGAAAATGCAGATGGGTTTTCTTTTTGAAGACACTCTCTAGCCACCAGACACGCCATTTCATTTGATACAACATCCCACAAATCACCACTGGCAAGAATCAACCACTCATCTTCCTATTCCATCTTAATCATTAGCCTCTTTTTAAGTCGACATCCATGAAAACTACAAGAAATCACCACTGTCAGCTCGCGTCTTATAAGACACATAGGGAGTTGCGTCTTGCGTATTCTTACCCTAATTTACATCTCATATAGATAATTTCATCGACAACTCCAATTCCATTAATAGCTTATCCTTGTACACATCCTTAATAGCAAGATACAAATTAAAGGTCCATCATCAAACAAAGTATCATATTAGAAGCTACTACTATTTCCTGTCTTGATTATATGTCCATAACTATAATAATATGTTGCAATTGGCATGGAGTTTAAAGTTATTGGAGAAATTAAGTCAGAATACATACATATAAAAGAGATCACCTCCTAAGTAACCTTGGTTAAGTTTTCACATGATGATCGACATATTTCACTAACATGTATATCAAATTAGTCTAATAGAAGATAGTATTGTATTAAAATGACCAATATGAGTCTTGGGGCCATCGAAGATATGACAAAGTTTCAAGTATCATATATTAATATTAGTGGCGCTTCAATATATTATCATTTTATTTTTAAATATTATATTCGAAATTGGTGGAGATAAGAAAGAAAAACAGCTTTCTCTCTTTTATGTGGTAAGCAAATGAGCAACTTATATCGATAGCAAAACACTTGATTTATAATGACTTTTCAATATAAAAGTTAGACATCCATTTAAAAGCAAGTTTTGCTTTGTCCAAATTTGACAGATTAATTCTTTTTTATGTAGTTGTATAAATTTTTGTCCATTTTAATACAGAGAAAATCGATTGAGAATAGCAACTCATCATGTAAACATTAACTTTGTGCAATACAATTTTAATGAAAATATGTCACTATATTGGTTCTTTTGACAAAAAAAAAATTAGCACTTCTTTTTTAATTATTTAATATAAGAAATAAAATTAATGATTTTATCTACAAATTTAATTCCTGAGAACAAGAAAAAAAGGTTTGATAGTAGTTTTTTTCTTTTACTTTTTCTGTCATTTTAAAAGTATAATATAAGTACTTTTCATTCAAATTTTGTAAGATGTATAAATGTTTTATTTTTCTGTATAAGTATAATAAATACTTTTTGACTAGATGGAAAAAGTTGATTGAAAAATAAATTGTATTTATGTTAAGCTTGTCAATTTCATGACTTATTAGAAACTCAAAAAATGGATGCTACACTTGTTTTCACACTATAAGAAGCAAGTAAAACTTCATCATTTTTTTTTTTTTACTCTAGTCTCTAATTGAGAAACCAGGGATTTATTACATTAGAAAAAAAACAAATGCGTGCAATAAATGTGAACAGAAGAAATACAAACTACATACAAAACAGATGTATATTACAAAAATATATGTGTATGCAAATGTATTATACATTTGAAATCATTCACGAGTTCCTTCCTACTATACAAATTACAAAAATACAAAAAATGCACTTATTACTTTTTCACAATCCTACAAATGCCCATGTCTTTTTGTAACAATGGCATCAATAAGAATCAATCTCAATGGCGATTTCCCCTAGAAGGCTTTTGCAACTTTTTAACTAATGATTTTCTTGAAAACTCTTCTCTTATTCTTCCCTGAGGATTTCCCCAAGAAACCTTCTACAATTCCTAATTGACGATTTCATCGAGAAGGTTTCGGACATTTTTATATGAATCTTCATTTGTTGATTAATTTTTTATTATTAATTTTGGTGTACCAAATTTCAGGATGTCTGATTCTGATTCTGATTCAGCAACATCAGGCATAGGCGCACCAAAAGATGCAGTGCCACTGGTTGGAGCAATTTCTTTAATTGGAAGAAGGTGTTCAATGGAAGATGCGATATCTGTTTCGCCAAATCTTTGCTCCCCTTATATCAATCAACATCGCCCTATTGATTTCTTTGCTGTTTATGATGGACATGGTGGACCTCATGAAAGAAAAAAACTCATTATTTTCTCTCACCGTTCATATTCTTTTCATTATCAAATTACTTTTATTGATAAGCAACAATTTATAAACCTAAATTGAACCATTTTAGGAGTACTAGCCTAGATTAAAGTGGATATAAAATAAATTAAATTAGCGAATAAGGACTACTACTTATAATGGTTACAAAGATGCAAGTTGTAGGGTTGTGTAGAGAAAGCATGTATCTTATACTACTAGAAGAATTGATGATGACGAAGACCATCATAACTGGTACCAGCAGCAGCAACAATGATAACATCACCCGTCTGAGCCAAAAACAATTGGAACGGGAAAGGGTTAAGGAGATGTGGAAAAGGGTGTTGAAGAGATGCTTCGAGAGAATTGATGAGATGGCTTTTGATACGTGCTATGAGTGTGGTATAGTTGTTCCTTATGGATGTCCACCATATCACTATGGACTAGGAGGCTCCACTGCCCTACTCACAATTCTAACTGAAAAAACTATTATTGTGGCAAATTGTGGAGATTCACGTGCCGTTCTTTGCCGTGGTGGGAGAGTCATACCTCTATCTATTGATCACAAGGTATGCATTTTATAATTTTTTTTAATTTTTATACAATTTTTTTTGAAAGATCTAACTATATCTTTTTCTTTTTTTCAGTTTGTAAGTGGTATCATTTCTTTAGTTAAGAATCCACATATCTAATCAATTCAGATCTAGGTCAAGTAAAACACTTAAAAGACTAAAATATTTCATATCAAGAAATTTTTACCTTTTGATCGACCTCATAAAGAAAAGGTGAATTATGTCCACATCTCACTATACATGTTAGGCTGTTGCTTATAAAGTGTACCATGATTTTAGCGTATTATTTTTTAAAAGATTTCAGCACATAACAGAATTTGTGTAACTTGCCTTCTTCCACTTTTTTTTTCTTCTTTTGGCAATAAACAAAAAAGGCCTCCTTACAAATAAAATTGATTTAATGATTTTTCTTATCTATTTCTAATACTAGGCATTTGCATTTTGTCTAATTGATATGAGCAGACTGCTAGCTTAGGGATATCCCTCCATACATATGAGCTTCATTATAACTAATTACATGTTTTTTGGCTACATCTACAACTTGATTTAATATTCATAAATCACACTAGCAAACCTATGTCCAAGCAACATGTACTAAAAGTAGAACAAAATTGAGTAAGTTGGTTTGATACCTTTTGAGTTGTAATTTTTATGCATCTAAGTTGATCAGTGGCTTTCCAGTAGGGTTAGCTAGTGATGATTCAGGAAGAAAACCTATGTCGTTATATAACTAAAATTTGTAGATTCAATTTTTTTATTAATTTTTAAATATATATTGATTTTATTATTTGGTTATTGTATAGAAATTTAAATACTAGTATTGGTGATTCCTTCTTTTATTTTGCATTGCAAACAGGAGACAAGTATCTAAAGAAATATATCATATCTGAGCCAGAGTTTACATTCACAAAAAGGGAAGCAGAAGATGAGTGTTTAATCCTTGCCAGTGATGGTTTATGGAACGTTGTATCAAATGATGATGCGTGTAAGGTGGCGAGAGAATGTCTTCAAAAAGAAAATCCATTTGGGAGAGAAGACGTATTTTCTTCCCCAAGTAATGCAGCAGCAGCGTTGCTTACTCGGCTAGCTATGGGACGGGGTAGCCGAGATAACATAAGTGTTATCGTTGTTGATTTGAAGATTAACTATATTGAAGTTTAGTTTAAGGAGAAGTTAACTTCTTGAGTTGAACATAAGTGGTGAATTTCTTATTTGGAGATGATTTATTAAGCTTTGCATAAAAGTTTTTCTCTTATTGAAGAAGCTAATTAAAGACTATGATTTGTATTTGCATAAATGACTGTAATTTGTTTTTCTGTCAAGTTGCTTTTAGCAAGTAGCCTTTTATGGCAATGGATGATCTGATATTCAATCTTAATCTTGATTAATTTAGTTTTCCATGAATGAAAAATTTCATTATCATGTATCTCTATTTAGTCTAATATATAGTCTGGTTGGTCAAACTTGATTTTCCAAGGTCAAAATTATTTGTTTATTTTAAAAGAAAATTAAGATATTTGACCAATTATGATCCAAAAATCTTTAATGAATACTTCCATGCACCATATTCAGTGGCGACATGTGTAGTCGCTACAGAACGTATACCTATAGCTTCATATTCAGTGGAACTACTTGAACAATACTTGAATATGTGGAATTCATAAGTAACTGCTCTATATGTTAAAAATTGGATTACTCATGGTTTCATTTATTCTATTATCTAGTTTGTAGAACTAGCATAGTCTAATCGGCAACCCCACATTAATTGTGTATTTGACAACTACTAGAGTACTATTGTTACAAGAGAGCCTAGCTAATTATCTGCTGCACGCAATAATTTACATTTCATAAGGTTAACTAGAGAACCAATTATATTTATCCCCCTCTAGCAATAGTAATTTGCAAAGAAACACAGACAACTCTAACTTTAACATGCTTACATGTGTTGTGGTTAATTAATTTTATTCCAATTCAGCAATATAGTCTATTTGAATTGAAATGTGTATAGGAAATTATAAATAACATAAATCCACATCATATACTTGATTTCATTAGTTGGTTTTTATTTTATGATTAGTTTGTCTTTATTTGACAATGGGTCCAGAGATTATTGTGTTATTTACAATAGACTTCCTTTTCATATTAATTTTTCTTTGATTAATTTCTGATTTTTATACTTCTCTTTTTTGAACCTGATGTTGAAGAAAATCAAAGGAACCGGACAAGGTAAAAGTGAATGGGGTGGTACATTAAAACAGATCCAACTGAGTCAAGAATATCTATACTCTTAAGTGCATAAGATTTGAAAGTTTGTTGATTTTGTTTGGTAGCTCCCATAAATAACTGTTAATATGCTATCACCATAAGGAAAAAATTTTGTTAAGTAGCAAAAGACTTAACTCCTCTATTTAGGTTTAAATATATAGTAATTATAAAACATATCCAACCGCGAAATTTAAAGGTCAAAACCCCCCTATGATGTCTCCTTGTTAGAGTTAATACATCCACATTAATGTTTATTCTTTCAAATATGTCTTTTAGTTTTTTAAGAAGTCCTTTAAAATTTTGTAATACATGTATCTAGTAGATTGTGATACACGTATCTAGTTATTTGTGGAAGACCTTTGTCTTACATTATTAGTAGTATAAATAGAGATATTTGTAATCATCTCAAATGACTTTTAAGTGCCTATATAAAACTTGAGCATCTTCTAAAAAAGTATTCTCCTTCTGTATTTCCTACAAATTGGTATCAGAACAGTTTTTTGTACTTAGTCTGGGGTTAGGTGAAAAAAATGACATCCAAAACAAAGGAAGTTGTTAATTCTTCGGTTGTTCTTACTTATGGAAATGATTTTTAATACTGAAAAATAAGAATGAGAACACATTTGAAAGCTGGAGGTTTATGGACTATTATTACAAATGGTTTTGAAGAGCCAGAAAACAATGGCGAACTTACAACAAGAGACATGAAAAATCTTGAGGCTAACTATCGTCAAGATGCAAAAGCCTTGAGCAAAATCAAAATGGGAGTCTCAAGAGCATATTTTACAAATATTGCTACTTGTGAAACTGCAAAGGAAGCTTGGGAATCTCTATAAACAGAGGTGTGTGGTGACGAAAAGGTACGTACTAGAAATCTACGTACTAGAAATCTTCAAACTTTCAGAAGAGAGTTTCAAAACTTGAAGATGATAGAATCTGAGAAAATAGATGAATATTTCACAAGAGTCGTGAATATTGTAAATGAAATGAGAAATCATGATGACACAATTTCTGACCAACAAGTTGTGGAAAAGATTCTAATTAGTGTAACAGAAAAGTATGAGTACATTGTTGCTATCACTGAGGAGACGAAAAATCTTTTTAAACTTTCCATCAAAGAGCTGGTTGGATATTTTGTGCACAAGAGAAGTGAAGATTTCTTTGTGAGATCAACCCAAAGAGACGACTTTCCAGTCCATAACAAATGGAAATTTTCAAAATTTCTCAAAATATCAACAAAAGAATAATTATAATCCAAAAAAGAAGCAAGATCATGACGGTTCTTATAAAAAGGTTGAAGAAAAAGGTGAGAAAAGTTTGAGTTGTTTTTGTAAAGTTCGTAAACAGATTAATTACAATGCAGAAAAATGTTGGTACAAAGGCAAGTTGCAATGTAGCTTTTGTAAAAAGTTTGTCACATTGAGAAGGATATTTGGCACAAGAAACGGGAGCAAGAAATTCTTTTGTGAAAAACATGAGGAAGAAAGGGAAGAAAATCTTTTCTTTGCTTCTAAATCTGATACTTCAACAAAAAGCAATGAATGGTATGTTGATAGTGGTTGTAGCAATCACACAACTGGAGAATAAAAGGTTTCCTCTCAATTAATAATAGTATCACTTATAAAGTGAGAAATGGGAAATTGAGTGTTGATGCAAAAGATAATGTACCATTTCGATCAACATAAAAGGGAGCGGTAAGCAAATTCATGATGTTCTTTACGTTTCTGAACTTGGAAGAAAATTTGCTTAGTGTTGGTCAGCTCATGAAAAAAGGCTATTCTCCTGTGTTTAGAGATAATTATATGAGAAAACTGATCCAAATAGAGCCATTGTTGAAGTAAAGATGATAAAAAGAAAGTTTCATTTACAAATTCATTACAATGCATTAAAAAATGAAGTTGTAGACGTTCATGACTTTGACATAAAAGATTTTGTCACTTGAATTTTCATGGTTTGAAGCTTCTCAAGCAAAAAGACATGGTGCAAGGCTTTCTAGAGATACATACTAAGATTAAGATAGAGAATACTTCTATCATATATTTTTATGTGTCAAATCAAGAAGAGTTGAGGAAGAGGAGGATGTCCCTCAAAGGGGAGAAATCTCATATTCAAATGGTGAAGAACCACCTCCAAGAGGAACAAGAATGTTTAGTGAAATTTATCGAACTTTGCCGGTGTTGATGAGCTAGAAAATTATGAGGAGGCAATACAACATGATGTTTGGAAGAAAGCCTTGGCAGAAAAAATTTGGATGATTGAGAAAAAAAGTACATGGGAGTTTGTGACTATACCCAAAGAAAGGGAAGTAGTAAGTCTAAAATGGATTTACAAAATCAAACTCAATCAAGAAGAAGATATTCAAAAACACTAGAGGAAGGCGAAATTCAGTTGCAATTATTGTCAGACAGGAGAACAACTTGCTGATATCTTCACCAAACCACTTCGTAGAGATTTTTTTTTTTGCTATCTTCGAGAACGCATTAAAGTTGTCAACCAAAAACATCAAAGGGGAGTGTTGGATAATGCATCCACATTAATGTTTGGTCTTTCAAAATTGTCTCTTAGTTTTTTAAGAAGTGCTTGAGAATTTTGTAATACATATACCTAGTAGACTGTGATACACGTATCTAGTTATTTGTGCAAGACCTTTGATTTACATTATCAGTAGTAGAAATAGAGATGTTGATGATTGTAATCTCAAGTGGTCTTAAGTTCTTTCATAAATTATTTGCCCTTTTGAATTTTTTGATCAATTTTGAGGTCCTTTGGCTGTAGACTCGTTCCTTTGGTGTACAAAGTAAAAAATTAAATGTAAAATAAAAAGTTAATTATCAATCATAGAAAGATTAAATATTTGAAGAATCGTGATTTTGTATCAATAGAGTGGCAGTTTTAAAATTGTTCTATTAAAAATTATAATTATATGATCTCCATAAAAGAAAATCATAATTATATTACCATTTGTAAAAATTCTAGCTTATATAAATTCGAGTCGGGAGCTTAAAGGGCAAAAAAAAACTTTGCCAAGGTTTTCTAAAGGACAACAAAAATAAGTTAAGAATCAAAAGGACAACATTTAAATGATAGGATAAACACCGTGTAAATTAGGGTAAGAATACTCAAGGCACAACTCCTTATGCGCCTTACAAGGCGCGAGCTAACAAAGACTCAGGTCGGTTGTGCCTTGTAACGTGCATAGGGAGGTGTGTCCTTGCCTATTGATATAAAAAAAAAATTATTGGAGTATATTTTTTTCCATTAGTATTTAGCTTTCTTCACTAATGGAATATGGAAAATAGCTGAACATCATTACAATTTGATACTACATAATATATTTCCAGTTTCACCAAGAAATGTTTCTTTTCCTTATCTCATATCAAAATAGGGCTATTATTTTCATTAGCTGATTGAGTCTTAAACATGCTGGAGAATAAGTTTTAAAATGTTGGAGTTCATCCTGCTCAAAATGTTTAAAATTGGCCAAGCGGAATAACGGATCCATCCAGCAATATTATAATGCAACTGTCGTTTTCATAATGAACAATACTGTCATTTTATACCCTATTTCTTTAATTATAATCTTTTTCAAGTGGCAATATGTTGTGAATCAAATCGATTTTGTACAGGCTTATGTGTTAGAAGTAGCGAATGAGGCTGGTTTGGATGGGATAATTGGGCCGCATAATTATCAGATAATTTTATTTGAGATCCAGGCCTAATTATCAATTGGTTAAATAGGAATAGAGATTAGACAGAAACATTATGTGTATTATGAAGATATCGTTTGTTCCTCTCATCTCTTTCTAGAATCTAAACTTCTCATCGCCATTCTTATCTGTTATCTCTAGTTACTTGATATTTCGTTACTTTTCCTTGTAATTCAAGTGTTGTTATTGTAATTTGGCTATTAATAAAGATAATGTTTATGTGAATTCGGATTTGTTTCACAATACAAAGTGATATTTTATATTTTTAAGAAATTGTGTCCATGACATTCTATTTTTTTGAGAGGTTAGGCATCATATTCCTCTTGCTCGTGTATTTTGTTATGTTCTTCTAATACATATATTTAATATACAAGATAGGATTCATTCCTAACCCCATCTTGAAAGTGACTTTTCTGAATATTTTTTTTTTTTAAAAAAAAGGCTTTAGGATTGAATGTCAACACCTGACTGACATAAAATTCTTGAATCAAATAAAAATGGCAGAAATACCAACTATATCTATCTTATTATTCATCGCTTAGAAGAATACTTGCTAAAAGCAACTTAATAGAAAAGTAAAATTGAAGTCATTTAAGCAAAGTATTGCTACTGTAATTAGATTAACTATCCAAGATTTGCAAAACTATCTTCAAATGGGAAATTCCCCTTGGCTGGTATATGCTAATTAACTATCCAAGATTTGGAATTCAAAAAGTTACTTTCTCCTCGTGAAACTAAACATCAATACAGTTATCTTCAAATCAATCACAATAACATTGATGTTATCTTCACTATCATGTCTCGTAGCTAGTAATGTTGATACTGCACTTGTAGAGGAAAATGCAGATGGTTTTTCTTGTTGAAGACACTCTCTAACCACCTGACACGCCATTTCATTTGAAAAATCAAGTTTGACCAACCAGACCGTATATTAATAGACTAATTAAAGATTCATGCAAATAAAAATTTCCAGTCACGCGAAAACTAAATCAAGATTAAGATTGATTATCGCATCATCCATTGCAATAAAAGGCTACTTGCTAAAAGCAACTTAACAGAAAAAACAAAAACAAATTGCAGTCATTTATGCAAATACAAATCATAGTCTTTAATTAGCTTCCTCAATAAGAGAACAACCTTTATGCAAAGCTTAATAAACCATCTCCAAATAAGAAATTCAAGATATTTAACTAAACTTCAATGCAGTCAATCTTCAAATCTACCACAATAACACTTATGTTATCTTCGTTGTCCCGTCCCATAGCTAACCGAGTAAGCAACGCTGCTGCTGCTATACTTGGGGAAGAAAATACGTCTCCTATCCCAGATGACTTTTCATTTTGAAGACATTCTCTCGCCACCTTACACGCCTCATCATTTGATACAACGTTCCATAAACCATCACTGGCAAGGATTAAACACTCATCTTCTGCTTCTCTTTTTGTGAAGGTAAACTCTGGCTCAGATATGATATATTTCTTAAGATACTTGTCTCCTGTTTGCAATGCAAAATAAAAGAAGTAAAAAGGAAAAAAGTATTTCTTTGTTAAAGTATTGCTTCAATTGGTAATTACAATAGAGAATGGGTTACTGAAAAAAAGGAAAAAGAGTTACCCATTGCACGAGATATAGCCAGTATTCCTAGAACTCGTGCATAATCGTCAAAATCAACATGGCCTCCACATGCCTCTATTCTAGCACGTTCCTCTGGTCTATCTGGCTGTAATGAGATAATTTTGAATGAGTAAAATTATTTTATTCAACTAGTGCATATGCCTAGTATTAGAATTAGATATGGAAAATCATTAAAACAATTATTTTTAAGAGGCCTTTTTTGTTGGTTGCCAAAAAAAGTTACACTTGCATAATTGAACATTTACGACATTTAGACTGTATAAATATTCATCTTAATTTTATCAATCATATTTAATGATAAGAGCGACCCAATGATAGGATCTAAAGCCAAATCTAAAGAAGAGGCCTTAAATATAATTAATAAAACAAAAATTCATATACTAACTTTGACAACCTTCGCTAACATAGTAGTTTATAAGTAACAGGCTAACAGGTATACTGAGATGTGGACAAAATTCACCGTTTCTCTATATATGAGGTCAATCAAAAGGCAAAATTTCTTGATATGAAATATTTTACTGTTTTAAGTGTTTTACTTGACCTAGATCTGAATTGATTAGATATGTAGATTCTTAACTAAAGAAATGATACCAAATACAAATTGAAAAAAAGAAAAAGATATAGTTAGATCCTTAAAAAATTTAAATGTATAAAAACAAAAAATTCTAATAAAATGAATACCTTGTGATCAATAGATAGAGGCATGGATCTCCCACCACGGCAAAGAACAGCACGTGAATCTCTGCAATTAGCCACAATAATAGTTTTTTCAGTTAGAATTGTGAGTAGGGCAGTGGAGCCTCCTAGTCCATAGTGTTGTGGTGGACATCCACAAGGAACACCTATACCACACTCATAGCACGTATCAAACGCCATCTCATCAATCCTCTCGAAGCAGCTCTTCAACACCCTTTTCCACATCTCCTTAACCCTCTCCCATTCCAATTGTTTTTGGTTCAGACGGGTGATGTTATCATTGTTGTTGCTGCTGCTGCTGCTACCAGTTATGATGGTCTTCGTCATCATCAATTCTTCTAGTAGTATAAGATACATTCTGTCTCTACACAACCCAGCAACCTGCATCTTTGTAACCATTATAAGTAGTAGTCCTTATTAGCTAATTTAATTTATTTTATATCCACTTTAATCTAGGGTAGTACTCCTAAAATGGTTCAATTTAGATTTATAAATTGTTGCTCATCAATAAAAATAATTTGGCAATGAAAAAAATCTGAACGGTGAGAGAAAATAATGATTTTTTTTCTTACATGAGGTCCACCATGTCCATCGTAAACATCAAAGAAATCAATAGGGCGATGTTGATTGATATAAGGGGAGCAAAGATTTGGCCAAACAGATATCGCATCTTCCATTGAACTCCTTCTTCCAATTAAAGAAATTGCTCCAACCAGTGGCACTGCTTCTTTTGGTGCGCCTATGCCTGATGTTGCTGAATCAGAACCAGAACCAGAATCAGAATCAGAATCGGACATCCTGAAATTTAGTACACCAAAATTAATATGAAAAATTAATCAACAAATGAAGATTTATATAAAAATGTCAGAAACTTTCTCGATGAAATCGTCAGTTAGGAATTGTAGAAAGCTTCTTGGGGAAATCGTCAGGGAAGAATCAGAAGACTTCTTAGGGAAATTGTCAGTTATGAGTGAGAGAAGAGTTTACGAGAAAATCATCAATTAAAAAGTTGCAAAAGCCTTCTAGGGGAAATCGCCATTGAGAATTTTTATTGATGCCATTGTTACAAAAAGACATGGGCATTTGTAGGATTATGAAAAAGTAATAAGTATATTTTTTGTATTTTTATAATATGTATAGCAGGTAGGAACTCGTGAATGATTTCAAACGTATAATACATGTGTATATAAGTATATTTTTGTAATTTACATCTGTTTTATATGTAATTTGTTTCTTCTGTTCACATTTGTTCTAATATAATAAATTCCTACTTTCTCAATTAGAGACTAGAGTTAAAAAAAATGATGAAGTTTTACTTGCTTCTTATAGTGTGAAAACAAAGTGTAGCATCCATTTTTGAGTTTCTAAGTCATGAAAACGACAAGCTTAACATAAGTACAATTAATTTTTCAATCAACTTTTTTCTATCTGGTCAAAAAGTATTTATAATACTTATACAGAAAAATAAAACATTTAAACATTCTTACGAAATTTGAATGAAAAGTACTTTTTATACTTATAAAATAACAGAAAAAGTAAAAGAAAAAATACTACTATTAAATTTTTATTTTTATTTTCTCAGGAGTTAAATTTGTAGATGGAATCATTAATTTTATTTTTATATTAAATAAAATTAAAAAAGTACTTTTTTTTGTCAAAAGAACCAATATAGTGACAGATTTTCACTATATTTGTGAGGTATATTTGAACTTTTTTATTAAGATGCTATTCAAATTGATCGAGCCACTTTTTATTTTAATTGTCATAGTTCGAGGACGGAACTACTTGAACAATGCTTGAATGTGGAATTCATAATTACCTGTTCTATATAACATAATATTGAATCTTCCATATAATATTTGAAAATAAAATGATAATATATTGAAGCGACACTAATATTAATATATGATACTTAGAAACTTTGTCATATCTTCAATGGCCCGAAGACTCATATTGGTCATTTTAATACAATACTCCTTTTACATGTATGTATTCGACTTTCTTCTATAACTTTAAACTCCATGCCAATTGCAACATATTAGTATAACACTACATATAGTTATAACGTCTTTTAGGATTGAATGTCAACAACTGAATTAGACATAAATATTCTTGAATCAAATAAAAATGGCAAAAATACTGATTTTATCTATCACATTATTCATCACTTTAGAGTAGGGATGTACAAAACCAAATTGTAAAATCAAATCGAACCGATGAACTAAATCAAATCGAAAAAAATTGACTTTTGGTTTGGTTGGTTGAGAAAAAACGACCACTCTTGATTTGATTTGGTATTAGAAAAAAAAAGTCAAATCAAACCAATATATATATATATATATATATATATATATATATATATATATATATATATATATATATATATATATATATATATATATATAGATATATAATAGATAGATAGATAGATAGATAGATAGATAGATAGATAATAAATTTATTTACATATAGTCTACTTATTTGATATATTTTTAGTTGGTTTCTAGTTTTCAATTTTATATACTTTATTTCAAATTGGCTTTGTATAATTTTTAAATATA
>CM040620.1:64817017-64868175 GCA_022817965.1 Solanum lycopersicoides | reverse complement strand
GCATCATCCATTCGCCATAAAAGGCTACTTGCTAAAGCAACTTAACAGAAAAACAAAAACAAATTGCAGTCATTTATGCAAATACAAATCATAGTCTTTAATTAGCTTCCTCAATAAGAGAACCCTTTATGCAAAGCTTAATAAACCATCTCCAAATAAGAAATTCAAGATATTTAACTAAACTTCAATGTAGTCAATCTTCAAATCTACCACAATAACACTTATGTTATCTTCGTTGCCCCGTCCCATAGCTAACCGAGTAAGCAACGCTGCTGCTGCTATACTTGGGGAAGAAAATACGTCTCCTATCCCAGATGACTTTTCATTTTGAAGACATTCTCTCGCCACCTTACACGCCTCATCATTTGATACAACGTTCCATAAACCATCACTGGCAAGGATTAAACACTCATCTTCTGCTTCTCTTTTGTGAAGGTAAACTCTGGCTCAGATATGATATATTTCTTAAGATACTTGTCTCCTGTTTGCAATGCAAAATAAAAGAAGTAAAAAGGAAAAAAGTATTTCTTTGTTAAAGTATTGCTTCAATTGGTAATTACAATAGAGAATGGGTTACTGAAAAAAGGAAAAAGAGTTACCTATTGCACGAGATATAGCCAGTATTCCTAGAACTCGTGCATAATCGTCAAAATCAACATGGCCTCCACATGCCTCTATTCTAGCACGTTCCTCTGGTCTATCTGGCTGTAATGAGATTATTTTGAATGAGTAAAATTATTTCCTTCAACTAGTGCAAATGCCTAGTATTAGAATTAGATATGGAAAATCATTAAAACAGTTATTTTTAAGAGGCCTTTTTTGTTGGTTGCCAAAAAAAAGTTACACTTGCATAATTGAACATTTACGACATTTACACTGTATAAATATTCATCTTAATTTTATCAATCATATTTAATGACAAGAGCGACCCAATGATAGGATCTAAAGCCAAATCTAAAGAAGAGGCCTTAAATATAATTAACAAAACAAAAGTTCATATACTGACTTTGACAACCTTCGCTAACATAGTAGTTTATAAGTAACAGGCTAACAGGTATACTGAGATGTGGACAAAATTCACCGTTTCTCTATATATGAGGTCAATCAATAGGCAAAATTTCTTGATATGAAATATTTTACTCTTTTAAGTGTTTTACTTGACCTAGATCTGAATTGATTAGATATGTAGATTCTTAACTATAGAAATGATACCAAATACAAATTGAAAAAAAAAAGAAAAAGGTATAGTTAGATCTTTAAAAAATTTAAATGTATAAAAACAAAAAATTCTAATAAAATGAATACCTTGTGATCAATAGATAGAGGCATGGATCTCCCACCACGGCAAAGAACAGCACGTGAATCTCCGCAATTAGCCACAATAATAGTTTTTTCAGTTAGAATTGTGTGGAGCCTCCTAGTCCATAGTGTTGTGGTGGACATCCACAAGGAACACCTATACCACACTCATAGCACGTATCAAATGCCATCTCATCAATCCTCTCGAAGCAGCTCTTCAACACCCTTTTCCACATATCCTTAACCCTCTCCCGTTCCAATTGTTTTTGGTTCAGACGGGTGATGTTATCATTGTTGTTGCTGCTGCTACCAGTTATGATGGTCTTCGTCATCATCAATTCTTCTAGTAGTATAAGATACATTCTGTCTCTACACAACCCAGCAACCTGCATCTTTGTAACCATTATAAGTAGTAGTCCTTATTCGCTAATTTAATTTATTTTATATCCACTTTAATCTAGGGTAGTACTACTAAAATGGTTCAATTTAGATTTATAAATTGTTGCTCATCAATAAAAGTAATTTGGTAATGAAAAGAATATGAACGGTGAGAGAAAATAATGATTTTTTTTCTTACATGAGGTCCACCATGTCCATCGTAAACAGCAAAGAAATCAATAGGGCGATGTTGATTGATATAAGGGGAGCAAGATTTGGCCAAACAGATATCGCATCTTCCATTGAACTCCTTCTTCCAATTAAAGAAATTGCTCCAACCAGTGGCACTGCTTCTTTTGGTGCGCCTATGCCTGATGTTGCTGAATCAGAATCAAACCAGAATCAGAATCAGAATCGGACATCCTGAAATTTAGTACACCAAAATTAATATGAAAAATTAATCAACAAATGAAGATTCATATAAAAATGTCAGAAACTTTCTCGATGAAATCGTCAGTTAGGAATTGTAGAAAGCTTCTTGGGGAAATCGTCAGGAAGAACCAGAAGACTTCTTGGGGAAATTGTCAGTTATGAGTGAGAGAAGAGTTTACGAGAAAATCATCAATTAAAAAGTTGCAAAAGCCTTCTAGGGGAAATCGCCATTGAGAATTTTTATTGATGCCATTGTTACAAAAAGACATGGGCATTTGTAGGATTATGAAAAAGTAATAAGTATATTTTTTGTATTTTATAATATGTATAGCAGGTAGGAACTCGTGAATGATTTCAAACGTATAATACATATGTATATAAGTATATTTTATAATTTACATCTGTTTTATATGTAATTTGTTTCTTCTGTTCACATTTGTTTCTAATATAATAAATCCCTACTTTCTCAATTAGAGACTAGAGTTAAAAAAAATGATGAAGTTTTACTTGCTTCTTATAGTGTGAAAACAAAGTGTAGCATCCATTTTTGAGTTTCTAAGTCATGAAAATGACAAGCTTAACATAAGTACAATTAATTTTTCAATCAACTTTTTTCTATCTGGTCAAAAAGTATTTATAATACTTATACAGAAAAATAAAACATTTAAACATTCTTACGAAATTTGAATGAAAAGTACTTTTTATACTTATAAAATAACAGAAAAAGTAAAAGAAAAATACTACTATTAAATTTTTATTTTTTTTGTTCTCAGGAGTTAAATTTGTAGATGGAATCATTAATTTTATTTCTTATATTAAATAAAATTAAAAAAAGTATTTTTTTTTTGTCAAAAGAACCAATATAGTGACAGATTTTCACTATATTTGTGAGGTATATTTGAACTTTTTTATTAAGATGCTATTCAAATTGATCGAGCCACTTTTTATTTTAATTGTCATAGTTCAAGGACGGAACTACTTGAACAATGCTTGAATGTGGAATTCATAATTACCTGTTCTATATAACATAATATTGAATCTTCCATATAATAGTTGAAAATGAAATGCTACTATATTGAAGCGCCACTAATATTAATATATGATACTTGAAACTTTGTCATATCTTCGATGGCCCCAAGACTCGTATTGGCCATTTTAATACAATACTCCTTTTACATGTATGTATTCGACTTTCTCATATAACTTTAAACTCCATGCCAATTTCAACATATTAGTATAACACTACATATATTTATAATGTCTTTTAGGATTGAATGTCAACAACTGAATTTGACATAAATATTCTTGAATCAAATAAAAATGGCAAAAATAATGACTTTATCTATTGCATTATTCATCACTTTAGAAGTAGGGGTTTACAAAGCCAAATGTAAAATCAAATTGAACTGACGAATCAAATCAAATCGAAAAAAATGACTTTTGGTTTGGTTGGTTGAAAAAGGAAAACGACCACTTTTGATTTGTTTGGTATCAGAAGAAAAAAAGTCAAACGAACTCAAATCAAACCAATATATATATATATATATATATATATATATATATATATATATATATATATATATATTTTATTAATTATAGAAAAAATATTGTCTACATATAATCTACTTTGTTGATATATTTTTAGTTAGTTTCTAGTTTTCAATTTTATATATTTTATTTCAAATTTGGATTTGTATAAAATTTAAACAATATTATATATATATATATATATATATATATATATTATATATATATATATATAAAAATTAATCTACTTTGTTGATATACTTTACTTAGTTTATAGTTTTCAATTTTATATATTTTATTTCAAATTTGGGCTTGTCAAATTTTGTAAATATTTTATTTTGTATTAAGATCCGAAGTTACAATTATATTGTTATATGTTTTCAAATTTGAAGTTAACAATTTGCTTTGTAAATATTTTTTGTATCCAATTTGCCTCTAGCCTTTAATCTTATTAATTTAACAAAATGAACGTTGGTATTTCAAAATAAATATTTTGTACTCATGTGAATTTTACAGTCTTTTTGAAAATTTCTATTCACTTAACATTTTTTGAGTTTAGTTTATCACACAGGTAAGTGAAAAAATAGTTGATCGCTTTTCAAATACTGTATAATTGTAAAAACCCAGAAAAAACCCAAAGAATCAACTAAAATCAAAATCGAAAAAAACCAATTTTATATGGTTTAATTTAATTTTTAAATTTAATAAATTGATATAATTGGTTTAGATTTTCTTTTATTAAAAAGTCAAACCAAACCGTCCTATGTACACCCGTACTTGGAAGAATACTTGCTATAAGCAACTTAATAGAAAAGTCAAATTAAGTTCATTTAAGTAAATACAAATCATTGTCTTAAGCTTCCTCAATAAGAGAAAACTTTAAAGCGAAGTTGATCAATAAACCATCTTCAAATTGGAAATTCCACTTGGTTGGTTATGCTAATTAACTATGCAAGATATGCAATTAAAAAAGTTACTTTCTCCTCATGAAACTAAGCTTCAATATAAGTTTATCTTCAAATCAACACAATAACATTGAAACATGACATGAGATATGTAAACTGAACAAAATCTAATTAAAATATTTAAGTAAAAGTTAGTGTCAATTTTACGATCTTCCAATGGATTAAGCCTAATAAATACACCACGAATCGTAACTGAAGTCTAATCTAACTGACGCATAATAAAAACAAGTTTTGAAAGAGGAATCTATTAACACGTTTCTGTCATCAGGGCTTTCTCTGCTCCTTATCCTCATCAAAGCGGTGGTGCTCTACCTTTTTTTTTTTTTTTAAATATTTATATTAAATTTAATTAAATTTAAATAAAATATTTTTAACGTCATAATTTTGTTGTTCTGCCAAAAGGAGGAGTTTTTTTTGTTCGGTAATGGTGGGACTAGGTCCTCAAACTTCTCGTCTCATCTACTCTACTTTTCAAAAGATTTTCTACACGTTATATTTTTAATGTATTTGATTTCTCGTTCTCAAACTTTACATCGGAACGAACTTATTTTTATATATAGTATTTGATTTTGATTTTTTATATATAGTGGATTTGACTTTGGCTTTTATTTTAGAAAATTTAATCCAATTTTATCTTAATTGAGTATATAAGATGTAAGAATTACTATAAAATAATTTACTAGTAGATTTGTACGATCTCACTTCGTATACCATATGTAAGAACTACTTCTCTGTTTGAAAAAAAAAGAGTTAAAACATAAAAGGTGGTCAAACTGATTTTAAAGTTAATTTTTGATTTATTAGTGTTTGGCAATTATCAAAATGACTTATTTTAAGTCAAAAATGACTTATTTTAAGCCAAAAGTTAAAAGCTAGGTGAGGGGTACCTTTTTTTTTCCAACTTAAAAGTCATTTTATGTTGACCAAGTATATTACATTTTTGCCCTTAATTCTTTTATTATTATTATTATTATTATTATTATTATTATTATTATTTTATTTATTTATTATTATTAGTACTTTTATTATTATTATTATTGTTATTATTATTATTATTTTTATTATTATTTTATTATTATTGTTATTATTATTTATTATTATATTATTATTTTTATTATTATTTTATTATTATTTTATTTTTTTTTTATTATTATTTTATTATTTTATTATTATTATTATTATTATTATTATTATATATTATTTTATTATTATTTTATTATTATTGTTATTATTATTATTTATTATTATTATTATTAATAATAATATTATGATGATGATGATTTATTATTATTTTATTATTCTTATTATTCTTATTTTTATTTTTGTTATTATTATTATTACTTTTATTATTATTATTATCATTATTATTATTATTATTATAAAAAATTGTGATGATAAAGAAATATGTGAATGATAGGAAATATTATTATTTATTGATGTAAAATATAAATTAATTTTGTTTTAACTTTTTTAAGTATAAAAACCTTATATTAATCAACTTTTTATCATGTTAACTGTTTTAAGGGTATTTCAGACATTTTGATAAAAAAAAATGTTTATCAGCACTTATTTGCCAAACACATCAAAAACTTTTTTTTCAACTGAAACATTTTTATCCAAACACATAACTACTTATTTTAAAAATAAGTTTCAGCACTTTCAAAAATACTTTTTAAAAGTTATTTTTTTTAAGCCCATTCAAACGGACTCTTATTCTTTTAGTCTATTTCAAAAATTATGATTCCTTTCTTTTTTATATATATAATATTTTTATTTTTGTTTTTCACATGTCATATTTAAGGGCACAAATTTAAAGATATTTTGAATTAAAATCACAAAAGGTAAATTATTTTTAAAAAAAATTATATCATATTAAATCAGATCATTCTTTTTTAAAAACAAAAACTACTAAATTATCTGTTCACTTTTAAGTTTCATGTTGCATTTTTCAAAAATCAATTAACTAATTTTTGAAGTTAAATTAAATTATATTAATTTAATACTCTAAAAATTAGATACTAAAAACTATACAAATATATTATAAATTATAATTTTTTATATATCAACAAATAATACATCTTGTAAAAATGGACGAATGAAGTGATAAAGTTTGAGGGAATCTTCGAAAATGTATGTAAATGCGGAAAAGCTGGCAAAATATGTCTTCTCCAATCCAAACACTTCTTTGCTCCTCAAAGCGGTGCCTCTTTTACTACGTGGACAAAATATTATGCCAAGTTCCTTCTCTTTCAGTTAGCATGAAAACCCGGGTTTTCTTCGTTCGGTCGTAGTGTGCCCATTTCCTTACACGTGTCAAGAGATTTTCTATCTGTTATAGATTTTAATAATAATTACTTTTTACTTTACCATTAATTATTTTTTCAAGTACACACTTGGATGGAAGACATCTCACGCTTAAATGAAGGTAAGTACTCAGTTTACATCACTGCGATGACGTGTCAGTTTACCTCATTGAAGTTGTCTAAAAAGCCCTTTTCGTTCTTAGTAGTTTATTTTCATTTGGCATAGATGTTATATGGTATTACCGGTAAGAAATACTTAATATGTACAGATGTAAGCAAAAAAATTTTTTACGTTTCTACTGGTACATTTTGTTGACAGATGTTCTAGTATTTGGAGTTGTAATGTTGCACACTTCTCCTATAAAACAAAATGGCAGTGTTCATGTTTTACAACTAAAGAAAATGGAGAACAGAGGGAATGTTGATCAGAACGAGGAAGTAAGGATGCATCGGCAATACAGAATTGAATTGAGAAGGAGGGAGCAAGCTCGGGAAGCACAGATGAGGGGAGGAGTACTGCCACCGCCAGCGGTTGGATCAAGTTGTGTAAAAGGAGTGAGGCCTTCAATGGAAGATGAGATTTCAATTCACCCTAATTTTTGCTCTCCGCCCATCAATGGCGGTCGACCCATTCATTTTTATGCTGTTTATGATGGTCATGGTGGTCCTCAGGTATTTATTAAACCAAATTTTAAAATGTTAAAAGTTTGATAATTTTAGGGATAGTTTAGTGGGTCGGTGGGATAAGACATAATTTTTTGGTTGATGCAGGTATCTGCACTGTGTAGGGAGAGAATGCACTTGATTATAGCAGAAGAACTGATGCGCCCCGAAAACAATACAAACATGACGAGTAGTAGCTCCAGTTCATATAGAAGAGAAGAACGAGATATGGAGGCATCATGGATGAGAATTCTGCAAAGAAGTTTTCAACGTATGGATAAAATGATATGCTTTAACTGTGACTGTCCAACTTTAACCTACAGTTGTTTGTGCCCACCAAATCACAACTTGCGTCAGATTGGCTCCACCGCAATCATAGCAATTGTAACAGATCATGCCATTGTCGTTGCTAATTGTGGTGATTCCCGTGCTGTTCTTAGCAGTGGTGGAAATATCGTCCCTGTATCCTTCGATCACAAGGTAATTAAAAAAACATTTTTGAACCCTATGTGCAAAAACCTGATTCTTGTGTACTTTACAGAAATACCTAATTTTTTAAAACGATAACACCAATTTCACACTTAATTAAAGGTCTGAAATTTCGAATTTTGAGTATGGAAAAAAATCTATTGGAAGTGCTGCTCTCAATTATAGGTTTTACAGTGAAGTTCCAATATGAACTCCAAATATTCGATAATAAATTATAAAAGGTACTGTCTAATTATTTGGTTGCAGCCAAATAGGCGGGATGAACTGGCTAGAATAAGGGCTGCGGGAGGAGAACTAGTTTATTCTAATGGATTACGGGTTCAAGGTGTTCTAGCCATGTCTCGGGCAATTGGTAATATTTCAAACACTTTTTCAATTGGCATTATATTGGAATTGTTGCTTCATTTCTTTTCCCTTTTCCCCTTTTTTTAATTAGTCATTCACCTGGACTGGGACGGCTTAACATAAACAGAGGTCTAAAACAAAATTTTAATTGGAGACCTAAAAATTTAAATAATTTTTTATTAATATTTCATTGAAAAAAATTCTTCCAATTAAATTTAAGGTAAGATTTTATCAATTTAACAGTAAAAAACATATTTTTACTTAGACAATTATTATATGAATTATCAACATAATTCTATAAGTAATAAATTGATAAATTATAATGAGTTAACGAGAATAAAATAAAACATATTTCAAAAAAAAAAATTATATTTCTATACAAATATTAACATATTATTTATTTTTAGTAAAACAATTGAGGCCCTCAAAATTGGGAGCCTAAACCAATATGCTTTATTTTTATTGTATAGAGGCGCCCTTCACCTAGCTAGGTTATACTCACTCATATAGTGATAGCCATAGGGTTTGGCATGACCCTTCTTGGTCTATATAAGCTCCCAAGAATATACGTACACTGAAGATTGGTAAAGTCTTACTTTTTTTCGGGAAACTATATTTACTCCTCTATAATGCCTTGACAAGTTCCCAACCTAAAACTTAAGGGCATATAATATGAAATTAAAACACAATTATGGCATCTAGAAGTGCAAATTAACACCCTAGCTTCTTAAGGGAAAAAAATGGAGTAGTTCTAAAACAAGAGCATATAGAGATCAAATGAATCTCATGATTGATATTTAGGGTTTTATCATAGAATTCCACATGATGTGTATGTTGGAAAAGTGTTATATTTCCTTTAATTGACGACACACACATTATATCAAAGTAGAAATAAAAAAATCGAGTATACAATTTTGCATGTAAACAATATGTCGTGTGTCCAAATAAATTACTAATTTTACCACACATTAGACGAAAAAGGATAATAAGAAGGAATTAATCCCATGTAGATTGACTTGTTTTGAAGTTCTACCACCTTTTATTAGTACATATAAATCACTAGTATCTTAAAGCCCTCTTGATGTCAATTCCACGCTCACCATTAGGTTTATATAGATTCTCCAAAATCTCAAATGATACTTAGATTTCTCAAATGTTAAATGAATCATTTATATTACAATTCATGTATACATAAAAAAAAATACCTCAATGTGTTTTAATAGGGTAGGTAGGTCTTGTCTTTAATTACTAATCAATATTTTTGTTATTTTTTCTTATATCTTAAAAATAGGAGACAGTTTCTTGAAGCCATATATCATATCAGACCCAGAGTTTACCTTCGTAAACAGGAAGGTAAATGATGAATGTTTAATACTTGCTAGTGATGGGTTATGGGATGTGGTATCGAATGAAACAGCATCTCAATTAGCTAGAGTGTGTCTCCAAGGAGAAGCAATATTTTTTTCGCCTAGTGAATCAGCAGCGTCGTTGCTTACTCGGATTGCTACTGAGAGGAATAGCCCAGATAACATAAGTGTTATTGTCGTTGATTTTACAAGAAATTAAGGAGGAGAAATTATGTACATATATTAAGAAACAATGTATCTAGTTTATGATGGTTAATTATGTAAAACTGCTACTTCTTTTTTTGACCATGTAAAAAGTTTTCCTTTAGCTAGAATATAAAGTACCTGATTTTAAAAATATTTCAACACAACAAGGGTTACTATTTTGTGAAACTGTTTGATTTGTTTTAAATTATGAAACTATTTTCTTATTCTAATTAATCATGCAGATAATTATAATTTTTTTTGGTGAAAAAAATAATAACTTTAGCAGACTATGGTTAAAAAAGCAATTGCAGTACTACGGTTAAAAACTATATATAAAGAAGTTCTAAAACATCCCTTGCTTTTAAGTGAATAACAAAGAAGGAGAAATGAAAAAAAATATAAATGGAGCGGAGCAGGTATTTTTTTAAAATGTTAAACGAAGCAGGGTAGCGCGGATGAAAATTTTAGTGGGTTAAGGTTTGTCACGCCCTAACTCACCCTAACCCGCCCTATTACAATTCCTATTGAAGTGAAGCAAGATAAATATGATTTAACAATTAGTTTGTTCTTGCATAAATTCAGTGGATGAAATGAAAGTTGAAATTGTGCTATTGCAATTTTGTTGTTGTTTATTCTTTCTTTTTCGGTAAATATCTGGTGGTTGCTTGACCATGAATCTTTTTCTACTTTTTCTAGAGATGAATTCTTGAAATCATGTGTTTTAATTGGCAGTAAAATTTTAAAATTCACTTCTTGAATTTTGAATTTAAATGAGAAAAATGTTATTTTTTTCTATGTTTTGCCATAAAATTTCAGAATTTTTAAATACTTGAACAACAACAAAGATATATTTCACTCCAAATTACACATAAGAAATTAAAAACAATTCAAATTTATATTCATGAGCGAACCACAATGCACAATTTTCAAATAACATTTTTTTCACTTAAAAATTAAAAATTACTTTTTTCAAATTTCAGAGTGAAACATAACGAACACCCACTAAATCATGCCTACAAGGTCTGTGTGAGCAAAGAAGTGTTTACGGAGAGCAATAGTTTTTAAAATGATTCAGCTTGTAGAAGGGATGCCATGTGTTGTTGCAGCGGCGGAGTCAGAATTTTGACAAAGGGTGTTCAAATGCTAAAGTGAATCTGCTCTTCTTAAAAAGTGGGGAAAAAATTGCTACTAGTGAAATTCGAACACACAAACACTTTAAATTTGTGTATCTTTACTCTTTCAAGTCGCCTGAAACAACTAGATTACATCATATTGTTGTGTGAAGGGTGTCCAAAATATATTATTTAACCACTTAATTTATCATTTTACTTGTATATACGGTATAATATTCCGACGAAGGGTGACACAAGTGTGGCTACGCCATTGTGTTGTTGGATTTTTCTCATGTTTGAAGTTCGAAATTTTAAATAGGTTGAATCCATCGCTGGCTTCCTAAAGTTGGCACCAACTTTCACTTAAATATTTCAACTGAGCTTTGTTCATTTTAGACACTTTATAATATGTTCCACTATGTCATTTTGACACTTCTTTAACAATCAGCAAAAATTAAAAATGTGTGTAATCCACTCGCCGATGACATGGCATGACGACAAATTATGAGAAAACATGTATCAATTTGGTTAAAAAAATAAAAATAATTATAAGAAGAAAAAGAAAAACCATGTAATCTTATATTTTAAAGACAATTCAATAAGAAAAGACTTCGTTTTCTAGGAAGTCATTTCAATGACTCATATCCAAAAAAAATCACCGAAAATTAGAGTTTCGTCGGAAAAATTGAGGAGATTTAAATCCAAATTTTTCGAATGACGTCTCATATTTACCGCTTATAATTCTAATTCTAAGTAAAATATGTTTTGGTGGGAAAGAGGGAGAAAGATAGTAACAAAAATGGTGGATCTCAATCTTTCTCGGTGAGGTTCTTCTTTATAAATTTAGAAGGTTCTATAGTAGTTTTTGTAAGCCTTCTAGTTTTTGTTTTTTTTTGTATTGAGGTTAGGTCTAGCCTCCCTCTATTCCTTTTTGCTAATATAACACACCCTATTCAGATAATTGATTAAAAAAAAAGATAGTGATGTTAATTTTTAGATCTGATTTTTTTTTTAAAAAAATAGCTTTTATAAGTTATTTCAATCAGTTTATGATTCTTTTTTAATCTTTTTCGATGAGTATATGCTTTACTCAAAATCAATATATAATGGTGGTGAAAGGCGAAGGAGAAAGAGGGAAGAAGATGAAGTGAAAAGAATACTTTTTTTTCATAAAAAATGTTTTTCACGCGCTTAAAATCAGTACAACACACGCATTTTGAGAATTCAGTAAAAAGTGTCAATATGACACAGCGGGGCATGAAATGAGGTGTCTAAAATAAACAAAGTTTATTTAAGGTGTCTAAGTGAAAGTTGGTGTCAACTTTAAGGGATCACCGATGGATTCAGCCTTTTAAATGTATGAAATCTTCAAATTAATGTATATTCACCGTAATGATATGAATTTGGCATATATAAGCTCCCAAAAATATACATGGAGTATTGATAAAATCTTACTTTTTTGGGAATAATATTTACTCCCTCTATAGGTTTGAATAAATAACACTGTTGTGGAGGAGTTGAGCTAAGATATGCCTTAACAAGTTCCCAACTTAAAACTTAAGAGCATATATAACATATGATCATGTATGAAGAAAAGATTGCTATCAAAACTAATGGTAGAGCACAATGAAGTTGAAACACAATTATTGCATCTAAAACTACAAATTATCACTAGCTTCTTATGGAATAAATGAAATAGTTCTAAAACAAGAAGATATAGAGATCAAATGAATTTTAGACAATATAACCTGTTAGTGAAAAATTACAATATAACAAAAATACAAAGATTAAAATCGAAATTAAAATAAAGAAATAATAAAATTTCTTCAAGCGCTGAGACATGAATATCTCGATCTCTTCAAAGAGATTCAAGCCCACTGCAGCAAATGTTCCTCTTGGCCCGTGATTTTTCCCTTATAGAAGGGTTTCCACATGAAATTCTTGGTGTCGTTATTTTTCCATTTTATTTCCGTTACTTTTACCATATATATTTTTGTGTTTATCCGCATTTTCCCAACAAACTGGTATCAAAGCCAAGGTTTTATCTGAGTATGCTCTGTGGCATGCAGCACAGTCTGAACTTCCACATCAGAAAAGATTTACTTTAATTTGCAATAACGGGGGAACGATGGAATCCAACACGAGTAGAATGATTACTCTGAATGGTGTTAATTATGTCATTTGGAAGGTGAAAATGGAAGATCTGCTTTATGTTAAGAATTTTTATAAACCAGTATTTACCACTGTAAATCCGGATAATAAAACACATGAAGAATGGAATTTGTTGCACAGAGAGGTTTGTGGATTCATTAGGCAATGGGTCGACAATAATGTGTTGAACCATATATATGGGGAGACACATGCTCGAACCTTATGAGAGCATCTTGAAAGTTTGTACGCTTGGAAGACTGGCAATAACAAAATATTCTTAATAAAGCAGATGTTGAGTTTAAAGTATCATGATGGTTCTCCAATGACAGACCATCTGAATAATTTTCAAGGGATCATGAATTATCTGATATGGGCATCAAATTCGATGAAGAAATTCAAGGCTTACTTCTACTTGGTTCCCTACCAGACTCTTGGAAAATATTTTGAACTTCATTGTCAAATTCTGCTCCGGATGGTGTGATCTTTATGGATTCCACCAAGAGTAGTGTCTTGAACGAACAGATGAGAAGAAAAACTCGAGGTTCTTCTTCATCGGATGTCCTGATAACTGGCCCCGGTGAGAGAAACAAAACTCGTGGTTCTTAGTATAGAGAACAAAATAGGAGCAAATCCAGAGGCAGATATACAGATATTGAGTGCTATCATTGTGGCATGAAAAGGGCACACAAAGAAGTTCTGCAGGAAGTTGAAGAGGGAAAACAAAAACAAAGAGGAAACTAAAGAAGATGGCAATGGAAATTGCCTAGCCATCGTTACCACCAAAGATCTTGTTACTGTCCTTGATGCGGATATGATAAATATTGCTTGTGATGAGTCAAGCTGGGTTGTGGACACTGGTGCCGCATATCATGTGACATCAAGAAAGGATTTTTTCTCTTCTTATACTCCTGGTGATTTTGGAACCTTGAGTATGGGTAAAGAGACTGTTTCTAGGGTGGTTGGTATTGGTACAATTTTTTTGGAAACTAGTGTTGGAACTAAACTAGTTTTGAACAATGTGAAATATGTTCCTGATGTTTGTCTGCACCTAATTTTTGTTGGTGTTTTAGATGATGAAGGATATGTTAGTACCAACGATGATGGAAAATAGAAGCCCATTAAGGGTTCCTTTGTTGTGGCTCGTGGTAACATACGTCGTGGTCTATATTGGACTACGGCCTCTGCTTGTGTTGATATGGTGAATGCGGTTGAGAGCGATAGCTATTCAACGTTATGACACAAGAGACTTAGCCACATCAGCGAAAAAGGACTTAATGTTCTAGCCAAGAAGAATTGTTTGTCAAATTTCAATAGTGCTAAATTAGAAAAGTGTGAGCACTGCTTGGCTAGTAAACAAAATAGAGTTTTCTTTAAGTTTTACCCTCCTTCAAGAAAGACAGAGTTGCTTGAGTTGGTGCACTCTGATTTATGTGGTCCAATGAAGACAAAGATATTGGGTGGTGCACTCTACTTTGTCACTTTCATTGATGATTGCTCGAGAAAAATTTGGGTTTATGTCTTGAAGACTAAAGACCAAGTGTTAGATGTCTTTAAGCAATTTCAGGCTTTAGTTGAAAGAGAAACTGGAAGGAAACTGAAATGTATTCGTACTGATAATGGTGGTGAATATTGTGGACCATTTGACGAATACTGCAAGCATCAAGGTATTAGACACCAGAAGACTCCTCCCAAGACTCCTCAGCTTAATGGTTTGGCTGAGATGATGAACAGGACCTTGATGGAAAGAGTTAGATGTTTGATTTCTGAAGCAAAGTTGCCGAACTCATTTTGAGGTGAGGCATTATTGACCGATGCACATGTTATTAATCTATCTCCTGTTGTTGCTTTGCACAGTGATGTAACAAATAGTGTTTGGTATGGCAATGATGTTTTCTATGACCATTTGAGAGTATTTGGTTGCAAAGCTTTTGTACATGTGCCAAAAGATAATAGGTCAAAGTTAGATGCCAAAATAAGGCAGTGCATCTTCATTGGATATAGTCTTGATGAATTTGATTACAGGCTATATGATCCAATTGAAAAGAAACTTGTGAGACATCGTGATATTATTTTCATGGAGAATCAAACAATTAAAGATATTGACAAAGTGGAGAAGCTAGAATCTTCAAGTTTTGATGATATAGTTCATCATGATGAAGTTCCTCACACAAGTGTGCATGATGTTGTTGGGCTTGATAATCATGGTGATGCCCAGAATCATGTATCAAATCAACATGTTGATGTTGATAATAACAATGATATTATTATTGATGTTCCTTTTGCTCATGAAGTTATGGACGAATCAAATATTTTGCTTCAGGAGGTCCACAAGACAGCGGTTTCCTTCCTCTCGTTATTCGCCCAATGAGTATGTGTTACTGACTGATGGGGAAGAACCTGAATGTTATGAGGAGGCAATGGAAGATGAGCACAAGGATCAATGGATTGAAGCCATGCAAGATGACATGAACTCTCTGCATGAGAACCACACTTATGAATTGGTAAAATTTCCCAAGGGCATGAGAGCTTTGAAAAACAAGTGGGTGTTCAAAGTTAAAGTTGAGGAACACAACTTGAAGCCCAGATACAAAGCTAGATTGGTTGTTAAGGGATTTGGTCAAAGGAAGGGTATTGACTTTGACGAAATATTTTCTCCTGTGGTGAAAATGTCCTAGATTCGCACAGTTTTAGGTTTGACTGCTAGTCTTAATTTAGAGATTAAACAGATGAATGTAAAGACGACTTTCCTTCACGGTGACCTAGAAAAAGAGATTTTTATGGAACAACCTGAGGGCTTCAAAGTAAAAGGTATAGAAAATTTTGTATGTAAGCTGAAAAAGAGTCTCTATGGCTAAAACAAGCTCCTAGACAGTGGTATAAGATGTTTGAATCTGTCATGGGGGAGCAAGGCTATAAGAAGACTTCTTTAGAACAATGTGTATTTGTACAAAACAAATCTGACAAAGATTTTATCATCCTTTTGTTGTATGTGGATGATATGTTTATTATGGGCAAGAATACTTCCAAGATCGACGAGTTGAAGAAAGAGTTGTGTAAGTCTTTTGCTATGAAAGACTTGGGTCATGCCAAACAAATTTTGGGCATGAGAATTACTCGTCTCAAAGATGAAAAGAAGATTTATTTGTCCCAGAAGAAGTACATTGAACGTGTACTTGTGCGCTTCAATATGAAAAATGTTAAGCCTATTAGCACACCTTTTGCTGGTCATATGAAGTTGAGCAAGAAGATGTGTCCTACATCTAGGGAGGAAAAAGAGATCATGGCCAAAATTCCATATTCCTCCGTCTTTGGAAGTCTAATGTATGCAAGTGTGCACTAGAGCAGTTGGTGTTGTCATCAGATTTCTCAAAAATCGGGAAAAGAGCATTGGGAAGATGTGAAGTAGATACTCATGTATCTTAGAGGAAGCTCAAATGAGTGCTTGTGTTTTGGAGCATCAAATCCAATCTTGAAAGGCTATAAAGAGTCTGATATGGCAGGTGACCTTGCTAACAGAAAATCCATTACTGGATATTTGTTTACTTTTTTAGGGGGATCTACATCATGGCAGTCAAAGTTACAGAAGTGTGTTGCACTATCTACAACTGAAGCTGAGTATATTGTGGCTATTGAAGCCGGCAAGGAGATGATATGGCTAAAGTGATTTCTTCAAGAGCTTGGTTTGAATCAGATGGAGTATATTGTCTATTGTGACAGCCAGAGTGCAATAGACTTTTGTCAAAGTCTTAATTTGGTACAACAACTTACCAACTAAATCTTGCCAAGATAACTACTTAAGTTGCAACGTTTGAAACTTAAGTATTTTCATGATGTCATTGGTTACATCATTAGTTGTAAATTTCTTCCATAAATAGAGCATTCTTGCTCATTTGTAGAACACACCAAATTAGAGAGAATCCATTTTGAGAGCAAAGTGAGGTATTCCATAGACTATACAAGAAAAGTAGTATGTGAAGAAAAATAAAGTGTGAGCGATATTTTAGTAAGGTGGAAACCAAAAGAGTGTTGTTCTTTTTGAGTGTGTAGTAGTCACTTTGAGTATTGTATTCGTGACTACACGGTGTAAAATTTCTTACTGTTGTGATATCAGTTGTTCCTCTTGGGCCGTGGTTTTTCCCTTATTTAGAAGGGTTTCCACGTAAAATTCTTGGTATCGTTATTTTCCCATTTTATTTCCATTACTTTTACCATATATATTTTTGTGTTTATCCGCGTTTTCCCAACATATGCGCCGCCTTACAAAGCGCGGCAGACCTGTATCACGTTATCAACTCACATCTTATAAGACACATAGGAAGCTGCGTGTTGCGTATTCTTACCTTAATTTTTACGGCATTTATCCTACCGTTTAAATATAGCCTTTTGATTCTCAATCGATTTTTATTGCCTTTCTTAAATATTTGGCCTATTTTTTTTTACCCTTTTAGGCTCTGGACTAGTTTCCAAGCTAGGAAGGTGGTCAGAGATTCGAACTGAATAAATATAAAATATATTAGGACAGGTGAATGCGGAATGCCTAATTATTAATGACAATGAAAAATACCTTTTGCTCACCTCCAAGCTAGAAGTTATTCTATAACAAGATATCATTTTATTTTTGAATAGAGGCTTTGAAATGAGCTGAGTTAACATGATATGATATATAGCCTGTATGATCAAGTTTCAAATATCAACTTGTTTTAAATAAATATGTTTTCTAAATACTTATAATGAAAAACAATTTATTTCGATAAATTAATTTGAAAAGCATTGTTAAACAACAATTATTATTTGATCCTCAAAAATATTTTTTATATTCCTAAAAGCTTGGTCAAATATCTTAATTTTCTTTTAAAATAAACAAATAATTTTGATCTTGGAAAATCAAGTTTGACCAACCAGACTATATATTAGACTAAATAGAGATACATGATAATGAAATTTTTCATTCATGGAAAACTAAATTAATCAAGATTAAGATTGAATATCAGATCATCCATTGGCATAAAAGGCTACTTGCTAAAAGCAACTTGACAGAAAAACAGATTACAGTCATTTATGCAAATACAAATCATAGTCTTTAATTAGCTTCCTCAATAAGAGAAAAACTTTTATGCAAAGCTTAATAAACCATCTCCAAATAAGAAATTCACCACTAACTATCCAAGATGTTCAACTCAAGAAGTTAACTTCTCCTTAAACTAAACTTCAATATAGTTTATCTTCAAATCAACAACGATAACACTTATGTTATCTTGGCTACCCCGTCCCATAGCTAGCCGAGTAAGCAACGTTGCTGCTGCATTACTTGGGGAAGAAAATACGTCTCCTCTCCCAAATGACTTTTCTTTTTGAAGACATTCTCTCTCCACTTTACAAGCATCATCATTTGATACAACGTTCCATAAACCATCACTGGCAAGGATTAAACACTCATCTTCTGCTTTCCTTTTTGTGAATGTAAACTCTGGCTTAGATATGATATATTTCTTTAGATACTTGTCTCCTGTTTGCAATGCAAAATAAAAGAAGGAACCATCAATACTAGTATTTAAATTTCTATACAATAACCAAATAAGAAAATGTGCCTTTAAGAAATATATATTTAAAAATTAACAAAACAATTGAATCTAAAATTTTTAGTTATATAACGACATAGGTTTTCTTCCTGAATCATCACTAGCTAACCCTACTGGAAAGCCAATGATCAACTTAGATGCATAAAAATTACAACTCAAAAGGTATCAAACCAACTTACTCAATTTTGTTCTACTTTTAGTACATGTTGCTCGGACTCTTCAAAAATATCAAGGGTGCATGTTGGATTCGCCAAAAGTAGTGTATTTGTGGAGAATCCGAGACGGTGCAGCATCAAAAATGAAGAATCCGCTCAACTAAGCTTTTAGTTGTCATCTTATAAGCAGACATTGAATGAAAGGACATACAACACACATTTCCAACATAAGCCCTAAATAATTTAAATCGTGATTGTCTCTATTTCATAACCTAAGACGAATGGTGGATATAAGTATTGCTTCAATTGGTAACGACAATAGAGAATAGGTTACTGAAATAAGGAAAAATGAGTTACCTATTGCACGATACATAGCAAGTATTCCTAGAACTCGTGCATAATTATCAAAATTAACATGGCCTCCACATGCCTCTATTCTAGCACGTTCCTCTGGTCTCTCTGGCTGTAATGAAAAGTTACATTATTTCTCAAAGCTGAAGCAAGAAAATAATTGGATATTTCCTTGGCTAAATTTGGGACTTTAACAAATTGAGAATATGAACATAAATCATTTACAGAACTCCTGTTACATGTACTTTATTTAGTTCCGCCAAAATTATAGCTAGTGTGATTTATGAATGTTAAATCAATTTGTAGATGTAGCCAAAAAACATGTAATTAGTTATAATGAAGCTCATATGTATGGAGGGATATCCCTAAGCTAGCAGTCTGCTCATATCAATTAGACAAAATGCAAATGCCTAGTATTAGAAATAGATAAGAAAATCATTAAATCAATTTTATTTGTAAGGAGGCCTTTTTGGTTGGTTGCCAAAAGAAAAAAAATGGAAGAAGGCAAGTTACACTTGCATAATTGAACATTTACACTGTATAAATGCCCATCTTAATTTATCAATTATATTTAATGATAGGGGCGACTCAATGATATTAAGGTCTAAAGCTAAATCCAAAGAAGAGGCCTTAAATAGAATTAGTAAAACAAAAGTTCATATAATAACTATGACAACCTTTGCTAACATAGTAATTTTCACAAATTCTGTTATGTGCTAAGATTTTTAAAATAATAGTACTCTAAAGTCATGCTACACTTTATAAGTAACAGCCTAACATGTATAGTGAGATGTGGACATAATTAACATTTTCTCTATGAGGTCAATCAAAAGGCAAAATTTCTTGATATGAAATATTTTACTCTTTTAAGTGTTTTGCTTGACCTAGATCTGAATTGATTAGATATGTAGATTTTTAACTAAAGAAATGATACCACTTATAAATTGAATAAAAGAAAAAGATATAGTTAGATCTTTAAAGATTTTTTTTGTATAAATTCTTATAAAATACATACCTTGTGATCAATAGATAGAGGCATGGCTCTTCCACCACGGCAAAGAACAACACGTGAATCTCCGCAATTAGCCACAATAATAGTTTTTTCAGTTAGAATTGTGAGTAGGGCAGTGGAGCCTCCTAGTCCATAGTAATATGGTGGACATCCACAAGGAACACCTATACCACACTTATAGCACGCATCAAAAGCCATCTCATCAATTCTCTCGAAGCAGCTCTTCAACACCCTTTTCCACATCTCCTTAACCCTCTCCCGTTCCAATTGTTTTTGGCTCAGACGGGTGATGTTATCATTGTTGTTGTTGCTGCTGCTACCAGTTATGATGGTCTTCGTCATTCTCAATTCTTCTAGTAGTATAAGATACATTCTATCTCTACACAATCTAGCAACCTGCATCCATAATTTTTGCATCCACTTTAATCTAGGGCAGTACTCCTAAAATGGATCAATTTTGATTTATAAATTGTTGCTTATCAATAAAAGTAAAATGGTAATGAAAAAATATGAACGGTAAGAAAAAATAATAATTTTTTTTCTTACATGAGGTCCACCATGTCCATCGTAAACAGCAAAGAAATCAATAGGGCGGTGTTGATTGATATAAGGGGAGCAAAGATTTGGCCAAACAGATATCGCATATTTCATTGAACTCTTTTTTCCAATTAAAGAAATTGCTCCAACCAGTGGCACTGCTTCTTCTGGTGCGCCTGTGCGTGATGTTGCTGAATCAGAATCAGAATCAGACATCCTGAAATTTGGTACTCCAAAATTAATAATGAAAAATTAATAAACAAATGAAGATTCATATAAAAATTTCAGAAACCTTCTCGGGGAAATCGTCTGTTATGAATTGTAGAAGGCTTCTTGGGGAAATCGTCAGGAAAGAATCAGAAGCCTTCTTGGGGAAATTGTCAGTTATGAATGAGAGAAGAGTTTTCGAGAAAATCATCAATTAAAAAGGTGCAAAAGCCTTCTAAGGTAAATGAACACCATTGAGATTGATTCTGCCATTGTTACAAAAAGACATGGGAATTTGTAGGATTGTGAAAAAGTAATAAGTATATTTTTTATATTTTTGTAATCTGTATAGAAGGAAGGAACTCGTGAATGATTTCAAACGTATAATACATGTGTATATATGTATATTTTTGTAATTTATATTTGTTTTATATGTAATTTGTATTTCTTCAGTTCACATTTACTGCATGCATTTGTTTTGTTTCTAATATAATAAATTCCTAGTTTCTCAATTAGAGACTAGAGCAAAAAAAATGATAAAGTTTTACTTGCTTATTATAGTATGAAAACAAAGTGTAGCATCCATTTTTGAGTTTCTAAGTCATGAAAATGACAAGCTTAACAGAAACACAATTAATTTTTCAATCAACTTTTTTTCATCTAGTCAAAAAGTATTTATTATACTTATACACAAAAATAAAACATTTAAACATTCTTACGAAATTTGAATGAAAAGTACTTATTATACTTATAAAATGACAGAAAAACTAAAAGAAAAAAAAACTACTATTACACTTTTTTTTTTGGTTCTCAGGAGTTAAATATGTAGATGAAATCATTAATTTTATTTCTTATATTAAATAATTAAAAAAATACTTTTTTTTTGTCAAAAGAACCAATTTAGTGACAGATTTTCACTATATTCGTGAGGTATATTTGAACTTTTTTACTAAGATGCTACTCAAATTGATCGAGCCACTGTTTATATTGATTGTCACAGTTCGAGGAAGGAACTACTTGAACAATACTTGAATGTGGAATTCATAATTACATGTTCTATATGTTAATTGGAACAATACAAGATTTAAAATTGTTGGTAGCTCCCATAACATAACTATTGAGATTAAGATCAAATTCTGATAATGTATATGTAATTAGCATTGTAATTAATAATTAGACATTGTAATTAGTTAGCTGTCAAAGTTAGTTAGCTAGCTAGTCTAATCATCTAGAATATTCCATTAGTTAGAAAATATTTTACATGCTTGTTTACATGTATAAATACTCAGTCATTACTCAATGAAAGTGTGCTTTCTCTTTCTCTCAAATTACAGTTCTTCACAAAATGCTCTCAGTCAGTTATGACTTCCTTACTGAAATTCATTGAGATTTTACCATTGATATGAAGATTTAATATGGTATCAAAGCTCGGTTCATTTACTTCAACTCATTGATTCTCATTTTCTTTTCTTTTACATTTGTTCTGTTTTCTCTGTGTGTCGATAATTCAGATTGAATCTCAGAGGTTTTGTACCTCAAGAGCATCAAACCACATAACCTTCAATAAAAACTCCTTGACCAACATTAAGACATTACCTTACCTTATACCGATTTCACTCCCTAATGGATACAAAGTTAAAGTGACAGAGTTTGGAGATGTATCAATCACACCTGATATCATTCTGCATGATGTGTTATATGTACCATCGTTTAAGTATAATCTAGTTTCAGTTCATTCCTTAACTACATCTATGAAGTGCACAATGAACTTATACTTTGTGTGTGTTGCAGGAGTTTCAGTGAAGAGGGCTCAGGCAATTGGTAGCAACAAAAAGGGGCTTTATTTTCTGTGTTCAAGATGCCTGAGAAATGCCAATAGAGTTAACAGAAGTTCAGTATGTTTTTGTCATTCTAGTAGTAGTAATAATGATATTTCTATCAGTAGTAAGAAATGTCCTGTTGTTACTGATTTTTGTCATGAAAATGAGTGTAAGAAATTCACTACTGATATTGTTCATAATCCTCTTGTTTATACTTCTACTTTCAACAATAATGATAATGTCCAGTTTGATAATCATTCTTGTAAGATCACAAAGAACAGTGTAGATTTGTTGTGGCATAACAGACTTGGCCATGTGCCTTTTGCTAAAATGAGGAATATTTTCACCCTACCAACCATTCTTTTACAAAAACAACCCTTCATGTGGCATATGCCCTATGGCAAGACAAGAAAGATTGCCTTTCAGCCAAAGCAATAGTCAAACCAAATCCATATTTGAATTGATTCACATTGACCTATGGGGTCCTTATCATGTTCCTACATATGACAATCACAAATACTTTCTTACCCTGGTGGATGATTATAGTAGATCCACTTGGACCCATCTTTTAAGTACTAAAAGTAATGTTTTGCATGTGCTGAAAGCATTCACAAACATGGTAGAAAATCAATTCAAAACCACCATAAAAAATATCAGGTTTGATAATGGACCGGAGTTCACCAGTAATGAAACAACCCAATTTTTCATGAACAGGGTATCATTCATCAAAAGAGTTGTCCATACACCCACAACAAAAGAGTGTGGTAGAAAGAAAACATAAATACCTATTAGAAACAGCAAGAGCCCTTCTTTTCCAATCTAAACTACCTTTGAAATATTGGGGGAATATGTCTTGACAGCCACTCACATTATAAATAGATTACCCTCAACACACTTCAAGAACAAATGTCCTTATGAGTTGCTATATAACAAGAAACCAAATTACACTCAACTCAGATCTTTTGGTTGCTTGTGTTACCTTACTATGCCCAAAATATTAAGAGATAAACTTGAGACCAGAACCACTCCTCATATATTTTGTGTGATATCCCTTTGTCACAAAAGGATACAAGGTGATGAGTCTTGCCACAAGAAAAATACATGTTTCCAGGGATGTAGTCTTTCATGAGGACATCTTTCCTTTTACTTTGTGTGTTGAAAAATGTACTTTTCCATCCATTTTGAAATCTGTTGAATTTGTGTCATCTAGTCCTAATCCTAGTGGTTATACTGATCATAGATCTTATGACAATAATATAGTTGATATATGGTGTGAACTTAAATAACACACTGGCCTTTCACTCATCAGAGACCATCATCAACCACCATCTCTTGAACACCTCATTGATCATTCACCACCACCATTACCTGATAACTCATCACCTTCTCAAGATATTTCTCCTATAATAAGTCAGAGAAGATCCAACAGGGAGAACAAAGTCCCTCATCATTTAAAAGATTACATTGTTTTTATCCCTAATCTAAAGAATCCAAATCCTATCACAAACCTTTCCCTCACTGCCCTATTCACCAAACACCATCACATGTCTCCTGATGTCATTGCATCTCACAATCAAATGTTTGTTGAAAATGTTTATCATGATAGTGAACCATAATCATATTAGGAGGCATCCCTCAATCCTGCTTGGCAAAAGGTCATGACACAGGAGTTTGAGACACTCTATGCTAACAATACTTGGGATCTTGTTGAACTACCAGTTGGTAAGCAATCAATTGGATGTAGGTGGATGTATACATTCAAACATAGAGCAGATGGGAGCATTGAAAGATTTAAAGCTAGCCTGGTTGTGAAAGGGTACACACAACAAGATGGGATAGAAAGATTTAAAGCTAACCTGGTTGTGAAAGGGTACACACAACAAGATGGGATAGATTATACAGAGACTTACTCACCTGTAGTCAAGATGACTACTGTCAGAATTTTAATAGCTTGTGCTGTGAAAAAGGGATGGCCTATGTTCCAACTTAATGTAAATAATGCATTTCTACATGGTGATCTTCATGAGGAAGTGTATATGAAAGCTCCACCAGGTCTGGAGGTACATAATACAAGGTTGGTATGCAAGCTTAACAAGTCCTTTATGGACTTAAACAAGCTAGTAGACAGTGGTATGCCAAGTTGAGTGAAGCCTTGGCTCTTAGGGGATATAGACATTCACACTATGATTACTTATTGTTTTCTAAGAAATCAGGTCCTTTGGTGGTATTTGTAGCTGTTTATGTGGATGATGTTATTTTGACTGGCACCGACACTGATGAAATTACACAACTCAAGACTTATTTGGACAATACATGCAAGATTAAAGACCTTGAGAAACTTCATTATTTTCTAGGCCTGGAAATACTTGGTACTGCTATGGGGGTACTCATTTCTCAGAGAAAATTTGTTCTAGATTTATTAAAAGAATATGACTGTTTCAATTATGCCTCCACGACTTCACCTCTTGATCCCTTTGTCAAGCTAAGAGCAAAAGATGGAACCCCACTTCATGATCCCACTTACTATAGAAAGCTAGTTGAAAAACTAAATTTTCTTACCAGCACTAGACTTGACAAAACCTTAAGTGTCCAACAGTTAAGTCAATTTATGCAAGATCCTAGAGACACTCATCTCAAGGCAGCACTTCATCTTCTCAGGTATTTGAAACAGGATCCTACTCTTGGAGTTTATTTATCTAATGATCCTGGCTGCACTGTCCAAGCTTTTTGTGATTCAGACTGGGCCTCCTGTCCAGACTCAGGAAGGTCAGTTAGTGGATATCTAATTTTACTTGGGAACAACCCTATCAGCTGGAAATCCAAGAAGCAAGAGACTATTTCCTTGTCATCAGCTGAAGCAGAGTATAGATCACTAAGGAAAGTAGTTGGAGAATTGACTTGGCTGAACAAGTTACTCAATGAATTAACCATTTCGAATCCATCTCCTATTGTTGTATATTGTGACAGCCAGTCTGCCATACACATAGCTCGTAACCCTGTATTCCATGAGAGAACTAAACACATTGAGGTGAATTGTCACTTTGACAAACTTCAGGAAGGGCTTATTTCCTTGCATCATGTTTCTACTACTGATCAGTTGGCTGATATACTTACTAAAGCTCTAACAGGTGTGAAACATTCAGCTATTTTGGACAAGTTGGCTGCAAGATTATCACCACCAACTTGAGGAGGGGTATTGCGATTAAGATCAAGTTCTGATAATGTATATGTAATTAGCAACTGTAATTACAGTTAGACATTGTAATTAGTTAGTTGTCAAAGTTAGTTAGCTAGCTAGTATAATCATCTAGAATATTCCATTAGTTAAGAAAATATTTTACGTGCTTGTTTACATGTATAAATACTCAGTCCTTACTCAATGAAAGTGTGATTTCTCTTTCTCTCAAATTACAGTTCTTCACAAAATGCTCTCAGTCAGTTATGGCTTCCTTACTGCAAGTCAATTGAGATTTCACCATTGATATGAAGATTTAATAATAACTGTTAATATGTTATCACCATTGTTATTTATTTTATCAACAAGGAAATATTTTTGTTAAGTAGCAAAAGACTAAATCCTCTATTTTGGTTTAAATATACATACAGTAATAAAACATATTTAACTTGGTCCAAAAAACTATAAAACATATTGTTGCTTGGTCATTGTATCTCAGTTGGAGTTCTCTTAAATCAATGGTAATGATTATTTTTTTTCACTTTGCAGTTTCTCGCACCAATAGAAAGAGAGGAATTCTCCAACCAAGTAGTGAGTTTGGCAATTTTTCTAACTTTGATATAGATCAGACTACTTGAATCCTTTCTTTATAAAACTAGTTTTATCATGCTTCTTCTTTTGGGCAATAGTATAGTCATAGTTGATATCGGTATTGGTAGAGGTAAAGTTTAAATGGCTTATCAAGAGAAGCCCAACAGAAAACTCCAGAGAATCTCAACTTATCATAATTAAATCTCAAGAGAATCGACACTAATGAGTAGTGGGAGGGCATATACCTTTTCCACCTTATTTTTGGAGAAATATTGGTGGAATCCAACTATACCATGGTTAAATGGATATGCCCTCCTATACCACTATTGAACATGCAACGTGCTGATGACATTCAACCTACTGTTAGGCATTCGAACAAAGTGGCTGAAAAACTACAATCGCTCAGCCACTCTATGGAGTCTTTAAAAATTTAACAATAGTAAGTACAATATTATTTCAAAAAATGTCAAAGGAATCATAAACATGGACAAATAGTGCCTACCCTCCTTTAGAGTCGAAAGATGTAAACTCTGTTTATTAATATACAAACCCTTTCGAAGGCCTTGAGTGTTACATTTTTTTCGCTAGGATGGCATTTTGCATTATCACCAGATTGGTTTGTCAATCTTCCAAGAAGGTATATATGGTTAAACCCTCCTTCTTTAAATGTAATCTTTTTCAAGTGGCAATACAAAGTGGTATTTTATATTTCTAAGAAATTGTGTCCATGACATTCTATTTTTTTTGGAGAGGTTAGGCATCATATTCCTCTTGCTTATATATATTCTTTTTATCATTGTCTTAAGCTTCCTCAATAAGAGAAAACTTTATCAAATGATAAATTCTCCTTGGTTGGTTATGCTAATTAACTATCCAAGATGTGCAATTCAAAAAGTTACCTTCTCCTCATGAAACTAAAGTTCAATATAGTTTATCTTCAAATCAACCACGATAACATTGATGTTATCTTCGCTATCCCGTCCCATAGCTAGTCGGGTAAGTAGTGTTGCTAATGCACTTGGAGAGGAAAATGCAGATGGGTTTTCTTGTTGAAGACACTTTCTAGCCACCTGACACGCCATTTCATTTGATACAACGGCCCACAAATCATCACTGGCAAGAATCAACCGCTCATATTCCTATTTCATCTTAATCGTTAGCCTCTTTTTAAGTCGACATTCGTGAAAATTACAATAAATCACCACTGTCAGCTCGCGTCTTATAAGACACATAGGGAGTTGCGTCTTGCGTATTCTTATCCTAATTTACACGGCCATTTAAATATTCTCTTTTGATTCTCAACTTATTTTTATTGCCCTTTTAAAATATTCTCTATGGAGCCTCCTAGTCCATAGTGTTGTGGTGGACATCCAAGGAACACCTATACAACACTCATATCACGTAACAAACGCCATCTCATCAATCCTCTCGAAGAAGCTCTTCAAGATCCTTTTCCACATCTCTAACCCTCTCTTGTTCCAATTGTTTTCGTCTCAGACGGGTGATGTTGTCATTGTTGCTGCTGCTACCACTTATGATGGTCTTCGTCATAATCAATTCTTCTAGTAGTATTAGATACATTCTATCTCTACACAATCCAGCAACCTGCATCCATAATTTTTGTAACCATTATAAGTAGTAGTCCTTATTGGCTAATTTAATTTATTTTATATCCACTTTAATCTAGGCTAGTACTCCTAAAATGGATCAATTTAGATTTATAAATTGTTGTTTATCAATGGAAGTAAATTTGGTAATGAAAAAAATATGGAAGGTGAGACAAAATAGTGAGTTTTTTTTCATACATGAGGTCCACCATGTCCATCATAAACAACAAAGAAATCAACAGGGCGATGCTGATTGATATTAGGGGAGCAAAGATTTGGCCAAACAGATATCGCAGCTTTCATTTAACTCCTTCTTCCAATTAAAGAAATTGCTCCAACCAATGGTACTGGTTCTTCTAATGCGCCTGATGTTGCTGAATCAGAATCAGAATCAGAATCAGACATTCTGAAATTTTGTACACCAAAATTAATAATAAAAAATTAATCAACAAATGAAGATTCATATAAAAATGTCAGAAATCTTCTCAAGGAAATCGTCAATTAGGAATTGTAGAAGGCTTCTTGGGGAAATCGTCAGGGAAGAAAGAGAAGAGTTTTCGAGAGAATCATCAGTTAAAAAGGTGCAAAAGCCTTCTAGGGGAAATCTCCATTGAGATTGATTCTTATTGATGTCATTGTTACAAAAAGACATAGGCATTTGTAGTATTGTAAAAAAGTAACAAGTACATTTTTGGTATTTTGGTGATCATTATAGCAGGAAGGAACTCGTGAATGATTTCAAACGTATAATACATGTGTATATACGTATATTTTTGTAATTTACATTTGTTTTATATGTAATTTGTATTTCTTCAGTTCACATTTATTGCATGCATTTGTTTTGTTTCTAATATAAGAAATCTCTAGTTTCTCAATTCGAGACTAGAGTAAAAAAAATGATGAAGTTTTACTTGCTTCTTATAGTGTGAAAACAAAGAGTAGCATATATTTTTGAGTTTGTAAGTCATGAAAATGACAAGCTTTATATAAATACAATTAATTTTTAAGATAAGTGTAAAAACACACTTAAACTATATATTTTTTTACTCTATTTTGAAAAACTGGTAGAAATTAGGATATTTTTAACAGTGCACCCATAGAAAACATAGAAATGCCCTTATGCAATTGGTAAAAGCTAGAGATATCACCCTCTACACTAGGGTTCAAATTCTTCTCAAGCCTGTTTTATTATTGTTTTTATTTTAAGTTTAGCTTAGACCTCATATTTAAGCTATATTTATATTGGTGCACCCAAAGACTTCAAATCCTGAGTTCGCCTCTGCATTTAAGCAAATACAATTCATTGTCTTAAACTTCCTCAATAAGAGAAAACTTTAAAGTGAAGTTCAATAAACCATCTTCAAATGGGAAGATCCCCTTGGCTGGTTATGCTAATTAACTATCCAAGATGTCCAATTCAAAAGTTACCTTCTCCTCGTGAAACTAAACTTTAATATAGTTTATCTTCAAATCAACAACAATAACATTTGATGTTATCTTCACAATCCCGTCCCATAGCTAGTCGGGTAAGTAGTGTCGCTACTGCACTTGGACAGGAAAATGCAGATGGGTTTTCTTTTTGAAGACACTCTCTAGCCACCAGACACGCCATTTCATTTGATACAACATCCCACAAATCACCACTGGCAAGAATCAACCACTCATCTTCCTATTCCATCTTAATCATTAGCCTCTTTTTAAGTCGACATCCATGAAAACTACAAGAAATCACCACTGTCAGCTCGCGTCTTATAAGACACATAGGGAGTTGCGTCTTGCGTATTCTTACCCTAATTTGCATCTCATATAGATAATTTCATCGACAACTCCAATTCCATTAATAGCTTATCCTTGTACGCATCCTTAATAGCAAGATACAAATTAAAGGTCCATCATCAAACAAAGTATCATATTAGAAGCTACTACTATTTCCTGTCTTGATTATATGTCCATAACTATAATAATATGTTGCAATTGGCATGGAGTTTAAAGTTATTGGAGAAATTAAGTCAGAATACATACATATAAAAGAGATCACCTCCTAAGTAACCTTGGTTAAGTTTTCACATGATGATCGACATATTTCACTAACATGTATATCAAATTAGTCTAATAGAAGATAGTATTGTATTAAAATGACCAATATGAGTCTTGGGCCATCGAAGATATGACAAAGTTTCAAGTATCATATATTAATATTAGTGGCGCTTCAATATATTATCATTTTATTTTTAAATATTATATTCGAAATTGGTGGAGATAAGAAAGAAAAACAGCTTTCTCTCTTTTATGTGGTAAGCAAATGAGCAACTTATATCGATAGCAAAACACTTGATTTATAATGACTTTTCAATATAAAAGTTAGACATCCATTTAAAAGCAAGTTTTGCTTTGTCCAAATTTGACAGATTAATTCTTTTTTATGTAGTTGTATAAATTTTTTGTCCATTTTAATACAGAGAAAATCGATTGAGAATAGCAACTCATCATGTAAACATTAACTTTGTGCAATACAATTTTAATGAAAATATGTCACTATATTGGTTCTTTTGACAAAAAAAAAATTAGCACTTCTTTTTTAATTATTTAATATAAGAAATAAAATTAATGATTTTATCTACAAATTTAATTCCTGAGAACAAGAAAAAAAGGTTTGATAGTAGTTTTTTTCTTTTACTTTTTCTGTCATTTTAAAAGTATAATATAAGTACTTTTCATTCAAATTTTGTAAGATGTATAAATGTTTTATTTTTCTGTATAAGTATAATAAATACTTTTTGACTAGATGGAAAAAGTTGATTGAAAAATTAATTGTATTTATGTTAAGCTTGTCATTTTCATGACTTATTAGAAACTCAAAAAATGGATGCTACACTTGTTTTCACACTATAAGAAGCAAGTAAAACTTCATCATTTTTTTTTTTTACTCTAGTCTCTAATTGAGAAACCAGGGATTTATTACATTAGAAAAAAACAAATGCGTGCAATAAATGTGAACAGAAGAAATACAAACTACATACAAAACAGATGTATATTACAAAAATATATGTGTATGCAAATGTATTATACATTTGAAATCATTCACGAGTTCCTTCCTACTATACAAATTACAAAAATACAAAAAATGCACTTATTACTTTTTCACAATCCTACAAATGCCCATGTCTTTTTGTAACAATGGCATCAATAAGAATCAATCTCAATGGCGATTTCCCCTAGAAGGCTTTTGCAACTTTTTAACTAATGATTTTCTTGAAAACTCTTCTCTGATTCTTCCCTGAGGATTTCCCCAAGAAACCTTCTACAATTCCTAATTGACGATTTCATCGAGAAGGTTTCGGACATTTTTATATGAATCTTCATTTGTTGATTAATTTTTTATTATTAATTTTGGTGTACCAAATTTCAGGATGTCTGATTCTGATTCTGATTCGGCAACATCAGGCATAGGCGCACCAAAAGATGCAGTGCCACTGGTTGGAGCAATTTCTTTAATTGGAAGAAGGAGTTCAATGGAAGATGCGATATCTGTTTCGCCAAATCTTTGCTCCCCTTATATCAATCAACATCGCCCTATTGATTTCTTTGCTGTTTATGATGGACATGGTGGACCTCATGTAAGAAAAAAACTCATTATTTTCTCTCACCGTTCATATTCTTTTCATTACCAAATTACTTTTATTGATAAGCAACAATTTATAAACCTAAATTGAACCATCTTAGGAGTACTAGCCTAGATTAAAGTGGATATAAAATAAATTAAATTAGCGAATAAGGACTACTACTTATAATGGTTACAAAGATGCAGGTTGTAGGGTTGTGTAGAGAAAGCATGTATCTTATACTACTAGAAGAATTGATGATGACGAAGACCATCATAACTGGTACCAGCAGCAGCAACAATGATAACATCACCCGTCTGAGCCAAAAACAATTGGAACGGGAAAGGGTTAAGGAGATGTGGAAAAGGGTGTTGAAGAGATGCTTCGAGAGAATTGATGAGATGGCTTTTGATACGTGCTATGAGTGTGGTATAGTTGTTCCTTATGGATGTCCACCATATCACTATGGACTAGGAGGCTCCACTGCCCTACTCACAATTCTAACTGAAAAAACTATTATTGTGGCAAATTGTGGAGATTCACGTGTCGTTCTTTGCCGTGGTGGGAGAGCCATACCTCTATCTATTGATCACAAGGTATGCATTTTATAATTTTTTTTAATTTTTATACAATTTTTTTTTAAAGATCTAACTATATCTTTTTCTTTTTTTCAGTTTGTAAGTGGTATCATTTCTTTAGTTAAGAATCCACATATCTAATCAATTCAGATCTAGGTCAAGTAAAACACTTAAAAGACTAAAATATTTCATATCAAGAAATTTTTACCTTTTGATCGACCTCATAAAGAAAAGGTGAATTATGTCCACATCTCACTATACATGTTAGGATGTTGCTTATAAAGTGTACCATGATTTTAGCGTATTATTTTTTAAAAGATTTCAGCACATAACAGAATTTGTGTAACTTGCCTTCTTCCACTTTTTTTTTTCTTCTTTTGGCAATAAACAAAAAAGGCCTCCTTACAAATAAAATTGATTTAATAATTTTTCTTATCTATTTCTAATACTAGGCATTTGCATTTTGTCTAATTGATATGAGCAGACTGCTAGCTTAGGGATATCCCTCCATACATATGAGCTTCATTATAACTAATTACATGTTTTTTGGCTACATCTACAACTTGATTTAATATTCATAAATCACACTAGCTATAATTTTGGCGGAACTAAATAAAGTACATGTAACAAGAGTTCTGTAAATGATTTATGTTCATATTCTCAATTTGTTAAAGTCCCAAATTTAGCCAAGGAAATATCCAATTATTTTCTTGCTTCAGCTTTGAGAAATAATGTAACTTTTCATTACAGCAGAGAGACCAGAGGAACGTGCTAGAATAGAGGCATGTGGAGGCCATGTTGATTTTGATAATCATACACGAGTTCTAGGAATACTGGCTATGTCTCGTGCAATAGGTAACTCATTTTTCCTTTTCCAGTAACCTATTCTCTATTGTCGTTACCAATTGAAGCAATACTTATATCCACCATTCGTCTTGGTTATGAAATAGAGACAATCATGATTTAAATTATTTAGGGCTTATGTTGGAAATGTGTGTTGTATGTCCTTTCATTCAATGTCTGCTTATAAGATGACAACTAAAAGCTTAGTTGAGCGGATTCTTCATTTTTTATGCTGCACCGTTTCGGATTCTCCAAAAATACACTACTTTTGGCGAATCCAACATGCACCCTTGGTATTTTTGAAGAGTCCAAGCAACATGTACTAAAAGTAGAACAAAATTGAGTAAGTTGGTTTGATACCTTTTGAGTTGTAATTTTTATGCATCTAAGTTGATCAGTGGCTTTCCAGTAGGGTTAGCTAGTGATGATTCAGGAAGAAAACCTATGTCGTTATATAACTAAAATTTGTAGATTCAATTGTTTTATTAATTTTTAAATATATATTGATTTTATTATTTGGTTATTGTATAGAAATTTAAATACTAGTATTGGTGATTCCTTCTTTTATTTTGCATTGCAAACAGGAGACAAGTATCTAAAGAAATATATCATATCTGAGCCAGAGTTTACATTCACAAAAAGGGAAGCAGAAGATGAGTGTTTAATCCTTGCCAGTGATGGTTTATGGAACGTTGTATCAAATGATGATGCGTGTAAGGTGGCGAGAGAATGTCTTCAAAAAGAAAATCCATTTGGGAGAGAAGACGTATTTTCTTCCCCAAGTAATGCAGCAGCAGCGTTGCTTACTCGGCTAGCTATGGGACGGGGTAGCCGAGATAACATAAGTGTTATCGTTGTTGATTTGAAGATTAACTATATTGAAGTTTAGTTTAAGGAGAAGTTAACTTCTTGAGTTGAACATAAGTGGTGAATTTCTTATTTGGAGATGATTTATTAAGCTTTGCATAAAAGTTTTTCTCTTATTGAAGAAGCTAATTAAAGACTATGATTTGTATTTGCATAAATGACTGTAATTTGTTTTTCTGTCAAGTTGCTTTTAGCAAGTAGCCTTTTATGGCAATGGATGATCTGATATTCAATCTTAATCTTGATTAATTTAGTTTTCCATGAATGAAAAATTTCATTATCATGTATCTCTATTTAGTCTAATATATAGTCTGGTTGGTCAAACTTGATTTTCCAAGGTCAAAATTATTTGTTTATTTTAAAAGAAAATTAAGATATTTGACCAATTATGATCCAAAAATCTTTAATGAATACTTCCATGCACCATATTCAGTGGCGACATGTGTAGTCGCTACAGAACGTATACCTATAGCTTCATATTCAGTGGAACTACTTGAACAATACTTGAATATGTGGAATTCATAAGTAACTGCTCTATATGTTAAAAATTGGATTACTCATGGTTTCATTTATTCTATTATCTAGTTTGTAGAACTAGCATAGTCTAATCGGCAACCCCACATTAATTGTGTATTTGACAACTACTAGAGTACTATTGTTACAAGAGAGCCTAGCTAATTATCTGCTGCACGCAATAATTTACATTTCATAAGGTTAACTAGAGAACCAATTATATTTATCCCCCTCTAGCAATAGTAATTTGCAAAGAAACACAGACAACTCTAACTTTAACATGCTTACATGTGTTGTGGTTAATTAATTTTATTCCAATTCAGCAATATAGTCTATTTGAATTGAAATGTGTATAGGAAATTATAAATAACATAAATCCACATCATATACTTGATTTCATTAGTTGGTTTTTATTTTATGATTAGTTTGTCTTTATTTGACAATGGGTCCAGAGATTATTGTGTTATTTACAATAGACTTCCTTTTCATATTAATTTTTCTTTGATTAATTTCTGATTTTTATACTTCTCTTTTTTGAACCTGATGTTGAAGAAAATCAAAGGAACCGGACAAGGTAAAAGTGAATGGGGTGGTACATTAAAACAGATCCAACTGAGTCAAGAATATCTATACTCTTAAGTGCATAAGATTTGAAAGTTTGTTGATTTTGTTTGGTAGCTCCCATAAATAACTGTTAATATGCTATCACCATAAGGAAAAAATTTTGTTAAGTAGCAAAAGACTTAACTCCTCTATTTAGGTTTAAATATATAGTAATTATAAAACATATCCAACCGCGAAATTTAAAGGTCAAAACCCCCCTATGATGTCTCCTTGTTAGAGTTAATACATCCACATTAATGTTTATTCTTTCAAATATGTCTTTTAGTTTTTTAAGAAGTCCTTTAAAATTTTGTAATACATGTATCTAGTAGATTGTGATACACGTATCTAGTTATTTGTGGAAGACCTTTGTCTTACATTATTAGTAGTATAAATAGAGATATTTGTAATCATCTCAAATGACTTTTAAGTGCCTATATAAAACTTGAGCATCTTCTAAAAAAGTATTCTCCTTCTGTATTTCCTACAAATTGGTATCAGAACAGTTTTTTGTACTTAGTCTGGGGTTAGGTGAAAAAAATGACATCCAAAACAAAGGAAGTTGTTAATTCTTCGGTTGTTCTTACTTATGGAAATGATTTTTAATACTGAAAAATAAGAATGAGAACACATTTGAAAGCTGGAGGTTTATGGACTATTATTACAAATGGTTTTGAAGAGCCAGAAAACAATGGCGAACTTACAACAAGAGACATGAAAAATCTTGAGGCTAACTATCGTCAAGATGCAAAAGCCTTGAGCAAAATCAAAATGGGAGTCTCAAGAGCATATTTTACAAATATTGCTACTTGTGAAACTGCAAAGGAAGCTTGGGAATCTCTATAAACAGAGGTGTGTGGTGACGAAAAGGTACGTACTAGAAATCTACGTACTAGAAATCTTCAAACTTTCAGAAGAGAGTTTCAAAACTTGAAGATGATAGAATCTGAGAAAATAGATGAATATTTCACAAGAGTCGTGAATATTGTAAATGAAATGAGAAATCATGATGACACAATTTCTGACCAACAAGTTGTGGAAAAGATTCTAATTAGTGTAACAGAAAAGTATGAGTACATTGTTGCTATCACTGAGGAGACGAAAAATCTTTTTAAACTTTCCATCAAAGAGCTGGTTGGATATTTTGTGCACAAGAGAAGTGAAGATTTCTTTGTGAGATCAACCCAAAGAGACGACTTTCCAGTCCATAACAAATGGAAATTTTCAAAATTTCTCAAAATATCAACAAAAGAATAATTATAATCCAAAAAAGAAGCAAGATCATGACGGTTCTTATAAAAAGGTTGAAGAAAAAGGTGAGAAAAGTTTGAGTTGTTTTTGTAAAGTTCGTAAACAGATTAATTACAATGCAGAAAAATGTTGGTACAAAGGCAAGTTGCAATGTAGCTTTTGTAAAAAGTTTGTCACATTGAGAAGGATATTTGGCACAAGAAACGGGAGCAAGAAATTCTTTTGTGAAAAACATGAGGAAGAAAGGGAAGAAAATCTTTTCTTTGCTTCTAAATCTGATACTTCAACAAAAAGCAATGAATGGTATGTTGATAGTGGTTGTAGCAATCACACAACTGGAGAATAAAAGGTTTCCTCTCAATTAATAATAGTATCACTTATAAAGTGAGAAATGGGAAATTGAGTGTTGATGCAAAAGATAATGTACCATTTCGATCAACATAAAAGGGAGCGGTAAGCAAATTCATGATGTTCTTTACGTTTCTGAACTTGGAAGAAAATTTGCTTAGTGTTGGTCAGCTCATGAAAAAAGGCTATTCTCCTGTGTTTAGAGATAATTATATGAGAAAACTGATCCAAATAGAGCCATTGTTGAAGTAAAGATGATAAAAAGAAAGTTTCATTTACAAATTCATTACAATGCATTAAAAAATGAAGTTGTAGACGTTCATGACTTTGACATAAAAGATTTTGTCACTTGAATTTTCATGGTTTGAAGCTTCTCAAGCAAAAAGACATGGTGCAAGGCTTTCTAGAGATACATACTAAGATTAAGATAGAGAATACTTCTATCATATATTTTTATGTGTCAAATCAAGAAGAGTTGAGGAAGAGGAGGATGTCCCTCAAAGGGGAGAAATCTCATATTCAAATGGTGAAGAACCACCTCCAAAGGAACAAGAATGTTTAGTGAAATTTATCGAACTTTGCCGGTGTTGATGAGCTAGAAAATTATGAGGAGGCAATACAACATGATGTTTGGAAGAAAGCCTTGGCAGAAAAAATTTGGATGATTGAGAAAAAAAGTACATGGGAGTTTGTGACTATACCCAAAGAAAGGGAAGTAGTAAGTCTAAAATGGATTTACAAAATCAAACTCAATCAAGAAGAAGATATTCAAAAACACTAGAGGAAGGCGAAATTCAGTTGCAATTATTGTCAGACAGGAGAACAACTTGCTGATATCTTCACCAAACCACTTCGTAGAGATTTTTTTTTTTGCTATCTTCGAGAACGCATTAAAGTTGTCAACCAAAAACATCAAAGGGGAGTGTTGGATAATGCATCCACATTAATGTTTGGTCTTTCAAAATTGTCTCTTAGTTTTTTAAGAAGTGCTTGAGAATTTTGTAATACATATACCTAGTAGACTGTGATACACGTATCTAGTTATTTGTGCAAGACCTTTGATTTACATTATCAGTAGTAGAAATAGAGATGATGATTGTAATCTCAAGTGGTCTTAAGTTCTTTCATAAATTATTTGCCCTTTTGAATTTTTTGATCAATTTTGAGGTCCTTTGGCTGTAGACTCGTTCCTTTGGTGTACAAAGTAAAAAATTAAATGTAAAATAAAAAGTTAATTATCAATCATAGAAAGATTAAATATTTGAAGAATCGTGATTTTGTATCAATAGAGTGGCAGTTTTAAAATTGTTCTATTAAAAATTATAATTATATGATCTCCATAAAAGAAAATCATAATTATATTACCATTTGTAAAAATTCTAGCTTATATAAATTCGAGTCGGGAGCTTAAAGGGCAAAAAAAAACTTTGCCAAGGTTTTCTAAAGGACAACAAAAATAAGTTAAGAATCAAAAGGACAACATTTAAATGATAGGATAAACACCGTGTAAATTAGGGTAAGAATACTCAAGGCACAACTCCTTATGCGCCTTACAAGGCGCGAGCTAACAAAGACTCAGGTCGGTTGTGCCTTGTAACGTGCATAGGGAGGTGTGTCCTTGCCTATTGATATAAAAAAAAAATTATTGGAGTATATTTTTTTCCATTAGTATTTAGCTTTCTTCACTAATGGAATATGGAAAATAGCTGAACATCATTACAATTTGATACTACATAATATATTTCCAGTTTCACCAAGAAATGTTTCTTTTCCTTATCTCATATCAAAATAGGGCTATTATTTTCATTAGCTGATTGAGTCTTAAACATGCTGGAGAATAAGTTTTAAAATGTTGGAGTTCATCCTGCTCAAAATGTTTAAAATTGGCCAAGCGGAATAACGGATCCATCCAGCAATATTATAATGCAACTGTCGTTTTCATAATGAACAATACTGTCATTTTATACCCTATTTCTTTAATTATAATCTTTTTCAAGTGGCAATATGTTGTGAATCAAATCGATTTTGTACAGGCTTATGTGTTAGAAGTAGCGAATGAGGCTGGTTTGGATGGGATAATTGGGCCGCATAATTATCAGATAATTTTATTTGAGATCCAGGCCTAATTATCAATTGGTTAAATAGGAATAGAGATTAGACAGAAACATTATGTGTATTATGAAGATATCGTTTGTTCCTCTCATCTCTTTCTAGAATCTAAACTTCTCATCGCCATTCTTATCTGTTATCTCTAGTTACTTGATATTTCGTTACTTTTCCTTGTAATTCAAGTGTTGTTATTGTAATTTGGCTATTAATAAAGATAATGTTTATGTGAATTCGGATTTGTTTCACAATACAAAGTGATATTTTATATTTTTAAGAAATTGTGTCCATGACATTCTATTTTTTTGAGAGGTTAGGCATCATATTCCTCTTGCTCGTGTATTTTGTTATGTTCTTCTAATACATATATTTAATATACAAGATAGGATTCATTCCTAACCCCATCTTGAAAGTGACTTTTCTGAATATTTTTTTTTTAAAAAAAAAAGGCTTTAGGATTGAATGTCAACACCTGACTGACATAAAATTCTTGAATCAAATAAAAATGGCAGAAATACCAACTATATCTATCTTATTATTCATCGCTTAGAAGAATACTTGCTAAAAGCAACTTAATAGAAAAGTAAAATTGAAGTCATTTAAGCAAAGTATTGCTACTGTAATTAGATTAACTATCCAAGATTTGCAAAACTATCTTCAAATGGGAAATTCCCCTTGGCTGGTATATGCTAATTAACTATCCAAGATTTGAATTCAAAAAGTTACTTTCTCCTCGTGAAACTAAACATCAATACAGTTATCTTCAAATCAATCACAATAACATTGATGTTATCTTCACTATCATGTCTCGTAGCTAGTAATGTTGGTACTGCACTTGTAGAGGAAAATGCAGATGGTTTTTCTTGTTGAAGACACTCTCTAACCACCTGACACGCCATTTCATTTGAAAAATCAAGTTTGACCAACCAGACCGTATATTAATAGACTAATTAAAGATTCATGCAAATAAAAATTTCCAGTCACGCGAAAACTAAATCAAGATTAAGATTGATTATCGCATCATCCATTGCAATAAAAGGCTACTTGCTAAAAGCAACTTAACAGAAAAAACAAAAACAAATTGCAGTCATTTATGCAAATACAAATCATAGTCTTTAATTAGCTTCCTCAATAAGAGAACAACCTTTATGCAAAGCTTAATAAACCATCTCCAAATAAGAAATTCAAGATATTTAACTAAACTTCAATGCAGTCAATCTTCAAATCTACCACAATAACACTTATGTTATCTTCGTTGTCCCGTCCCATAGCTAACCGAGTAAGCAACGCTGCTGCTGCTATACTTGGGGAAGAAAATACGTCTCCTATCCCAGATGACTTTTCATTTTGAAGACATTCTCTCGCCACCTTACACGCCTCATCATTTGATACAACGTTCCATAAACCATCACTGGCAAGGATTAAACACTCATCTTCTGCTTCTCTTTTTGTGAAGGTAAACTCTGGCTCAGATATGATATATTTCTTAAGATACTTGTCTCCTGTTTGCAATGCAAAATAAAAGAAGTAAAAAGGAAAAAAGTATTTCTTTGTTAAAGTATTGCTTCAATTGGTAATTACAATAGAGAATGGGTTACTGAAAAAAGGAAAAAGAGTTACCCATTGCACGAGATATAGCCAGTATTCCTAGAACTCGTGCATAATCGTCAAAATCAACATGGCCTCCACATGCCTCTATTCTAGCACGTTCCTCTGGTCTATCTGGCTGTAATGAGATAATTTTGAATGAGTAAAATTATTTTATTCAACTAGTGCATATGCCTAGTATTAGAATTAGATATGGAAAATCATTAAAACAATTATTTTTAAGAGGCCTTTTTTGTTGGTTGCCAAAAAAAGTTACACTTGCATAATTGAACATTTACGACATTTAGACTGTATAAATATTCATCTTAATTTTATCAATCATATTTAATGATAAGAGCGACCCAATGATAGGATCTAAAGCCAAATCTAAAGAAGAGGCCTTAAATATAATTAATAAAACAAAAATTCATATACTAACTTTGACAACCTTCGCTAACATAGTAGTTTATAAGTAACAGGCTAACAGGTATACTGAGATGTGGACAAAATTCACCGTTTCTCTATATATGAGGTCAATCAAAAGGCAAAATTTCTTGATATGAAATATTTTACTGTTTTAAGTGTTTTACTTGACCTAGATCTGAATTGATTAGATATGTAGATTCTTAACTAAAGAAATGATACCAAATACAAATTGAAAAAAAGAAAAAGATATAGTTAGATCCTTAAAAAATTTAAATGTATAAAAACAAAAAATTCTAATAAAATGAATACCTTGTGATCAATAGATAGAGGCATGGATCTCCCACCACGGCAAAGAACAGCACGTGAATCTCTGCAATTAGCCACAATAATAGTTTTTTCAGTTAGAATTGTGAGTAGGGCAGTGGAGCCTCCTAGTCCATAGTGTTGTGGTGGACATCCACAAGGAACACCTATACCACACTCATAGCACGTATCAAACGCCATCTCATCAATCCTCTCGAAGCAGCTCTTCAACACCCTTTTCCACATCTCCTTAACCCTCTCCCATTCCAATTGTTTTTGGTTCAGACGGGTGATGTTATCATTGTTGTTGCTGCTGCTGCTGCTACCAGTTATGATGGTCTTCGTCATCATCAATTCTTCTAGTAGTATAAGATACATTCTGTCTCTACACAACCCAGCAACCTGCATCTTTGTAACCATTATAAGTAGTAGTCCTTATTAGCTAATTTAATTTATTTTATATCCACTTTAATCTAGGGTAGTACTCCTAAAATGGTTCAATTTAGATTTATAAATTGTTGCTCATCAATAAAAATAATTTGGCAATGAAAAAAATCTGAACGGTGAGAGAAAATAATGATTTTTTTTCTTACATGAGGTCCACCATGTCCATCGTAAACATCAAAGAAATCAATAGGGCGATGTTGATTGATATAAGGGGAGCAAAGATTTGGCCAAACAGATATCGCATCTTCCATTGAACTCCTTCTTCCAATTAAAGAAATTGCTCCAACCAGTGGCACTGCTTCTTTTGGTGCGCCTATGCCTGATGTTGCTGAATCAGAACCAGAACCAGAATCAGAATCAGAATCGGACATCCTGAAATTTAGTACACCAAAATTAATATGAAAAATTAATCAACAAATGAAGATTTATATAAAAATGTCAGAAACTTTCTCGATGAAATCGTCAGTTAGGAATTGTAGAAAGCTTCTTGGGGAAATCGTCAGGGAAGAATCAGAAGACTTCTTAGGGAAATTGTCAGTTATGAGTGAGAGAAGAGTTTACGAGAAAATCATCAATTAAAAAGTTGCAAAAGCCTTCTAGGGGAAATCGCCATTGAGAATTTTTATTGATGCCATTGTTACAAAAAGACATGGGCATTTGTAGGATTATGAAAAAGTAATAAGTATATTTTTTGTATTTTTATAATATGTATAGCAGGTAGGAACTCGTGAATGATTTCAAACGTATAATACATGTGTATATAAGTATATTTTTGTAATTTACATCTGTTTTATATGTAATTTGTTTCTTCTGTTCACATTTGTTCTAATATAATAAATTCCTACTTTCTCAATTAGAGACTAGAGTTAAAAAAAAATGATGAAGTTTTACTTGCTTCTTATAGTGTGAAAACAAAGTGTAGCATCCATTTTTGAGTTTCTAAGTCATGAAAACGACAAGCTTAACATAAGTACAATTAATTTTTCAATCAACTTTTTTCTATCTGGTCAAAAAGTATTTATAATACTTATACAGAAAAATAAAACATTTAAACATTCTTACGAAATTTGAATGAAAAGTACTTTTTATACTTATAAAATAACAGAAAAAGTAAAAGAAAAAATACTACTATTAAATTTTTATTTTTATTTTCTCAGGAGTTAAATTTGTAGATGGAATCATTAATTTTATTTTTATATTAAATAAAATTAAAAAAAGTACTTTTTTTTGTCAAAAGAACCAATATAGTGACAGATTTTCACTATATTTGTGAGGTATATTTGAACTTTTTTATTAAGATGCTATTCAAATTGATCGAGCCACTTTTTATTTTAATTGTCATAGTTCGAGGACGGAACTACTTGAACAATGCTTGAATGTGGAATTCATAATTACCTGTTCTATATAACATAATATTGAATCTTCCATATAATATTTGAAAATAAAATGATAATATATTGAAGCGACACTAATATTAATATATGATACTTAGAAACTTTGTCATATCTTCAATGGCCCGAAGACTCATATTGGTCATTTTAATACAATACTCCTTTTACATGTATGTATTCGACTTTCTTCTATAACTTTAAACTCCATGCCAATTGCAACATATTAGTATAACACTACATATAGTTATAACGTCTTTTAGGATTGAATGTCAACAACTGAATTAGACATAAATATTCTTGAATCAAATAAAAATGGCAAAAATACTGATTTTATCTATCACATTATTCATCACTTTAGAGTAGGGATGTACAAAACCAAATTGTAAAATCAAATCGAACCGATGAACTAAATCAAATCGAAAAAATTGACTTTTGGTTTGGTTGGTTGAGAAAAAACGACCACTCTTGATTTGATTTGGTATTAGAAAAAAAAAAGTCAAATCAAACCAATATATATATATATATATATATATATATATATATATATATATATATATATATATATATATATAGATAGATAGATAGATAGATAGATAGATAGATAGATAAAAAATATTATTTACATATAGTCTACTTTATTGATATATTTTTAGTTGGTTTCTAGTTTTCAATTTTATATACTTTATTTCAAATTTGGCTTTGTATAATTTTTTAAATATATATATATATATATATATATATATATATATATATATATATATATTATTGTTTATTGCTAAAAATATTACTTATAATCTACTTTGTTAACATATTTTTAGTTAGTTTATAGTTTTTAATTTTATATATTTTATTTGAAATTTGGGTTTGTCAAATTTTGTAAATATTTTATTTTTGTATTAAGATCCAAAGTTACAATTATTGTTATAGTTTTTCAAATTCGAAGTTAACAATTTGCTTTGTAAATATTTTTTGTATCTAGTTTGCCTCTAGCCTTTAATCTTATTAATTTAACAAAACGAACGTTGATATTTCAAAATAAATATTTTGTACTCATGTGAATTTTACAGTGTTTTTGAAAATTTTTATTCACTTAACATTTTTTGAGTTTAGTTTATCACACAGCTAAGTGAAAAAATATTTGATCGTTTTTCATATATCGTATAGTTGTAAAAATCCGGAAAAAAAACAAATAATCAACTATAACTAAAACCGAAAAAATCGACTTTATATGATTTGATTTGATTTTTAGATTTAATAAACCGACATAATTAATTTTAATTTTTTTTTAATTAAAAGGTCAAACCAAATCGACCTATGTATACCCCTACTTAGAAGAATACTTGCTATAAGTAACTAAATAGAAAAGTCAAATTGAGCTCATTTAAGTAAATACAAATCATTGTCTTAAGCTTCCTCAATAAGAGAAATTCCGCTTGATTGGTTATGCAATTACTATGCAAGATATGTAATTAAAAAAGTTACCTTCTCCTCATGAAACTAAGGTTCTATATAAGTTTATCTTCGAATCAGTACAATAACATTGAAACATGATATGAGATGTGTAAACTGAATAAAATCTAATTAAAATATTTAAATAAAAGTTAGTGTTAATTTTACGATCCTCCAACAAATTAACCATAATAAATACACCACGTATCGTAACTGAAATCTAATCTAACTGACGCATAATAAAAACAAATTTTGGAAGAGGGAATCTATTAACACGTTTCTGTCATCAGGGGCTTTCTCTGCTCCTTATCCTCATCAAAGCGGTGGTGCTCTCCCTTTTCTTTTCTTTTTTTAAATATTTATATTGAAATTTAATTAAATTTAAATATAATATTTATAACATCATAATCTTGTTGTTCTGCCAAAAAGAGTTAAAATTTATATCAAATTAAATCAGATCATTTTTTTTAAAGAAAAGACTATTAAATTATATGTACACTTTTAATTTTTATGTTGCGTTTTTCAAAAATCAATTTAAATAATTTTGAAAATTAAATTAAATTATAGTAAATTAATATTCTAAAAAAATTAGATACTAAATTAACTAATTTTTGAAGTTAAATTAAATTATATTAATTTAATATTCTAAAAAATTAGATATTAAAAACTGTACAAATATATTATAAATTATAATTTTTTATATATCAACAAATAATACATCTTGTAAAAATGGACGAATGAAGTGATAAAGTTTGAGGGAATCTTCGAAAATGTATGTAAATGCGGAAAAGCTGGCAAAATATGTCTTCTCCAATCCAAACACTTCTTTGCTCCTCAAAGCGGTGCCTCTTTTACTACGTGGACAAAATATTATGCCAAGTTCCTTCTCTTTCAGTTAGCATGAAAACCCGGGTTTTCTTCGTTCGGTCGTAGTGTGCCCATTTCCTTACACGTGTCAAGAGATTTTCTATCTGTTATAGATTTTAATTGCTCGAATAATAAATACTTTTTACTTTACAAATAAATATTTTCTCCATTAATTATTTTTTCAAGTACACACTTGGATGGAAGACATCTCACGCTTAAATGAAGGTAAGTAGTCAGTTTACATGACTGTGATGACGTGTCAGTTTACCTCATTGAAGTTGTCTAAAAAGCTCTTTTCGTTCTTAGTAGTTTATTTTCATTTGACATAGATGTTATATGGTATTATCGGTAAGAAATACTTAATATGTACAGATGTAAGCAAAAAAAAATTTTACGTTTCTACTGGTACATTTTGTTGACAGATGTTCTAGTATTTGGAGTTGTAATGTTGCACACTTCTCCTATAAAACAAAATGGCAGTGTTTCATGTTTTACAACTAAAGAAAATAGAGAACAGAGGGAATGTTGATCAGAACGAGGAAGTAAGGATGCATCGGCAATACAGAATTGAATTGAGAAGGAGAGAGCAAGCTCGGGAAGCACAGATGAGGGGAGGAGTACTGCCACCGCCAGCGGTTGGATCAAGTTGTGTAAAAGGAGTGAGGCCTTCAATGGAAGATGAGATTTCAATTCACCCTAATTTTTGCTCTCCGCCCATCAATGGCGGTCGACCTATTCATTTTTATGCTGTTTATGATGGTCATGGTGGTCCTCAGGTATTTATTAAACCAAATTTTAAAATGTTAAAAGTTTGATAATTTTAGGGATAGTTTAGTGGGTCGGTGGGATAAGACATAATTTTTTGGTTGATGCAGGTATCTGCACTGTGTAGGGAGAGAATGCACTTGATTATAGCAGAAGAACTGATGCGCCCCGAAAACAATACAAACATGACGAGTAGTAGCTCCAGTTCATATAGAAGAGAAGAACGAGATATGGAGGCATCATGGATGAGAATTCTGCAAAGAAGTTTTCAACGTATGGATAAAATGATATGCTTTAACTGTGACTGTCCAACTTTAACCTACAGCTGTTTGTGCCCACCAAATCACAACTTGCGTCAGATTGGCTCCACCGCAATCATAGCAATTGTAACAGATCATGCCATTGTCGTTGCTAATTGTGGTGATTCCCGTGCTGTTCTTAGCAGTGGTGGAAATATCGTCCCTGTATCCTTTGATCACAAGGTAATTAAAAAAACATTTTTGAACCCTATGTGCAAAAACCTGATTCTTGTGTACTTTACAGAAATACCTAATTTTTTAAAACGATAACACCAATTTCACACTTAATTAAAGGTCTGAAGTTTCGAATTTTGAGTATGGAAAAAAATCTATTGGAAGTGCTGCTCTCAATTATAGGTTTTACAGTGAATTTCCAATATGAACTCCAAATATTCGATAATAAATTATAAAAGGTACTGTCTAATTATTTGGTTGCAGCCAAATAGGCGGGATGAACTGGCTAGAATAAGGGCTGCGGGAGGAGAACTAGTTTATTCTAATGGATTACGGGTTCAAGGTGTTCTAGCCATGTCTCGGGCAATTGGTAATATTTCAAACACTTTTTCAATTGGCATTATATTGGAATTGTTGCTTCATTTCTTTTTCCTTTTCCCCTTTTTTTTATTAGTCATTCACCTGGACTGGGACGGCTTAACATAAACAGAGGTCTAAAACAAACTTTTAACTGAAGACCTAAAAATTTAAATAATTTTTTATTAATATTTCATTGAAAAAAAATTCTTCCAATTAAATTTAAGGTAAGATTTTATCAATTTAACAGTAAAAAATATATTTTTACTTAGACAATTATTATATGAATTATCAACATAATTCTATAAGTAATAAATTGATAAATTATAATGAGTTAACTAGAATAAAATAAAACATATTTCAAAAAAAAAAATTATATTTCTATACAAATATTAACATATTATTTATTTTTAGTAAAACAATTGAGGCCCTCAAAATTGGGAGCCTAAACCAATATGCTTTATTTTTATTGTATAGAGGCGCCCTTCACCTAGCTAGGTTATACTCACTCATATAGTGATAGCCATAGGGTTTGGCATGACCCTTCTTGGTCTATATAAGCTCCCAAGAATATACGTACACTGAAGATTGGTAAAGTCTTACTTTTTTTCGGTAAACTATATTTACTCCTCTATAATGCCTTGACAAGTTCCCAACCTAAAACTTAAGGGCATATAATATGAAATTAAAACACAATTATGGCATCTAGAAGTGCAAATTAACACCCTAGCTTCTTAAGGGGAAAAAAATGGAGTAGTTCTAAAACAAGAGCATATAGAGATCAAATGAATCTCATGATTGATATTTAGGGTTTTATCATAGAATTCCACATAATGTGTATGTTGGAAAAGTGTTATATTTCCTTTAATTGACGACACACACATTATATCAAAGTAGAAACAAAAAAATCGAGTATACAATTGTGCATGTCAACAATATGTCGTGTGTCCAAATAAATTACTAATTTTACCACACATTAGACGAAAAAGGATAATAAGAAGGAATTAATCCCATGTAGATTGATTTGTTTTGAAGTTCTACCACCTTTTATTAGTACATATAAATCACTAGTATCTTAAAGCCCTCTTGATGTCAATTCCACGCTCACCATTAGGTTTATATAGATTCTCCAAAATCTCAAATGATACTTAGATTTCTCAAATGTTAAATGTATCATTTATATTACAATTCATGTATACATAAAAAAAAATACCTCAATGTGTTTTAATAGGTTAGGTCTTGTCTTTAATTACTAATAAATATTTTTTTTTATTTTTTCTTATATATTAAAAATAGGAGACAGTTTCTTGAAGCCATATATCATATCAGACCCAGAGTTTACCTTCATAAAAAGGAAGGTAAATGATGAATGTTTAATACTTGCTAGTGATGGGTTATGGGATGTGGTATCGAATGAAACAGCATCTCAATTAGCTAGAGTGTGTCTCCAAGGAGAAGCAATATTTTTTTCGCCTAGTGAATCAGCAGCGTCGTTGCTTACTCGAATTGCTACTGAGAGGAATAGCCCAGATAACATAAGTGTTATTGTCGTTGATTTTACAAGAAATTAAGGAGGAGAAATTATGTACATATATTAAGAAACAATGTATCTAGTTTATGATGGTTAATTATGTAAAACTGCTACTTCTTTTTTTGACCATGTAAAAAGTTTTCCTTTAGCTAGAATATAAAGTACCTGATTTTGAAAATATTTCAACACAACAAGAGTTACTATTTTGTGAAACTGTTTGATTTGTTTTAAATTATGTTTTTCTTATTCTAATTAATCATGCAGATAATTATAATTTGTTTTTGGTGAAAAAACTAATAACTTTAGCAGACTATGGTTAAAAAAGCAATTGCAGTACTACGGTTAAAAACTATATATAAAGAAATTCTAAAACATCCATTGCTTTTAAGTGAATAACAAAGAAGGAGAAATGAAAAATAATATAAATGGAGCGGAGCGGGTATTTTTTTAAATGTTAAACGAAGCAGGGTAGCGCGGGTGAAAATTTTAGTGGGATAAGGTTTGTCACGCCCTAACTCACCCTAACCCGCCCTATTACAATTCCTATTGAAGTGAAGCAAGGTAAATACGATATAACAATTAGTTTGTTCTCGCATAAATTCAGTGGATGAAATGAAAGTTGAAATTGTGCTATTGCAATTTTGTTGTTGTTTATTCTTTCTTTTTCGCTAAATATCTGGTGGTTGCTTGACCATGAATCTTTTTCTACTTTTTCTAGAGATGAATTCTTGAAATCATGTGTTTTAATTGGCAGTAAAATTTTAAAATTCAACTTCTTGAATTTTGAATTTAAATGGGGAAAATGTCATTTTTTTCTATGTTTTACCATAAAATTTCAGAATTTTTAAAAATTTGAACAACAAGAGATATGTTTCACTCTAAATTACACACAAGAAATTAAAAACAATTCCGATTTATATTCATGAGCGAACACAATGCACAATTTTCAAATAGCATTTTCAGAGTAAAAGATAACGAGCACCCACTAATCATGCCTAAAAGATCTGTGTGAACAAAGTGTTTACTGAGAGCAATAGATTTAAAATGATTCAGCCTGTAGAAGGGATGCTATATGCTGTTGGATTTTTCTCATGTTCGAAGTTCAAAATTTTAAATATATGGAATCTTCAAATTAATGTATATTCACCTTAGTGATATGAATTTGGCATATATAAGCTCTCAAAAATATACATGGAGGATTGATAAAATCTTACTTTTTTGGGAATAATTTTTACTCCCTCTATAGGTTTGAATAAATAACACTATGTTGTGGAGGAGTTGAGCTAAGATATGCCTCAACAAGTTCCCAACTTAAAACTTAAGAGCATATATAACATATGATCATGTATGAAGAAAGGATTGCTATCAAAACTAATGATAGAGCACAATGAAGTTAAAACACAATTATTTGCATCTACAACTACAAATTATCGCTAGCTTCTTATGGAATAAATGAAATACTTCTAAAACAAAGATCAAATGAATTTTAGACAATATAACCTACTAGTGAAAAATTACAATATAACAAAAATACAAAGATTAAAATCGAAATTAAAATGAAGAAATAATAAAATTTCTTCAGGCGCTGAGACATGGATATCTCGATCTCTTCAAAGAGATTCAAGCCCACTGCAGCAAATGTTTCTCAACGGTTTAGCAATAGTCCTTCTTGACTTGTCCCTTCCAGGATACAACAACCTAATCACAAAGTGTAACTCAACGAACTCTTGACAAGAATTGAGTCCAAAGCTACAAAAAAAAAAGCATCTCCATTCAACTAATAAGAACTCTCTTTTGGTTAACGTTTATGCACTCTATAATTTCTTGTGTGTACCAAATAAATGAAGACCATCACTACTTGTAGTTGAGGAAGTCTTCCTGTAATGATGTAGTAAATAATAAAGATAAATGACTTAGAGATTACACATGTTACAAATATAATTAACTAATAAAGAATGAAATAAAGGAACACAAATCCACCAATGGCTTGTGTGCTGCTGCACTAAGGAATTTGTAACATATGCACTAACTTCAATTGGAGTAATGCAGAACAGTAATCAACGGCACCAAATAACTGTCAGTACATCCAACATTATGTAACATATATGAGAAAAGTGCACCAATCGCCATAAACCAACATGTATTCTAAGGGGTCGTTTGGTAGAGTGTATTAGGAAAAACAATGCATGCATTAAGTGGATGTATTAGTTCTACCTTGTTTGGTACACTTTTCCATGTCATGTATAACTAATGCTTGCATTAGTTATACATTCTATAGTGTATTAAGTTGTGTATTACTAATACCAAGAAATTCTAGGTATTAGTAATACATAGCATTTCAACACTTGCATTAGATTATATATTTACAAAGCTAGCCTCAAAACCTTTTATTAATACATTTTCCTGCAGAGTGTTCTTCCATTTTTTTAATAATATAATTGGTTTTTGCCTGCCTGTTGAGACATGACAACGAATTAATACCACATGAATTCATATCATAATTTAGTCTATTGCATATGAATTCAATATTCTTGCTGAATTGCGCCACATATGTAGAAATGAATTTAGAGAGTTGGGAATCGAAAAATGACGACCTTGAT
>CM040620.1:64782669-64816017 GCA_022817965.1 Solanum lycopersicoides | reverse complement strand
TTGTGTGCTGCAATATTCCAACAATATTCATCCTTTTCTACCAAATCACGGATAAAATGGTAAAGAATATCAATATGTTTTGTTCTGCTATGGAATGTTGGGTTCTTTCTCATGGAGATAGTTGTTTTATTGTCGCATAATACTTTGTTGCTCCTCTCTACTCTGTTGAAGATCTGCTAACACTTACCTTAGCTAGACGACTTAACAAGCTGATGAAGTTGCGGTAATGTACTCAGCTTCTGAATTGGCAATGGTAATGTAGCTTGCTTCTTGGAACTCTAAGTCACCATATCTAAACCTAGAGTGAAAGCATTCGCCGAAACACTCTGTTTATCGACCAATGAACTTGCCCAATCATTATATGTATACCTGCACAATCTGAAATTATTAGTATTAGAGTATCAAATATCAAAATCCAAAGTTCCGGCAATGTTTTAGGATTTTCACCTGATTTTCTTACCTTTTTTGAAGTTGATTTTTTGTTTAAAGAAAAGATAAAATATTACCATAAATATTTTTACTTTTCCTGAAAGAAAACTATAATTTTTTTTCAGATTTGGTTTATTCCTTCTTTAGAGGAAATGTTTGGAATCCTATAAACGGAAGAACCCTCTTTTCATATCAATAACACAATAGTATTCACAATGTACACATTCAAGAGTTTTGTTTATGAGGAGATTTATTCTCTCTACCGTTATGATATTTTTTTTATGTTAATTTTTATATAATAATATTATATTTTTAGTACAAGTTTTTGTCATCTAATTTATTATTGTCTTGATTTGCAATTATAAATTTTTACATGACGGTCTAATCACTTTCAACTCCAACACAATGTACCGCAAAACTCTATTTGATGCTCCATAATGTACCTTTGAAGTTTTTTATACAAACCTGGAAATAACACCAATAAGATATGTAATATCGAGTCTAGCATGTGTCAAATATATTAGACCTCCAATTAAGCTTTTGAACCTCCTTGCATCTGTCAACTCTTCTTCATTTACCTGCAATTTCTCACTAATATTCATCGGTGTAGCCACAAGCTTGCAATTAAACATGTCAAATTTATTGAGTAGGTCTCACTGAGCAGCAAGCACCTTCTTCATTCTAATTTATTGAAATTTTGATCTGTTAATGGACACCTTGAGTTGTCCCGTTAAATCAAATGCTTTATTGGCAATTAGAGGTGCCAAAATGGACTGGCCCAACCCAACCCAATCCAACCCTAATGGGCTAGAGAGTTAAATGGGTTGGGGCGGGCTGGCCCTTTTAATTAAAGGGCCAATAAAATAGCGGCCCAATTCAATCCTAAGCGGGCCACGGGTTGGGAGAGGTTGGCCCTTCAACCAAAAATGAACAATATTACTCTCTTAGAAAGAGTATCGAATGTTGACGCCTATGAACACGACATCAATTCATAAAGAATTCATTTATAAATCACACACTTCAGTGAATACTTACAAAAATACATTTATGAATCACACACTTTGGTGAATACGTACAAAAATACATAATAGCCAACGTAAGATTCAGCAGATAAATGTTGATCATTCCATCATTTCTCCCATAAAAAACTAGCTGGTTTAAAAGATTTCCAGCAACACAAGGCAGCCTAAATAACAAATCTAAATTTCTAAATATTACATGACTCATTAATTAATATTTTATAACTCCGCTTCTACTTCCACCATCGATCACATTTGAATCAACATGTGATATTATTTCCTTAAGAAGTTCATTTTCATCTACGATTCACCACGCAAATGATATTGCAAAATACTTGATTTTTTATTTTTCAAAATATTTATTCATAAAATCTTTAGAAATAAAACACTATTAAAGATATATATAAAACTACTTAAAAATATTAATAGCCCACGGGCTGGCTTCTGAGGCTTGCGGGTTGGGCCTAAGAGGCCAAATGGGACGGGCTAAAAAGCCTCGTTCGTAAATGGACCAAAAATATTAAGCCCAACCCCACTTATTTCAAGGTTTGGGTTGGGCCGGCCTCGCGGGCCAAGCTCATGGATTTTAAAAGGTGTGAATGGAAAATGAAGATTTACTACTTTTATGAAGAGTTGCGACTTATATGAAAGGTTGCGATTTTTATGAAAAGTTATGACTTTTATGAAAGGTGACGATCTTTCTGAAAGATTGTGACTTTTCCAAAGGTTTGTGACCTTTCCAGTAAGTCACAATAAGAACCTTTTCGGACTACCCTTTGTTTAATAAATTGAGGATTTTCTCTCATTTTAAATATATATAGAGTATAGAATTTTATGGACTTCTTTTACTATTACTAAATCTAGTATTCTAAGTGTACTTTGTTGCCGTTGAGTGGTTCGCTGACACCAGCGTTTTGGGTATGAATACACTGGTGATTGAAATCATTCTACCCTGGGAGGATATATTCCAAATCAAACTTCGGATACTAGAGGGGAATAATTTCCTTAAGGGGACACTGTGCATTTAGTGGACTTGATCTTCTTTCTGTTTTTCCAAATTCTAGTATGTGTTACAAATTTTAGATTTGTGGATTAATTTCTGTTCTTCTATTCTTCACTGGTTCATTAAACTTTTGTTACTTCGTGTTTCTGCAAAGTTTGTTGAAATCAGTAAGATTCTTTAAACACATATTGACAACAATTCTTCTTTAAGAAAAGTATTTCATATTTTTTTTTAATCTGTTTCTGATTCTAGTTTCTCTACTAGTTTTAATTTTCTAGTTATGAAAATGTTCTTAAATTTTATTGTGTCTTACTGTTAAAGAATGACAAAAGTCCCACATCGGTGGTTAATGAGATGGGTGAACTCCTTATAAGGCTTGGGCAATCCTCCTCCCTTTGAGCTAGCTTTTGGGGTGTGAGTTAGGTCTAAGACCTAATTTCTACATGGTATCAGAGCAGGACCCGTCTCACCCGATGTTGGGACCCCCGAAATCAAAATTGGCCACGCCAGGGCGTGAGGTGGGGTGTTAAATAATGACAAAAGTCTCACATCGGTGGTTAATGAGATGAGTGAACTCCTTATAAGGCTTGGGCAATCCTCCTCCCTTTGAGCTAGCTTTTGGGGTGTGAATTAGGTCTAAGACCTAATTTCTACACTTACCGAGTTCTTCAAAATTTTGTTCTAATTATCTTAGGAATACAAGATGGACAACTATTATGAACTAGCCTTCCACAAGCCTTTTGTGTGAGACATGTTCTAATGCCTAGATTTTGGACAAGAGTTCCTCAAGTCGTTGCAACATATTTCTTACGCACCTCGACTATTCTACAGGGTAATCATCTAACAGTATAGCGTATGAACAACAACGCAAAACTTGAATCAATTGAAGAACTGACTTTTTCTGCACTGGTATTACCAAATTCATCATTATGATAGTTGCTACAAGCAATTTGGCAATATAGCTAGCAATAAACAAAAGAAATTGTTTCCTAGTTAAAACAACACTGCGGAAACATAGGGACTTGCCGCAACATGCTTTTTATTATCCTCGCGAAACAAAGTGCTAGTCGAAATTTGGCAATGCTGAACTACACTGATGCTAGCCATGTGATTGCAATCGGGCTTCTTACTTTATGTGTTCCATCTTTCCATATCAGGGATCCAAATTCAGGTGCTTTTTGACGAGATATCGTTTTGAATGTGACCTTGTAAGACAGTTTCTGGTTTTTGCTGGTGAAATTCAATCGTTCTGGCTCGACCTTCACGACTGCGCCTTTGAATGATGAGACTACAACATGGTAATTTGAGATGGGAGAACCCACATTAGTGACTGTTCTGAAGGGTCAGCACTGAACTTTTGTCTTTTCAGGAAAAACTGCAGAATGGCTGGGTAGTTCAAGTCCCCTGGATTAGCAAGTGAGTGGTGGCAAGTTCTGTTTGAGAACTTCCCGAAAACCATTAGCTGTGAAGGGCTGAGTTCTTGCGTGCACAAGAACTCAAAGTAATCTTGTGCCCCTATGTCATAAATCAGACCGGGATCAACAGCTTTCCTTGGATTGATGTGTCCTGCACCGTGATCATATGGGGTCGAAGAAGTCACGGATGAGGCATCTTTTAGAGATTTGTAAGTGTTATCATGAACATAAGCAGTTGTCATGAGTGCGGATTTAATTGCTGCTGGACTCCAATCAGGATGTCTGGCCTTGAGCAAAGCAGCAATGCCACTAACATGTGGACATGACATTGAAGTTCCAGACAATATATTGAAATTCGTCCTTCGTTGATCAATTGGCAAACTAGACGGACCCAATGCACCAGTCCAACCAGCAAGGATATTCACTCCTGGTGCCACCATATCTGGCTTTAGAATCTCCAGACTGAGGAAGTTAGGTCCTCTGGATGAAAATGCAGCAACCACGGGCGAAGGCCTGATCCCTAATTTAGTCCCAAGAAATCTCAAAGTGGCAGTGGCGCTTCTACCTGACGCGTAACGCTTGATTGCTCTTCCTTCTCTTTCACCAACTGCTACTGCCGAAGAAGGTGACAATCAGCAACCAGTTCTTCACCATTAGCTGCAGTGTTTGTCAAAATCATTCCTACTCCTCCAGCTTCTTTTACAACTTGCCCCTTTTGAACTCGAGGACTAATTCCCCTGTCACATATCACAATTTTTCCAGCAACTGAAGCTTTATCTAAGGTACCATCTAAGCACAACGAGCTCGGCATGAGATTGCTCGAATTACTTCCTAAGTAAATCAAAGGATACTGTTTTTGTGTTGAAAGATTCATCCTACCTTTATAAAGTGAAGCTCCGGTCACAATCTTTCCCGTCCCCAGCTCAACAGTTGCTGGAAAATCTCTATCCATAGTGCTTGCTCCTACTGTAGTGATCCATGGTGACACATTTGTTAGACTAATTGGATCAGGCCCACCATTTCCTGCTGAACATGAAACAAAAACCCCTTTCTCCATGGCCCCAAAAGCAGCAATTGACAAACTGTCACGATTATAAGACGAAACTCCACCACCCAAAGAAATTGACAGAACATTAACCCCATCAGCCACAGCTTGATCAACTGCAGAAAGTATATCCGAGCTAAAACACCCACCCACCCAACACACCTTATAAGCTGCAATTCTCGCACCAGGGGCCATTCCTCTAGCAGTACCATAAGCATAACCCAAAAGATTAGCACCACGGACTACAGACCCTGCAACTGTTCCAGCAGTATGAGTACCATGCCCATCTTGATCTCTTGCAGATTTGAACTCACCCCTTTCATTTATTTTACCAGAAGCTGCTTCATACCCACGGAAAAACACTCTAGCACCAACAATTTTCTTGCTGCAATGATGCTTCTCAAAACCCCTCCCTGTTTCACAAACCCCTTTCCAGTGAGCTGGAACACTAGTCATTCCAGTATCATTGAAACTCGGACTTTCCGGCCAAATCCCAGTATCAAGAACACCCACAATTACATTATGGTCAGATAATCTATCTGCCCACAACTTACTGCTATCCTCACGGTCAAGCCCAAGAAACAGAGGACTTCTAGTGGTATGTAACTGATACTTAATCTCAGGAAAAACAGCTAAAACCCCATTTCGTTCTTGTAATTTTTTCACTTCTTCTTCACTAAGCTGAGCTGCAACACCATGAAAAGCAGTCTGATAGCTGTAAAGTATCCGCTCTTCTTCATCCCCTGTTTTTTCTACCTCTGGTGTAGATGGTAGTACTGATTTAACGAGCGATGAGTACCATTTAACATGGTCGACGAATACATCTGGTTTAGCCCATTTATCCATTTGGATAATGTAAGTTTTCTTTGTGTTTGGGCTACATTTGGCTAAGTTGATAGCAAGACATACTGATACAAAGAAAAACATGCATTTCAGTAGTATTCCAGCCATTTTTTGGAGAAGAGAAAGGAAAATGGAGAGTTGAAGAAGAGAGGTTTGAATATGAATAGTGTTATCTGGGAATGCGTCGGTGTGTTAGATAGTATTGAATAGTTAGCAGAATGGATGGGCCATTAATGTGTCTTCTTGTGTTGGTAATAAAAGTAGGTGGTTGTTTTCATGAATGGTAAGGTAGTTAAGGCTTTTATTGAGTCTACGTCGTGCTTTCTTTCTTTAATCAGAGGTTTTATGTTTGAGATTTGTAATTGAAAAATTCTCGTAGAGAATATTTCTTTTTTAACGAAGCTCTATACAGTACACGTTTAAACTAGTCGAACTCAAATATCATATATAAAGTAAAAGAAAAGAGGATATTATTAAGAAAGGAAAGTTGGCTCAAGTGGGTTAAAGCTAATAGCTATAGGACTATGGTCCATGTGTTTCCATGGTTAAATAGTTAAATGTACATGAGACATCTGGTTTGAGATAAATTAGTTGCATCACTGTATCACAATTTATGTTAGTGTTTGTACGTAACTTATGTTAATAGAAGTGTAAATTAAGTTTAATGATAATTCATAAAAATATGTTGACATAACTTATTTCTCCTTAACGAGAAAGCACTATTCTTAACACAAGCAAATTGATCTTTTTTTTTAATTATATGGAATTCATGTGGAAGAATTACGCCATATTAGATTCCCTTATTCATTCATCGTTTACATTTTTTTTTCTAGGTATAGACAAAGATCAAAACTTTTCTAAGAACCATTTCGATATTATACCTTATTTTCTATTGTTCTTAGACGAATCTGTCACTCTAGATAAAGAAAAAGACTTCAACTTTAAAGATTTAATCTTCTTTTCATTCAGCACCGATTCCTTTAATAAGAAGAATGTGAGAAATGCTTAGTATTATATTATTTCGCTACTAGTTTATTCATGTCACACTTTCTGCTTTCCTCACTCTTTGATTTGCTCCCGTAGTAAAACCAAAAAGAAGCATCTATAAAGAAGGCAAAAAATGTCTATTAAAAATAGGTTATAGTCAAAAAAAAAACATTGACCCATAAATTTTGATTAATCTAGACATAAATGCAAAAATTAAAAATCATCCAATAATGCTAAAGCTTGCTCAACTATTGTTTTAACTTCAGGCACTAACTCTAGAAATTTTTGCATAAAGTTTCTGTCACTTGAGACCTAACTACCTTTTTCCTACGATTTGAAAGCCACTTTTAATCTTTGAAATTACTTATTTGTTCGATTCAAGGTCCCATTATTAGTTGGCTTCTCGTACCAAATGGAATATACGGTCAGTATTCTGAATAATTATGACAAATGTAACGGTTTATGCTGCTTTATAAGATCTGAGCCTATAATAAAGGCATAATGAACGAATATCTTAGATACATGTCAAATACATAAGCAGATTTTTAAATTTGTTGCGTTTTTTCTCCTTGGATACTTTAACTATGCTATTTTTCTATTGAATCATTGAACCATCAATAATTTATTTTTTTTAAACACCATTGGCTGACGTGAAATCAGATTCTGTGAGAGATATTGATAGATATGTTGTTTCAGAACTCATTAGTCCAATTGATAGTGAAAATATTCTAGAATAATTGTATTTTACTTCAAGTTATTTAAACACATTAGAAAACAAGTGAGATTAACATAGTTTATCTTCATTCCTTCAATCAAAATCATTACAATACGAACACAAATGAAGACATTTACAATAGAAAATTCAATCAACATCAACCAACAGTGTTTAAAATAAACAAATTATGGATGGTTTAATAATTTAATAAGAAAATAACATAGTTAAAACACTTATAGAAAAAAAAATCAACAAATTTAAGAATTTATTTATGAGTTCGGCCATCTTTATCTAATAATTTTTACTTTGCTCAAAATTTTATATATATTATATTATTAAATGAGATAGAATATACGTGTCTACTTATTTATGAGTTTTTATTTTCTTGACATACATGTGAGGATTGTAGTTCCCCTTGTTGAATTTTCATGGGCATCAACATCAATAATGGTCACCGTTGGCCCCGAATCCAATGTAAAGAGTAACCGATAGAGTAAATTAGAACAGTAGTTTTCCTAAAGACACTCATCTGTCTGACACACGCTCATCTCTCACTATAATTACTCACTAAAAGAGAAGTAGGTGGCTCGGCATTCTATTCTTCCGTTCGATTTTATTAAATTTTGATTTGGTTCTTTAGTTTTAAATTTTGAAAAAATATGCATCTTATCTCAAATTAAATTAATTTGGTTTAATTTTACTATTTCAATCCAATTTAGTTTGATATTTTTAAATTAATTTTTTATTCGAATGAAAAATAAAATAGACAAAATCAAAGTATAGAATGTTTAAAAATTTAAAATTATGTTAATGAATGATGTTTCTGAACATGAAATCTTTATTGTGCTAATTAAAAGGTTATATTTGTCTTTATTAAGAACATTGTGTTTCAACTAATTCTCAAGAAAAACAAGGACAAAAACGGGTTCCTTTAAATAATGTACATTGATAAAAATATTTTTGGGTTCCTCTTGCGAATTAGTATTGAATTGTACATTTATTACTACTTCAATTTGTTCTAAAATAATTTAATTATTAGTTGATTTATATTTTTAGTTAGGAGAATGCACATAGGCTATATATGCACATAATATATATATATATATATATATATATATAAAATAAAAAGTTCAGTTCTTCAATACACCGTCGAAGTTTTGATACCCTCACATTGAACATCGAATCGAAAAATCGAACTTTTAAAAAAATAACACCGAACTAAAAAATCAAAAAATCAAACTAATTCGATTCAATTTTCCAGTATCATGTCACTCCTACCTAATAAAATTGTGATGATATGATAAATATTTATTCATTCTTAATTAAGAGGTGTTGAGGCCTTTATTAGAAAGCAACTTTACTTTTAATATAATACTTTTTAAGAAAAAATTCAAATTGAATCAAATTTTAATATAAATACTCTCTCCGTTTCACAAAGAATGATCTAGTGTGACTTGACACAAAGTTTAAGAAAATAAAGAAGATTTTTGATCATATGCTCCTAAATTAAAGTTATGTCAAATATAAAGTTGTTCTTTAATCTTGTGACGTTGAACATATCACATGAGAAATTGTTATCAAAAAAAGAAAATAATTATCTTTTTTAAACAGATTAATAAAGAAAAGAGGATTATTCTTTTTTAAAAGTAAATACGGATGAAAAAAAATAAAGAGAAGTAGGTGGGTATATATATAGGTAAGAAATTGAATTAGGAGCATTCAAAGCCATGCTACTGTGGGGTTCGTGACTAGATAAATGGTCGACAAATTTGACTACTTTCCACTATCAGTTAACACCGCATCAAACTGTAGGCCACACTTGTTTGCTAATATTGAGGTACGTAGTTTGGACATCTAATATAAAATTATGATTTGAAATTTGATTAGAATGGTACAAATTAAAGTATTATTTAGATATATAATTAAAATTTTAAGTTTTAGCTTTTCATAAATATGAAAATATGATATATTTTTATCAAATAAATAAATTATAATCATAAACAAGATATTAAAATATTTTAACACGTCATAAAATTATCTCATGCTCTTTTAAAAAATAAATATTTGAAATTATGATTTATTAAATATTTATAATTATATAAAGATTTACTAATCTAACAATTATAATACTCTCTCTTTGTATCATACTAATTGTTCAAATTACTATAAATATTGATCTCAAATTAGTATTAATCATTTACCCATTCCAAATAGAATTAACTAAAAGTTTCACATTCTACCCTTATAATTATTTATTAAAATAACAAATTTGTGAAGTTCCAAAATAAAAGTTTTCAAAAAAAGTAAATTAGTAAAATTACTCTTTCTTATTTATGTTATCCTAAAGGCATGTAGAGTAGTAAAATTTTAGATGATTACTTTCTCCGTTTTAAAAAAAATAAATTAATTTGTTTCTAATTTATTTAAATGAAAATGATCCCTTTTTTTTAACGATAATACTTTAACTTATATTTTTCATGTGACATGTTTAAGGTCACAAAATTAAATGACATATTAGTACATTTGATATAACTTAATTTAGAATCACAAAATTAAAAGATCTTCTATTTATTCTTAAACTATGTTTTAAGTCAAATTAGATCATTTTTTTAAACAGAGGAAGTATTAACAAATATGAAATGAAGAGAATAACTAGTTATATATATATATATATATATATATATATATATATATATATATATATATATATATATATATATATATATTTATATCACAAAGTACAAATAATCACTTCACGTCAAACACTATTTTTTTTAAAAAAAAATTAAAACAATAAATCTTTTGTATAGTACAAAATATAAACTCATTAATCAACTTCTATATTTAAAAATTTTGAAATCTCGAATCATGTTTTTTAAAAAGTTTAAAAATTGTAATCCTGATTTAAATCACAGGGCCAAAGTACCATTTCACTCTCAAAGTATAAATCCCACATTTCCTTTTAAAATTGTGGCATTATATAAAATTACTCCTTATACTAAATGGCTTATTCAGGATTTACACGAGGGGGTCAAAAAAAAATGTGTAAACTTGAGTATATAGTATAAATTCTAAAGAATTAAATTTTACTATTTCGTTCACTTTTAATTATCATAATTTTCTTTTTAGAGTCAAATGATAATAACTTTAATTAATATTTTATGATATATTTTTTATCAATATGCAAAAAAATTGAAATTTATATTCCTTCTCGTATGATTTTTGAATATCAATCTTTTTTATTTAAAATATTAAATTCATATAATCTAATTTAATTTTCGAAAAAAACAGCATGATAATTAAAAAAAAAATAAATTAAGTAACTTACACTCTCAACAAGAATTGAACAGGTAAATTGGGAATAACATTTGCGGTCCAAGTTGTACAGTCCTAAGTACAAGCTTATCACTTTTTTTTTTTTAAATGTTTCAAAGTTAGTATACAAAAAATCTCATATATATATATAAGAAAAATTAAAATCTATTTAATATATACTGTACTTTTTTATGGAGAGTTCGAATGAACCTCTAACCGTCGGTCTACCCCTTTATTCACTAAGCTAAAATGATAAGTATTTGAAATTAGATCTTGAATCTAGCTAGTTTAGTAGTGTGTGGCTCAAAATTGATTTTATTTTTAAAATTATATTAGTTGCACTCAATATAAAAAAGACAGGATAGGAGATTCGATGAATATTTAGTGAATATTAAATGATGATATATCGTTGATCAAAATAATGAACAATCAGTTCAGGGCAACAAAATCATCTGATTTATCCACTTCACGATTTATGAGATGATGCTTATTTCACTCATTTTAAACTAGCACATAACTCTACTGTTATGCACACTATTAGTTATTGTTGCAACGAAGATTCAATTGACTTGTAATACAAACTTGTGGTTAGTTCTAATAGTTTTTAAATTTATGGGTATAAATTATATTTTTCTGAAAAATTAAAATATATTTCTCAAATACTATGGTCAAACACATGGTGAAATTTCATCCAAATTTTCACCAAAATAATATTTGCCAAGAATATTTAAAAATCTATGACTAAACACTAGATATATTTAGAGAGTAAAATAGAGAATAATATTGAAAATGCCCTAAATATTGAATGTTGTGCTCCAAGTTCATTTCTTTTCGGGACTTAATTGTAATTGTGCTCTTTCATTTGTTTGTTTTTGCATATGCTTAACTAGATGTACTTTATCGAAGATCGTAATGCATTCATATTTTGAGATTCGAGTCTTTCTTAATACAAAGTTAGATTTGAGTCCTTTTGGATATAAAATCGTTTTTGTTAGGAAACGTTTATCGCTTAATATAGAATTTTCTTATATTAATTTAAATTTAATTAAATTCTAATATAAATATCGAAAATCAGGTATGAAAATCTCATTAACACGGTGTGTATAGTTGGTGCCAGCATCTTAGAGCTACTACTGGCTCCAACAACTTACTTGCGAATTAATTAACTCAAACGCATTAATTAAGTAAGTTGAAAGAAATGAAAAATATGCCACTAGGGAATAGGTTTGTTTGATATTAATTAATGTAAAATCACTGCCAAAAGAATGTTAGTAGGATGATGAATTTTATCTGTTACTCATTAATCAAAATCTTCAATTTGAATATAAGAAAAAAGAAAAAGAAATAGTATAATATACACAATAAAAGTTTAAATTGATTGGACTAGGACATACTATCTCCGTTTCAAAAAGATTGGCCTAGTTTGAGTTGAACGGAGTTTAAGAAAAGAAAAAAAACTTTTTAATCTTGTGGTTCTAATTTAAAGTTATGTCAAATGTACCAAAATATCCTTTAATCTTGTGGTCTTAAACATGCCACGTGAAAAGTTAAAGTTAAAGTATTGCCAAAAAAGAAAAAGGATCATTCTTTTTTAAACAAACTAAAAAGGAAATAGAGTCATTTTTTTTTAAACGGAGGGAATACTACATACCAAATAATTATGTCGAATAAGTGCATAACTAGTCATTCAAGGACTCCCTATTTTAAACAATAGCAAAAGCTTAAGTAAATTTTAATTTTCAACCATTTCAGAATAAAATTCAGATTTCATGAGTACAAGTTGGAATTGGCCAGGCCTAACTTCAGACCTGAATATCTTAAGCTGAATTTTAAAGTTTGAAGTTTGAATAGAAAGACCTAGCTAGCGTTTGATCATAGATTTTTAAATATTTTGACAAATATTATTTGGATGAAAATTTGGATGAAATTTCATCATATGTTTGGTCATAGTGTTTGAGAAATATCTTTTACTTTTTAGAAAAATATGATTTATACCCATAAGTTATAAAATATTAAAACTAACCATAAGTTTGTATTACAAATCAATTGAATTTTCGTTACAACAATAACAAATAGTGTCCATGACCCTAGAGCAATGTGGTAATTTGGAGTGAGTGCAACAAGCATTATTTCATACATCGTGAAATAGACAAAGCACATGACTTTGTTATTCTGAGCCGATTGTTCATCATTTTCATCAATAACCATATCATCATTTAACATTCACCGAATATTTCATCACTACTTTGGTGTTAACGTAAAAAATTATGTATTACAATGCAAGCAACAACTATAGAAGGTGTTTTTATAAAAGATAAAAGTTTGGGTAAAATTTCAAATTTTAAAAGATCCAAATAATGAGATTTGACCCAAATACTAAAAAAAACTAGTATTTGAAAATTTTAAAATTTATCAAAAATTTTATCAAATAACGACAACGTGTATGGACAAAACTTGTTAGAGATGAAGTTATATGCATGAGGTCAAAAGTTTCTGACCATTTACTTTCAACGTTATTCTTTTGGATCTTCCCTAATCAACCGATGAATAACATACTTAGGCCTTCCATCCAATTCACAACGTTAAATATGACTGAAAATATACACTGATAGTAAGTTATATGTTGTGTATACATTTGCATACTAAATGTATATTTGGTAAAAAAGAATATACACAATCCATAATTTTTATATAAGACATAATATATAAACATGTCATTTAAATTGACCTCAACTAACATCTATGCATTTAAACTTGTATATAATTAAACAAATGACACACGTTTATGTAACGGGTATGTTTGTGCATGCCATTTTTTATGTATATTTCGTAAACTAGTCGGCCCAAGTGTTTAGGACCGTATCAATATTCCTATCTTGGAAGAGCACCATGTGGACTTCATTAATGACTTCTTGATAAATCTGATTTTGGTGGAATGTAATGAAGTGCATGGGTATATATAGTGCAAAATCATATGATATGAATAGCTCGAGAAGTAATATACGCAAACATAGGAGTTTATTTTGATAAAAATAACACTCTATACACATTTAAGGCTATATATATCGAGTTATAAACATATTTTTTAAAACTAATTACTTATAGCAAATTATTTTTGAGTTATAGCATATCAATTAAAAATATATTTAATTAAAAATAAACTATAAGCTAATTTAAGTACTTATTAATATTTTTATTTTTAGTTTTACAGTTACCTTTTTTAAACAAACTCTTTAAATTTTTTAACATATTATAATTATTAATATTTTATAGTTACCTTTTTAAAAATAAATACTAAATTAATATTAATAGTACAGTTAACTTTTTGAAAATAAAAACTAAATTTTAGAGATTTGATTTTATCACCTTTCTACTTTACGTTACCCAATACTAACCCACCCCCATCACAACCTATACACGATCAATAATAGTTCTTCCCCAACACGCCTCACTCATCACCTCACGCCTCACATCCTATACACGGTCAGAGCACTTTCTTCCCCAACACCCAAAATTCAAGATCCACAATTACTCTTCCACAACACGATTCAACAATATTTTTCGTTTTTTAAAATCTTCATAAAGTATTTTCTGTTAAGTTCTTATACAGTGTCGAAGAAAGTTAGTGGAACACCCCATAAAAGTCAAAGATTTGTTGAGGAGTCATCATCTGATGATTTTCATGTTTCTTCGTTTAATATTTTGACTCAAATTCCACCGCACAAATCCACTGAAAAAGCGACAGGTAGTTCTGTATAACTATGTATGAACTATGTATGCATATTGTATGAAATGTATTTTGACTTTGTATGAACTAGTTTAACAGAACATTCATGTACCAAAATATGTTAAAATAATTTCTCCATATGTATGAATTTTTTATGAATTACGTATACCATATATACTTTTATATATATGAAAGAGATGTGAATTAATGTATGATTTATTGTATTTAGTATTTGTATGAATTGCGTATGAATTGATTTTAAATTTGTTAAATTTTTTTTGTTAAACACATATCACAGTTTATACTTATAACTAGTTCTGGAAACGTGCCTTGCACGTTTCACCTCTGTTACTGTTATAATTTAAAATAGGACCAGCTCTTGTTGATATAAAATTGCTCAACATTGTCTGAAGTATTCCTAACTGTGTTTTTGTGCATATAAAATAAACTATTTTTAGTGTTTACTTTCTACCTAATCAGTAAAATAGTTTACTTTCTGCCTAGAACTTAAATATCAACATTTTTTTTGGGTGGGGGTGGGGGTGAGGGTGGGGGGAGGGTTAATGAGAAACTTGTAAGGCTAAAATAATATTTTTACTAATTAGGTGAGATGTATGAAAATCGTCTACAAATCATACTATCGTTCAAAGCAATTTAAATATATATCATAGAAATATTATTTACTTTTACATGAAATTTAAGGTTTATAATAAAAATAAGTTAAAAAGGAACAAAGAGATAGATTTGCTAGTCAGGAAACATACCTCGAAGCTTGATGGTCTTTGTTGTTATTCATTTTCCAGAATTAATCTGGAAGTGACATCTCCTCTTTCTTATATTTCTAATTTTTAATTGTTAATTACCAATTAATTCAAATGCTAATTAATGGGGGTAAGCAGTAGTTGAGCTTGGAGATACAAAAGGGCTATTTGTTAATTAGTATTTAGGAGTTACAAAAGTTTTGAAAGTAAACGAATGTCTTTTCCTATTACATAGAGTAGAAGCTTCGAATTAATAAAACCGTTTTTTTTTATATTCATAGACTTGATTATGTTACACATTAATTCAAATTAAGAATATATATATATATATATATATATATATATATATATATATATATATATATATATATATATATATATATATATATATATATTTTAAAAATAAATATAGGGAAAATACATAAAATCCCCCTCGAACTTGTCTCCAAAACTCACTTTAGCATCATAACTTTACGGATATTTAAATACCCCTTAAACAACTTACAAGTGAATTAAAAATCACCTTAAAGGCTGACGTGACAAATACAAAATTTCTAAGCTCGTATATAACATAAAATGAAAAGGAAGATAAGTGGGTCCCACTTTGTCTTCTTTCAGCAACCTGTACCATCTCTGTTTTCCTCTCAAAATGTTTTACCATCCATTTGTTTCCAGTTTTCATCGCCAGACTTCACCCAACCCCTATGTTCCTCACTCATTATCGTTAAAAGCTATTGAGAGAGATCAGCCGCTGTGAGACCACCAAATATTGCTAAGAAATTTCACCAAACTATGGACAAAGCCATACCCTTTTCTAGCTTTCTTCCATTCTTCTCTTTTCTTTTTATTTGCTATCATTTTTTTTTGCTTTTCCGGTGACTTGTCATCAGATCTGTCGGTTTTGAGCGTAATATAACAACAATAACTTCGGAGATCGGCATTGAAGCAGTTGTTGGTTGTCATTAGAGCAAGCATGGTTGTTAAGATTTAACTTTCAAAAACTTGCAAATAAAAATATGGAAAAATGGTAAGTTAACAACAAAAAATGAAATTGAAAATAAAATTTGCCAAGAGTATGAGCAAAAGTAGCACCAACAAACCCAGCTCTAACAATGATTACAATTTTTTTTAATGTTGTCGTTACAGCACTAGTCGGTGTATAGCCATTTCACCGTTTCACACAGTGTTCGTTAAATTATTAAAAACTATGTTGTGGATGTTGAATTTTTGCGAAGGGTAACAATTACTTTTGAATTGTATTGTGTTGATTATTGAGATAATGAAGAATATGGAACAATGAAGAAGATGAAGTGAACAGTGAATATGAGAACAAAAAAAGATATGAAAAAGAAAAAAGAAATGAAATGAAATTTGTTCATAATCAGATGTGTTATATACGTGTCATTGAGGTGGCGCTTATGTGGCGCGAGTGTACATCACCTTCCAAGTATGAAACTGGTATTGTATGTGTAAGGTGATATTTAATTCATTTGTAAGTTGTTTAAGGGGGTATTTAAACATCCGTAAAGTTATGATGCTAAAGTGAGTTTTGGAGACAAGTTCGAGGGGGATTTTATGTATTTTTCCATAAATATAAAAAATTTGAGAAAAATAAATAAATATTATTCTTGGCTTTAGAGACATGCCACATCAGCGGCTTCATGTTTCTCCTTTATATAAGTATATAGATTGCAGGACACTTTAAATATACATATTTCATACCAGTGTGGGTTCAATAATTTTAACATATCAATGGGGATTCATTGTACCTTTAGATATGTTTAAAATAGTTGATCTATATAATATGAATTTTGTATGCACTATGTACTATGTATGTAATTTGAATAATACTTGTATACAGTGGTTCACATTGATATAAAGTGTGTTTCAATGTTATTTATAGTTGGACAATTTTCACAAACCAGAATTCATTAATGTTAATGATACTAAATGCACTCCATAAAATAAAAGTTAAGTCTAACAGACAAAACGACATAAAAGATGTGTAACAAGAAGTAAAAACAAGAAATCATTTTTTTTGCATAGGATAATTTGAATATGTCTTCCTGTTGTGTCCAACTTGACGATATCTACTGCAAGTAATTTTTTACCTTTTGAACTTCACATCAGCAAATTCCTTCCAACGTTCAAGTTTTGATCCTTCCGCTGATCTACTTGGACCGGGTGGCATCAATTTAGACTCTAAAATATAACTTGGTATATCCCATGTACTCTCGCATGGGATAGGTTCAACAGAGATGTCATATGCATCTTTGAAATTCTTCAGGCTAAAAAAAGCAGAACAAAACTTTGTTCATGCAATTTTCTGTATCTAAGAACTGCAATTATATGACCACATGGTATCTTATAATGTTGAAATCTCCCGCAACTACACATCTTTGTGTTCAAGTTTACTATGTACTTCTTTGCTCCTTTAGCTACAACATGCATATCAACCGTTGAAGGTATCACCTAAATAACAAATTCAATGTGAAATTGTGAAAAATATGTATGAGATAAATTGGGAAGTAAAATACACTGAATTATTATTGAATAGAGGAAAAAACATATTTTGATCTAAAAAATACCTAAATTTGCTTTCTTTTGATCTAAAAAAAACCTCACCCCAACATCATTGTGAATACTAACAGGTGGACACATATCACTAACAATATATTTTATCTCAATAGCGCTTATATTAACATCTATATTAAGCTGCGATGTAATCGCACCAACTAGATCACTATACAGAGTAGAAGCATCATATATGATGCCCTCCATCTGGAAATCGACATATTTCCCTGTTTCATAATATTAAAATAACAATTAGTATACCATTATATAAATTAATTACAAAATAATTTATACACATTTCATATACAATTAATATAAACTTTCATCAACCTCTACCATACCAAAATTACCCTTGAAAAGATACTTCACAAAAAAAATACAAATTTCATACCTATTTCATACACACATAATATAACTTTTATCATCACGTGTCATATCGAAATTGCTCATCAAAACATACTAACTACGAAAAGAATTCAAATTTCATACACACTTAATAAAACCTTTCCCATCCTGTACCATACAGAAACAACTATTCAAAACATACTAACTATTAACAAGATACATAATTCACATACACTTCATACAAACTTAATAAAACTTTTTCCATCATGTAACATACAAAAAATGTTATTCAAAAAAAAATTCATATAAAAAAATCCATCATCCAAAAATATACAAAACAATAACTCTTCATACACATTTAATACAAATGTCATACAACAATGATCCACAACGTTATAAATAATTTTTTCTTGAATAGTTACTAAACACACTGTAAAATCAATTTCAATGCCTTTTTTTACTAGTAAATTAACTCATCATTATTCATTTTTTCCATTTTTTCAGAAACACGTATTAATCGAATCTTCAATTTTAATAAAACTAAGACGTTTATATTGTTCTATGCTGTTGCAAATATGGTATCTATGAAAACACAATAATCTGTATATTGAAGAAAATCACCAAAACAAACCAACAAACTATAATAAATACAAACCTGACGGATTTCACCTTCCACCATGTTTAATTAATATGCATACGTTGTTGTCCATCACAACAAATCACATTTTTTCAACAAAAAAATATCTTCAATCACTAAAACAAAACGAAAATGCAATCTGCAAACAAGAGAGAATAACGCAATAGATGAAAAAAATAAACAGATTTTAATGTGATTTCGTTTTAATTGAGCGTTTTAAGGAATCAAATCACAATTTAATTTGATTTCAAATAAATTGAGCGTTTTAAGGTAACTAAGTAATCTGATTTTTTTTAAATTTCTTAATATGTGCTGATCAGTTTTAAGGTAACTAAATTGAGCGTTTTAAGGAATCAAATCACATAACCGTTATTTTTCTTTTTTTCTTTTTTTTTTAAAAACAAATGTTTTCAATTATTTAAAATCAACTTTTAATTTATAATAATATGCTATAACTTGATATATTAATTGTTATATATTGAAAGGCAAACTATAATGATATCTCTTGAGAATATAACTATAAAAAATGCTATATACCTAATTTTCACTTTATTTTGATAGTAATTGTGTTCATTTGAACCGATACTTGTATGATTGGATTTCATAAGTTTGTAAAAACATTTCCCAGAGTTACTCAGTATGTCTTTAGTTATTTGTTCACTTTTGAATTGACACACCGATTAAGAAAACAATGACTAAAATGCTCGAGTTAGGGGCTTGCGTTGATTTTTGAATATCTTAAAATGAAATAAATGTTATCTATGTAGTAAAGCTCATTTCAAATTGTTTCCTCCTATATCTTTATCATTTGAGGAAGTGTTTCATGACTTGTTGAGTTTAAAACTTGATACTATTTGTAATCCTTGATGAGCTGATTACACTTTTGTACATGTATGTGTTGTGATGTATTAATCCTCATGAAAATATGAGAAAGTGAAGAGATATTATTTTTTTGAGAATTAAAATGTAACACCTTACTTATATCCTTAATCACAGGAGGTAGGTGACAAGTTGATGAGATATTGAGATTATGAGATTGATATATGAACTGTGAGTCCCCCATGAATCCTTGTCTGGAATCTAAATGCTCGGCAAGGTATATACGACAGTTTGTGTGACGACATTGATTCCACCACATTATTTCATCATTCATTATATTGCATTTGACCAACTTTGTTGTATTGTGTGCCTTGTTTACTTATGTACCCTTTCGTGTTTTATTCGCGCTATTATTATATAAACTGGCAGCACCAATGTCAAAGTGAGATTTTTTTTGCGTGCAGGTGGAAACGTTTAAGTCGTTAAATACTATTATTAAATGATTAAGTTGTTAAATACATAACAAACTCTAATTTTATTAAATTATTATTTATCTATTAATTTAGAATAACTTTCTCCATTAACTTGTAGTCTATTAATACCGTGAAATTTAACTCTATCCTAAAAATATAGTTTAGAATTTATTGTAGATGTGATGTACAAACAGACAAATTTTCTTAATTTTTTTCTTTACGCATTTTTAAAAATAACATACCAAATAGATTATTCAAAATCAACTATATTTAAACTACTCAAAATGTAAGTAGTGGATTATAAGTGAAAATATAATTTATTTGGGTTCGATTGCTTCATGGCAACACTATTTTCTAAAAAATATTATTCAAGATATTATAATTTTTTTATTATTAATAAACGGGTGATGGGCGATTTGTAGAATCTTGTCCAGCTTGATTCCTTTTGATGGAAGAATTCTGTCATGTGATAGAATAATATAATCGTCAGAAAATGTTACTCTACTAATTGAATAATTCTGCTAAACTTTAATTTGTAGAAAATTCTAAATATGGCACATGTATGTAGTTGTAAGAAAAAGATCTAGACGTTGAAATTTACTTTCTTTCTATTATATGATTGAATATATATTTTTTTTTAGTCTAAAAATATTTTATAATATTCAATTTTTTTCAAATCAAAGATTTTTATTAGTTGTGAAATATTTAACTTTATTCTAGTTTTGTATCTGTAAGGAAAATAATATATACTACTTATTTCAATCTCTTAATTAGTTGCTTATGAATAATGAACTATCATTCCTTCTCTTTTTAGTTTTTTTTCTTTTTTTAAGTTTCTTCGATTCCATAATAATAGACTGGATTAAAGCTTTTCAAATCAAAACTAAAAACAAGAAAAGGGGAAAAAGAGAGTATTATATTCCTCAACTTTCTTTCCAATTGATTTCGATTTCTAAGTGGTTGTCAATTTTCGTCTAAATTTCGGACATTTTAAATATATTTCAAATTGCTTCTCGGATTAATCCTTTCAAAATAGTGACACTGACACGATAACAATTTTAAAGAGTCTGTCTATCAATAAGACATTTAATTTTCCGTTCATAATTATGCACAAGTGTTACGTTACTCTTCTTCCTAGAGAAGAAAACAGCTAAAATGTGTCCATTACTTGGTCCAAAGACTAGAGACACTAGGAGGCCAACCCGTGAAAAGAGTGCAAAAAGGCAAAAATGTAACAAAACCAATTTCATATTTTTCATCGCCTTTTACTTCCTTTTTTAACAACACGGGCGGCTCAACATAATCGGAGGCCTAAAGCAAAATTTTAATTAAAAGGCTAAAATTTAAATAAATTTTATCTGAATTTATTTATTTTTCTAAATTTTTAGATGTAAATTATTCCTTAATATCTTTTTTATAAATAATTTTTTCAAGTATATTTTTTAATTATTATTTTTAAGCAAGACTTTATCGATTCAACATTGAAATACATCATTTTATTGAGACAATTATTATATGAATCAATAATATAGTTCTACAAGTAATAAGTTGATAAATATTAAATAAAGATAAGAGTCAGAATCATAGAATTTAATTCAAGAAGTTGACAACTTAGTATATTCTACTTTAGTATTAAAAGTTATGAAGAAATAAAAAGTATTTATAATTTACTTTGTCAACACTTTTTGGCTATTGGTTCATATTTTTGACAGAATATTACTCTAACTTTTAAAGATTTGAAGAAATAAAGAGCAGAAGGAGTTAAAAAAAGATAAATAATGTGAGTGATAGCAAAGAATATATATATATATATATATATATATATATATATATATATTATTATTTTTCATGGAAAAATTAGCTATAAATTATTATTTTTTAGAAATTTGAGGCCCCCAAAAATTAGGGGCCTAAGGCAATGGCCTAGAAATTCATAGGCAAGAGCCGGCCTTGTTTAACAACCAAAATAAAAATAATTCTCATATATTTTCATATTAAAGAATCTCATTATATATATGGTACATACACAACTCAAAAAAAAGCAAAGGGAAAAAAGGTCCCCACTTTGGAACACTTATAATTCATTTTCTCTTCTTCATTATTGGACATGACCATACATTATCAACATTGAAAAAAAATAAAAAAAATCATGACTAACCCTTCTTATTATACTTCTTTGTCATGTCTAATCATCACCTTATTTCAATTGATCATTCCTAGCCAAGAAGCACAAATAACACCACCTCCATTGCCAATTCTCCCATTACCAAATTACGCTCAATTAAAATGGCAACAAAGGGAACTCATCATGTTCCTACATTTTGGTGTCAACACGTTCACGGATAGTGAATGGGGCACTGGGGATGAAAATCCTTCGATTTTCAACCCCACAAACCTAGATGCCAACCAATGGGTTGACACCGCGGTTCAAGCAGGAGTATCACTAGTCATACTCACTGCTAAACACCATGATGGTTTTTGCTTGTGGCCTTCTAAATATACAGATCATTCCGTTATAAGAAGTCGTTGGAAAAATGGGCAAGGTGATGTGGTTGGTGAATTTGTCAATGCGGCCAAGGCTCGTGGAGTTGATGTGGGTTTGTACCTTTCGCCGTGGGATCGCCATGATAAGAGTTATGGGCTAAATAAAGAGTACAATGAACATTATTTGGCTCAACTACAAGAACTTCTCAATAAGTAAGTCCTTATCATCTTTTTACAATAATACACAAAAAAGGAAAAAAACCAATTTACCTATATACATAGAATGTGTAGAGAATTTTTAGCCTAATTTATATAACAGGTAATTTATTTTATTTTTTAGGGAATTAATAAATTCTATGTATTGTGGTGTAAAATTATTTTCACAATCTAGTAATTTAATTGTGAGTAGATAAATATAGGTGAATCTCTTTGATAAATATACCACCTCCGTCTAATAAAAATTTTGTGATACTTTTTTGTTTTTAGTCAAGTACGAAAAAGAATGATATGTATATAATTTTGATAACAATTTAACTTTTTAAACTTCTAACTTTACCCTTCATAAGGTCATTTAATTTTTTAATATCACAAATTTTAAAATTATTTCTTTTATTTTAAATTTCGTGTTCAATCAAACCTATCAGGTAAATTGAAATGGAGAAAATAGTAATAGTGTACATAACTTAAATCTGACATTTTCATATGATTGCTTTTATATGTAGCTATCTTTTAGATTAATTTGATAGCGCAATTGCTTTTATATGTTATCATTTTATATAAGTTCATGGACTAATAAATTTCATTTTTAATTAATGGTTGAAATTAAAGATATGGAGATATTAAAGAGATATGGTTTGATGGGGCAAAGGGTACAAATACACCAAACATGACTTACTACTTCGAAGATTGGTTTGCAATGGTGAATGAATTGCAGAGTGCAATCAACATATTTTCCGATGCCGGACCGGGAGTCCGATGGGTCGGAAATGAGCAAGGATTCGCCGGAAACACAAGTTGGTCCACCATCAATCGAACATTGTTGTCTATTGGCGGTAGCAACGCTGAGTACGTAAAATTTATTTTTTCCAAACCTAGCTAAAATACAATTATTTTCCTTAATATTATTGTTTGTGCTAGCTGTATTTATAAATCATGTGGCTTAGTGTGTCCACAAGACTTTGTAAAAGGAAAAGATGTCACTAGAAAACAGGACTAAATTGGCTATATATATATACATGTTAATCACCCTTTTATGAAAAACAAGAAGATACATGTCAAAATGTCAATTATATTAGATAATGACTTCCACTAGGTGCAAAATTTTAAGAAAAAAAGTGAATAGATTTTTAGAAATTACGATCTTTAATACAATCTCAATTTGTGTGATGACAAAATTATCGTGTCATTAAGCGTATATTAAATAAATAAAAATGTGTTATTCTTTTTTAGAGTTCGGAGCCTAAAAGGTATAAAATGTTAACAAAAATTTTAAAACGGTATATGAATTTTTATTTTAACAAAAAGGGCAAAATCGCTACAAGAGCAGCGAATTCGCTCACCGGAAAAAGCAAAATCGCTGCAATAGCAGCGATTTGCAAAATTTGATTTTCTTTTTAATTTTTTTTTTAAAGAAATTGCTGCCTTGGCAGCAGTTTCCAAAATAATTTTTTTTTAATGATTTTTTAATAAATCGCTGCTTTTTTTTATTTTTTTAAAAAATTATTTATTTGAAATTTAAAAAAAAATAAATTAAGAGCAAATCGCTGCAAGTGCAGCGATTTGTCTCCAAATTTTTTTTTTATATTTTTTTAAATCAATCTTTTTAAAAATTTTTGATTACTACTTATTTTTAAAAATCATTAAAAAAAAATTTATTTTGGAATAAGTAGTAAAAAAAATTTAAAATTAAATTTACTAAATTTTTTTAAATAAAATAATCTTTTAATAAAATATTTTTTTTAAAAAAAAATTGATTTAAAAAAATAATAATTTTTTTTTTGAGACTTGCAGCGATTTGCTCTTAATTTCTTTTTTTTTTAATTTCAAATAAATAATTAAAAAAATTATTATTTTTTTAAAAAATTATTAAAAAAATTTTATTTTGGAAATCGCTGTCAAGGCAACGATTTCTTTAAAAAAAATTTTTTTAAAAAAAAATAATCAAATTTTGCAAATCGCTGCTATTGCAGCGATTTTACTTTTCTCGACGAGCGAAATCACTGCTCTTTCAGAGATTTTGCCCTTTTGGTTAAAATAAAAATTCATATACCGTTTTAAAAATTTTATTAACATTTTATACCCTTTAGGCTCCGGTCTCTTCTTTTTTAATTGTCCTAAGTAGTGACCGGGGAACTATGTTTGGCAAAGTATATTTGATATTTCAAAATGAATGAAAATCCTTTTCTTCCTATAAATTCCACAATTAATGTTGGTTAAAAAATGAATATTGCCAAAACGTTTCAAGCACTTGAATTTGGGATACTAAGTTGTCTTTATAGACAATTGATTTTTATTGTATTTATTAGCCATAAATCACTAGCCCTTCTTGTTCATAATCCCTCTTAGTCATTAATCATTAGTCCTTAATTATCTTCATGTTGGAGTTTTGGAATTTTTATAACCATTTTTTATATTGTGATCTTATATATAGATTTTCTAATCCTAAATGTTGATGTAGGAGAGAAAAGAAAGATATCAATCCCAATTCCCTTCATTCCATATTATTGTTGCTAGGTTTTATATAAAAAAAGATTTTTTCTTAGTTTGTGTGTTCCTAGTTTTATATCATCAAAACTTGTTGAATTCTGAGAATACATTTATACCGAATGAAAATTTTCTTTTGAGTCACCTTTATATAAATTTCTGACTTCGCCAATGCAGTTATCTCAACAGTGGAGACCCTAAAGGGACAGATTGGCTACCACCAGAATGTGATGTATCAATTCGACCAGGATGGTTTTGGCATAAATCACAAGAACCAAAGAGCCTAAGTGAGTTACTCGAAATTTACTACAATTCCATCGGACGAAATTGCGTATTGCTACTTAACGTGCCTCCAAACACACAAGGATTAATAACCAACAGTGATGTGCAAAGACTCAAAGAATTTAGAAGTGCAATTGACACAATATTCTCCACAAATTTAGCCAAGGAGTGTTCAATCAAAGCAAGTAGTCAAAGAGGAGGTAAAAATGGAGGATTCGGACCCGAAAACGTGCTAGACGATGACCATTTATGGACATATTGGGGTCCAAAAGATGGTAAAGATCATAATTGGATTGAGTTCAAAAGAAAGAGTAATAAGCCATTGAGGTTTAATGTGGTAAGGATTCAAGAAGCAATTGGACTAGGACAAAGGGTAAAAAGTCATGAAATTTATGTTGATGGGAATATTATTGCTAATGGAACTACAATAGGATACAATAAGCTTCACAGGATAGAAAAAGGAGTGGTGAATAATGCTAAAAGTGTGAAAATAAAGATAATTGAATCAAAGGGAACTCCTTTGATTTCATCAATTGGTCTCCATTTTGATCCCTTTTGGTAGCCACATGATGATATGATGGTCACTTAATTAGTTAAGTTCTTGTCTTCTATAAAGTAGAAAAAAAAAGGATGTGATAATAAAGTGTTGAAGTTGCTAATTCTAGTACCCTTTGAAATGTTTTTGAAATGATTTCGGTAGAAAACAACTTTTTTGAAATAAGAAAAATGACTTTTATAATGAAATAAGCAAATTAAATTTTATATGTGACGATGTTCCAAGTTTATTATCGAACCTTCTTGGTATCCCAATCCATCCAACACCTCCGCTAGGTGTTATGCTAAGTATATATAAATATTTTTAGAATAATATTTAACACAACCAAAAAGGAAAAAGGAAAGGCAAGTAAGTTAGAGGTACAAAAAGAATTTCTATTGTTTCAACTTTAATTTACTTTGTATTATACAAAAGAGAATCTTTATGTGTCCAAAATGTAGTAGTGGTGGGTGACCACCATGCATGCACCAACCAGGGCTGTTCCATTATCACTTTAGTGATCAATCATGCATGTACTAGGAACAAGACAACTCGATAGCTATCTCTTAACACATTTTCCCATTCAAAAGGTGAAATGAAGAACAAATGTGACATTGGCTCACTTTCTCGAGATAAGATTGTAAACTAGTATGCGTTTGGATATGCGATACGAAATCGTGATATAAAATTATGAAACAAAAAATTTCAATTTATTTGAAAATTATAATCTGAAAATTTCAAATAATAATTTTTAATTTTTTAAAATACAAAAATTGACCAACAAGTTTATATTTTATAAAACCAACCCTACATATATATTTATCAACCAAATTGATAACAAATAATTCAAACTAACAACGTTGATTCGTTTTCTCAATCATATGATCGAGAAATGCAAGTTCAACGTAAGAAGATTGTATACACTATGTTGAAAGATTGTATTAAAGAGTAATATACCAAGACTTATGTTTTTCTATAGAATTAAAACTAGATCAATAAATATTGTATATTTTAAGAATATCTTTGTGATAGTGTATTATGCGATTTTATAAACTTGTGCTTATTTGGTAAGATTATATAAATAATTGATACAATTTAATAGTTTTACAATTTATTAAATTCTTATGTTTATGTTAAAAACATGCAACATAACAAGTCCAAATTAAACAACATATCCAAATAAAACTTTAATTTTATCTCATAATTTGAAATCATGATTTGATATGGCATAGGCAAACATGCTCTTATGTGTGTGCCGCCCAATTAATAGATAGGTGTTTAAAAAAATGAAAAAGTTTTATATGATGATTAATGAGATGTAGTATAATTTGCTTATAAGGCTTGAAAATACAATTATGTCAACAGAGAACAATAAAATTTATTTAAATAATATATTCATTAAAGCAATACACTACAATATATTATTCGAGAGTTGTCTACTTATAACCTATAGTACTTGATAACTAATACTGGAAACCATTATAACCTATAGTACTTGATAACTAAAGTATTTATAAGTTCTCCATTACAATCATTCAAATAAAATGTCTATTCAAGCAATGAAATCATTATAAAGAAATTTCTTAATCTAAAAAAATAAAATATGTCCTAGATAGATCATTGAGTAATAGTTATATTCAAGTCAATCACTACTTAATCTTTGTAAATTTTATGTGATTTAAATTAGAAAAAATTGTATGTAATGACAAACTAATAAATCAAATTAAATATTATAATCATACTTTGATTTAATTGTGCCCTGTAGCAAACTGTTTGTCAGTCACCTCTCTCCCTCAAACTCTCGCTCGCCACTCTCGTTCTCTCACTCCATCTCTCTCTCACTTTTATACAAATACAAATGTATAAAATGCGTTTGTATTTGTATAAAGCGAGAAAAATTTGTATATATACATATATTTTCGTTCCCCTCTCTCCCATCTCCCAGATCTCGCTCGCCACTCTCGCCTCTATTTGTAACACCCTAGAAATATTTTCCAACCAGGACTCGAACTGTTCATCGTAGTAGTGAGATTTTACCAAGGACTTAAAAAAAATTCTTAAGTATTAAGGTAAGTTCACTAGATTTAGCACCTTGAGTTCAAAAAAGAATTAAATTGGAAATAGCAAAATCTGAAATTTTGCAAGTTAAGCTAAGTATGAGTTTTTGGTCAACTTCAAACGATCATAACTCCTAGCACAGGATGAGTTAGGTGTGATACAAAATACCATAGGAATTATCTTTCCAACATCGCTGAGTTTGCTAAGTTTCGAGTTTGGATGAGTGAGATAGGACATTTTGAAATTAGGTTGTCCAGTTAAGAAAAGTTAGCCGAAAATAGTGAGGAGCATTTTGGTCTTTTCCTTACCCAATCAGATTTAATTCATTTTTTAAAATATTTTAGGAGTCTAATCCTTTTAGGTTCAGTTTTATAATCCTAATATACGCCTAGGGTTTTAGTGGAGAGTCCAAGAAGAGACAAGAAGAGAAAATAAGAGAAAAGAGGAGAAAAGAGGAAAAAATGAAGGCGTTCGTCGACGTTCTTGAGTCGCCATGGGTCTAATACCTAAGAGGTATGTAAGCTTCCATAGTGTTGGGTTTGTTTACCCCACACGCAAAACATGTTATTTTCAGCGTAATTTCCTTCTAAAAAAGTTGAAGAATTCAAGTTCTTGATAGGTGTTCTTGAGGTTCATTGTAGATCTTATCTTGTTGGGATTTTGATGATTTCTTAAGATGAAAGTTATTTTTTAGAGTTTTGTTTGAGTGTATTAGTGTTTAATTAGGTTGGGTAATTGAATCTAAGGAAAACTAGAGATCGATTAAAAGTGATTTAGGGTTAGAAAACAAGAGGCAAAATTCACCGAAAGCACACTTAGGGAGATGCTGGCGCAGTGCCCCCCAAATGCACCCAAGGGGCTAGGGAGGCGCACCTGCAATGCGCCCAAAGTCACTCTCTGATGTTAGGGGCTGGCGGCCGGAACGCGCCAGTGTCACCTGCCCCAACTTCTTTTCCGTTGGTTGTTCCGTTTGAGCTCATTTAAAGTGTATCTTCACTCCTTTTGATTCTAAACACTTTAAACTACTTCTAAAAACATAGAAATCCTTCATAACATCAATAATAACCTTGAATTAATAATTGAAATTCAAGGTAAATTTAAGATTAAGTTTTGAAGGTTCTTCCGAACCTTTTGAGAGAGTACCCTTCGAGTCCTACGCCGAGAATTTGTGCTTGTGGGCCGGGGTGAATATTGCAGACCAGCGGATCTGGTGGTCGACAATCGTTCGGACTTTGTAAAAGTTGTCGCAGCACCTGTAGTAGGACATATGACTTATTGCGATGTCTGCCTTCTTCCCTATCCGAAAACTAATCCAATGAAAGCGCAAAAAAGCCCAGAGACAGTACTGAGCCCCAGGGGCGGATCAGGAAGGAGATATAGCAATAGACGGCCTATTTTGAGCTTGTGATCAGTGGGTTCATGCCGCACATAAACCGAGCTTATGTTGATGATCTCATTGTTTCCGCGAGTGCATCCTTCATTTTCAAGCTTTATTTTTATCATAATTTTTTCATCTGGGCGCCTATTCATTCTTTTTTTGGGTGTATAAAGCCACAGAGCGATTCAGACATCTATCTTATTGTACTGATGCAATTGAAAGATCAGAATTTCTCCCTGCCGCTCAAGCGGGATCAGATCGGGCTTTAGCGAGAACAACTGTAATTAAATCGGGAACGGAAAGACTTCACTTCAACTCAATAAATGACGTATTTTAGTCACCTTTCAATGACTCTCTTAATTATGTGCGAGGAATTGCCTTATTGAGTAATGGTGGGAAGCGGGCTCGAAGACCCCACCGTGGTATGCGCCAATAAGACTACCAAAGGTCTTCATTGGTCCGATGCTTTGGATGAAACCAATTCCAGGGTGTGACGTTGAGGAGTCTTCTATAACTTCTAGTAAATTGTTTCAAGACTCAAGTAAGCGAACATGAGAGTGAGGAGAATGTATTCACGAGTCGACAATATCACCTAGATCCTTCATATAATGAACCATAACTCTTGAATTTATAATTCACATTCAAGAGAGAGTTAAGAGTAGAGTTCAAGAAAACCTTTAAGTTCAATTGTGAATTCTTTGAGATCCATCATTGATTTGAACTAAATTTTGAGGAAGTAAGTAAGGGAATGAGAAGATTTGTATATATGAGTTCCATCTAGTTACTTAGACCTTCGAGTCGAGTCGAGTCGTCCATGCCCATAACTTCCACATGAGTTCCATAAATTGAGTATCATTGAGAAGAGTAGTATCTCCAAGTTCTAAATCTTGAGTATTGAGTTCCTTATTCCTTTTGAGATTATATTTCTAATCATGGGATTATTACATGTTACCTATGAAGTCCTTCGTTTGAATTGTTCATGCCCATAATTACGCATGAACCCTAAAAGTCGAAAAGTCTTGAGTTGAGAAGTATCTCTTTGAGTTCTCGAGTTGAGTAGTTCATGCTCATAATTCTGCATGAACCCTCCAAGATGAAAATTATGAAATCATCCACATTAGCCACATAAGAGTCAAGTCTAGATGTTAAGAGCAAATCAAACTAAAGTTTATGAAGTTTTCTAAAGCCTTTCGTAGATGTTTTCACTTTGTTTTAAAGACTTACAGTTCAAGTCAAGTAAAGAGTAATGAGTTGAAGATCTCCCTTCAAAGTAATATTAGGAAACTAAGTATTCTCTAAGAGTTGAGTTCATTTCTCAAAAGTTATAAGGGAACTAAGTATTTCCTAAGAGTTTATAAATGTTTTCACATTTAAGTTAAGAGGAAACTAAGAATTCCAAAAGAGTTTTGAATAAGAAAAAGCGAACATTGATTCCAGAGGGCTTTTAAAGCAAAAAGGGTTGAATAAATTATCTCAACCCATAGGAAGGAAGTTATTTTTAAAACATGAGGTAAAGTATATTTTGAGAGTAGTATTGAGCACCGATGTGGGGATGAGAGTTCATATTAACTCAAGTCTCCATGTAAACCATGTAGCCATCATGGATTTTAATGGGTCATACTTTTTAGATGATCACGTAAGTTAAACTAGTGGATCCACTAAGTTGAGGAATTATATGCAACAGCAAAGTGTAGAACAGTTCTGGCAGCGTGAACGAGACGTTGTATCACCACTTGGGCTTATAGTGATGGTTGTCGGTTAGAGAATCTCCCACAGAAACTATATTACTTTCTTATATAAGTAAAATTGAGTTTGTTATTGCATTTTCTTTAACGAACTAAGTCTCTTTTACTGTTTTATAAAGCTTTTTATATATAGAATGTGTATTATTGCTTTATATTGAGTTGAGTATCCATAGTCGATTATCATATCTTTGAGTTTAGTATTTAATCTCTGAGTTGAGTAGTTTGAGTATTCTCGAGTATTCATTGAGTTTCAAGTTTGAGAAGAGGTAAGTATGTTTCCATTTTTATCAAGTTCAAGCCTATGTTTTATACTTTAGATTTCCCCTTAAATGCCCGTACATTCCATGTACTGAGCCATTTGACCTGCATCTTTTGATGATGCACACACATGTATTCATGATCATCAACAGGAGCTTCGTTGATATATTCGAGAGTTCGAGTTAGCTATGGTGAGTCTCCCTGCTTCCGGAGGATTTCATTTACTTTTCAGTTTAGTCAGGATGTCGTGGGTATTGTCCCGACTTCCATCTTTATCGGTCAGAGGCTTCATAGATAGTCAGTTTAGTTAAGAAGTATGTATTATTCATTTATTCATTAAATGTTTTAAAGACTTAAGTTGTCTATTTTATGGCGAGGTTAATATATTATTTTATTCAGAGTTAATCTTTATAGTTAAAAGCTTTGTATTTGAGTTATTGATTTTATTCAGTTTTAAGCTTTTGCATGCTTAAGTTAGTCTTCTGCTTGTAGTCAATCATGATGAGGGTTCGCTTGGGGACCAACAATGGTTCTTGATTGCCGGCCACGTCCAGGGTGTAGACTCGGATCGTGATATTATCGCTTATACAAACTTAAACGAAATGTATAAATTGCATTTCTATTTGTATAAAGCGAGAGAAAAATGTATATACACATGTAAATACATATATCTTCGTCCTATACACTTATAATTATACAATACAAATATTCCCCTATCCAATTTTCTTGTCTTTCTCTCTTTCTCGTTTTATACATACACAAATTATATAATTGATTTGTATACAACTGTTTTCTTTTGTATATGTATAACGAATTATACAATTAATTTCTTTGTATATATATAACGAATTATACAACTATTTTTTTTTGTATATATAGAGAGAAATATACATATTTATGTTTGCTATGGAGCGCAATTATACAAACTTTACTATATCATACAAATATGAATTTTGTGTTTGCTATATGTGAAAGTTGCTCTTTAATTAAAGCTGAACCCATCGGTAGCCCCCTAAAGTTGGCATCAATTTTCACTTAGACACCTCAACTAGACTTCGTTCATTTTAGACACCTCATGTTGAGTCCTGCTGTGTCTTTTTGACACTTTGCTGACTTGACATATTGTGTGTATTGCACCCATTTTGATCGGTGATTTTTTTTTTTTTGAATTTTTTGAATTTTTTCCTTCTTATTCTTCACTTTTTAGCCCTACCTCTTATTCCACCTTCCCCATGAAAATTCATGCTAAAAAAACTTACAAAATATGAAAATATAAAATAAAAAAACTATCACACTAATTTTAAAAATGTTTATAAAAACAAATTTTTTAAAAATCATCACACTAATTTTGAAAAAACTTTTTAGAACAAGACACACATTTATTCCAAAAAAATTAGAAGAATGTCATATATAATTTTCAAAATCAATTAAAAAAAATAAAAATGTAATGATTTTCTAAAAAAAAATTTGGAAAAATATTCAATAAAATGGTTGTAGTTGGGGAGGCAAAAGGGACGTAAGGCAGGTGGGGTAGGGGTGAGGGTGATATATAGTGGGGTGGGATGGTAGAAAATAGATAATTTTATTTATTTATTTTTGCTGAAAAGTTAGTTGTTTTTTAATAATTTATTTTAAAATTATTATTTTTACATTCAAATGCCACATGTCAGCTTTTAATTAGTCATCATGCCATGTCACCCGCAAGTGTGTTATACACATTTTGTAATTTTAGCTGATTGACAAAAAGGTGTCAAAATGACATAGCGGACCCCTACTTGAGGTGTTTAAAATGAACAAA
>CM040620.1:64565821-64781669 GCA_022817965.1 Solanum lycopersicoides | reverse complement strand
AGATTCATGGTCAAGCAACCACCAGATATTTATCGAAAAAGAAAGAATAAACAACAACAAAATTGCAATAGCACAATTTCAACTTTCATTTCATCCACTGAATTTATGCAAGAACAAACTAATTGTTAAATCATATTTACCTTGCTTCACTTCAATAGGAATTGTAATAGGGCGGGTTAGGGTGAGTTAGGGCGTGACAAACCTTAACCCACTAAAATTTTCACCCGCGCTACCCTGCTTCGTTTAACATTTTAAAAAAATACCCGCTCCGCATTTATATTTTTTTCATTCTCCTTCTTTGTTATTCACTTAAAAGCAAGGATGTTTTAGAACTTCTTTATATATAGTTTTTAACCGTAGTACTGCAATTGCTTTTTTAACCATAGTCTGCTAAAGTTATTAGTTTTTTCACCAAAAAAAATTATAATTATCTGCATGATTAATTAGAATAAAAAATAGTTTCATAATTTAAAACAAATCAAACAGTTTCACAAAATAGTAACCTTGTTGTGTTGAAATATTTCAAAATCAGTACTTTATATTCTAGCTAAAGGAAAACTTTTTACATGGTCAAAAAAAGAAGTAGCAGTTTTACATAATTAACCATCATAAACTAGATACATTGTTTCTTAATATATGTACATAATTTCTCCTCCTTAATTTCTTGTAAAATCAACGACAATAACACTTATGTTATCTGGGCTATTTCTCTCAGTAGCAATCCGAGTAAGCAACGACGCTGCTGATTCACTAGGCGAAAAAAATATTGCTTCTCCTTGGAGACACACTCTAGCTAATTGAGATGCTGTTTCATTCGATACCACATCCCATAACCCATCACTAGCAAGTATTAAACATTCATCATTTACCTTCCTGTTTACGAAGGTAAACTCTGGGTCTGATATGATATATGGCTTCAAGAAACTGTCTCCTATTTTTATGATATAAGAAAAAATAACAAAAATATTGATTAGTAATTAAAGACAAGACCTATCTACCCTATTAAAACACATTGAGGTATTTTTTTTATGTATACATGAATTGTAATATAAATGATTCATTTAACATTTGAGAAATCTAAGTATCATTTGAGATTTTGGAGAATCTATATAAACCTAATGGTGAGCGTGGAATTGACATCAAGAGGGCTTTAAGATACTAGTGATTTATACGTACTAATAAAAGGTGTAGAACTTCAAAACAATCAATCTACATGGGATTAATTCCTTCTTATTATCCTTTTTCGTCTAATGTGTGGTAAAATTAGTAATTTATTTGGACACACGACATATTGTTTACATGCACAATTGTATACTCGATTTTTTTGTTTCTACTTTGATATAATGTGTGTGTCGTCAATTAAAGGAAATATAACACTTTTCCAACATACACATCATGTGGAATTCTATGATAAAACCCTAAATATCAATCATGAGATTCATTTGATCTCTATATGCTCTTGTTTTAGAACTACTCCATTTTTTTCCCTTAAGAAGCTAGGGTGTTAATTTGCACTTCTAGATGCCATAATTGTGTTTTAATTTCATATTATATCCCTTAAGTTTTAGGTTGGGAACTTGTCAAGGCATTATAGAGGAGTAAATATAGTTTCCGAAAAAAAGTAAGACTTTACCAATCTTCAGTGTACGTATATTCTTGGGAGCTTATATAGACCAAGAAGGGTCATGCCAAACCCTATGGCTATCACTATATGAGTGAGTATAACCTAGCTAGGTGAAGGGCGCCTCTATACAATAAAAATAAAGCATATTGGTTTAGGCTCCCAATTTTGAGGGCCTCAATTGTTTTACTAAAAATAAATAATATGTTATTTGTATAGAAATATAATTTTTTTTTTGAAATATGTTTTATTTTATTCTCGTTAACTCATTATAATTTATCAATTTATTACTTATAGAATTATGTTGATAATTCATATAATAATTGTCTAAGTAAAAATATGTTTTTTACTGTTAAATTGATAAAATCTTACCTTAAATTTAATTGGAAGAATTTTTTTTCAATGAAATATTAATAAAAAATTATTTAAATTTTTAGGTCTCCAATTAAAATTTTATTTTAGACCTCTGTTTATGTTGAGCCGTTCCAGTCCAGGTGAATGACTAATAAAAAAAAGGGGAAAAGGGAAAAGAAATGAAGCAACAATTCCAATATAATGCCAATTGAAAAAGTGTTTGAAATATTACCAATTGCCCGAGACATGGCTAGAACACGTTGAACCCGTAATCCATTAGAATAAACTAGTTCTCCTCCCGCAGCCCTTATTCTAGCCAGTTCATCCCGCCTATTTGGCTGCAACCAAATAATTAGACAGTACCTTTTATAATTTATTATCGAATATTTGGAGTTCATATTGGAACTTCACTGTAAAACCTATAATTGAGAGCAGCACTTCCAATAGATTTTTTTCCATACTCAAAATTCGAAATTTCAGACCTTTAATTAAGTGTGAAATTGGTGTTATCGTTTTAAAAAATTAGGTATTTCTGTAAAGTACACAAGAATCAGGTTTTTGCACATAGGGTTCAAAAATGTTTTTTTAATTACCTTGTGATCGAAGGATACAGGGACGATATTTCCACCACTGCTAAGAACAGCACGGGAATCACCACAATTAGCAACGACAATGGCATGATCTGTTACAATTGCTATGATTGCGGTGGAGCCAATCTGACGCAAGTTGTGATTTGGTGGGCACAAACAGCTGTAGGTTAAAGTTGGACAGTCACAGTTAAAGCATATCATTTTATCCATACGTTGAAAACTTCTTTGCAGAATTTTCATCCATGATGCCTCCATATCTCGTTCTTCTCTTCTATATGAACTGGAGCTACTACTCGTCATGTTTGTATTGTTTTCGGGGCGCATCAGTTCTTCTGCTATAATCAAGTGCATTCTCTCCCTACACAGTGCAGATACCTGCATCAACCAAAAAATTATGTCTTATCCCACCGACCCACTAAACTATCCCTAAAATTATCAAACTTTTAACATTTTAAAATTTGGTTTAATAAATACCTGAGGACCACCATGACCATCATAAACAGCATAAAAATGAATGGGTCGACCGCCATTGATGGGCGGAGAGCAAAAATTAGGGTGAATTGAAATCTCATCTTCCATTGAAGGCCTCACTCCTTTTACACAACTTGATCCAACCGCTGGCGGTGGCAGTATCCTCCCCTCATCTGTGCTTCCCGAGCTTGCTCCTCCTTCTCAATTCAATTCTGTATTGCCGATGCATCCTTACTTCCTCGTTCTGATCAACATTCCCTCTGTTCTCCATTTTCTTTAGTTGTAAAACATGAAACACTGCCATTTTGTTTTATAGGAGAAGTGTGCAACATTACAATTCCAAATACTAGAACATCTGTCAACAAAATGTACCAGTAGAAACGTAAAAAAAAATTTTGCTTACATCTGTACATATTAAGTATTTCTTACCGGTAATACCATATAACATCTATGCCAAATGAAAATAAACTACTAAGAACGAAAAGGGCTTTTTAGACAACTTCAATGAGGTAAACTGACACGTCATCACAGTGATGTAAACTGAGTACTTACCTTCATTTAAGCGTGAGATGTCTTCCATCCAAGTGTGTACTTAAAAAAATATATTAATGGTAAAAAAAATTATATAACAGATAGAAAATCTCTTGACACGTGTAAGGAAATGGGCACACTACGACCGAACGAAGAAAACCCGGGTTTTCATGCTAACTGAAAGAGAAGGAACTTGGCATAATATTTTGTCCACGTAGTAAAAGAGGCACCGCTTTGAGGAGCAAAGAAGTGTTTGGATTGGAGAAGACATATTTTGCCAGCTTTTCCGCATTTACATACATTTTCGAAGATTCCCTCAAACTTTATCACTTCATTCGTCCATTTTTACAAGATGTATTATTTGTTGATATATAAAAAATTATAATTTATAATATATTTGTATAGTTTTTAGTATCTAATTTTTTAGAGTATTAAATTAATATAATTTAATTTAACTTCAAAAATTAATTAATTGATTTTTGAAAAATGAAACATGAAATTTAAAAGTGAACAGATAATTTAGTAGTTTTTATTTTTAAAAAAGAATGATCTAGTTTAATTTGATATAATTTTTTTTAAAAAATAATTTACCTTTTGTGATTTTAATTCAAAATATCTTTAAATTTGTGCCCTTAAATATGACATGTGAAAAACAAAAATAAAAATATTATATATATAAAAAAGAAAGGAATCATAATTTTTGAAATAGACTAAAAGAATAAGAGTCCGTTTGAATGGGCTTAAAAAAAATAACTTTTAAAAAGTATTTTTGAAAGTGCTGAAACTTATTTTTAAAATAAGTAGTTATGTGTTTGGATAAAATGTTTCAGTTGAAAAAAAGTTTTTGATGTGTTTGGCAAATAAGTGCTGATAAACATTTTTTTTTATCAAAATGTCTGAAATACCCTTAAAATTGTTAACATGATAAAAGTTGATTAATATAAGGTTTTTATACTTAAAAAAGTTAAAACAAAATTAATTTATATTTATATCATAAATAATAATATTTCCTATCATTCACATATTTCTTTATCATCACAATTTTTTATAATAATAATAATAATAATAATGATAATAATAATAATAAAAGTAATAATAATAATAATAACAAAAATAAAAATAATAATAATAAATAATAATAATAAATCATCAATAATAATTATTATTAATAATAATAATAATAAATAATAATAATAATAACAATAATAATAAAATAATAATAAAATAATAATATAATAATAATAATAATAATAAAATAAGAATAAATAATAAATAATAATAATAATAAAAAAAATTAATAATAATAAAAATAATAATAAAAATAATAATATAATAATAACAATAATAATAACAATAATAATAAAATAATAATAATAATAATAATAATAAAATAATAATAATAATAATAAAAGTACTAATAATAATAAATAAATAAAATAATAATAATAAAATAATAATAATAATAATAATAATAAAAGAATTAAGGGCAAAATGTAATATACTTGGTCAACATAAAATGACTTTTAAGTTGAAAAAAAAAGTACCCTCACCTAGCTTTTAACTTTTGGCTTAAAATAAGTCATTTTTGACTTAAAATAAGTCATTTTGATAATTGCCAAACCTATAAGTAAAAATTAACTTTAAAATCAGTTTGACCACCTTTTATGCTTTAACTCTTTTTTTTTTCAAACAGAGAAGTAGTTCTTACATATGGTATACGAAGTGAGATCGTACAAATCTACTAGTAAATTATTTTATAGTAATTCTTACATCTTATATACTCAATTAAGATAAAATTGGATTAAATTTTCTAAAATAAAAGCCAAAGTCAAATCCACTATATATAAAAAATCAAAATCAAATACTATATATAAAAAAAAGTTCGTTCCGATGTGAAGTTTGAGAATGAGAAATCAAATACATTAAAAATATAACGTGTAGAAAATCTTTTGAAAAGTAGAGTAGATGAGACGAGAAGTTCGAGGACCTAGTCCCACCATTACCGAACAAAAAAAACTCCTCCTTTTGGCAGAACAATAAAATTATGACGTTAAAAATATTTTATTTAAATTTAATTAAATTTTAATATAAAATTTAAAAAAAAAAAAAAAGGTAGAGCACCACCGCTTTGATGAGGATAAGGAGCAGAGAAAGCCCCTGATGACAGAAACGTGTTAATAGATTCCTCTTCCAAAACTTGTTTTTATTATGCGTCAGTTAGATTAGACTTCAGTTACGATTCGTGGTGTATTTATTAGGCTTAATCCATTGGAAGATCATAAAATTGACACTAACTTTTACTTAAATATTTTAATTAGATTTTGTTCAGTTTACATATCTCATGTCATGTTTCAATGTTATTGTGTTGATTTGAAGATAAACTTATATTGAAGCTTAGTTTCATGAGGAGAAAGTAACTTTTTTAATTGCATATCTTGCATAGTTAATTAGCATAACCAACCAAGTGGAATTTCCAATTTGAAGTTTATTGATCAACTTCGCTTTAAAGTTTTCTCTTATTGAGGAAGCTTAAGACAATGATTTGTATTTACTTAAATGAACTTAATTTGACTTTTCTATTAAGTTGCTTATAGCAAGTATTCTTCCAAGTACGGGTGTACATAGGACGGTTTGGTTTGACTTTTTAATAAAAGAAAATCTAAACCAATTATATCAATTTATTAAATTTAAAATTAAATTAAACCATATAAAATTGGTTTTTTTCGATTTTGATTTTAGTTGATTCTTTGGGTTTTTTCTGGGTTTTTACAATTATAACAGTATTTGAAAAGCGATCAACTATTTTTTCACTTACCTGTGTGATAACTAAACTCAAAAAAGTTAAGTGAATAGAAATTTTCAAAAAGACTGTAAATTCACATGAGTACAAAATATTTATTTTGAAATACCAACGTTCATTTTGTTAAATTAATAAGATTAAAGGCTAGAGGCAAATTGGATACAAAAATATTTACAAAGCAAATTGTTAACTTCAAATTTGAAAACATATAACAATATAATTGTAACTTCGGATCTTAATACAAAATAAAATATTTACAAAATTTGACAAGCCCAAATTTGAAATAAAATATATAAAATTGAAAACTATAAACTAAGTAAAGTATATCAACAAAGTAGATTAATTTTATATATATATATATATATATATATATATATATATATATATATATATAATTTGTTTAAATTTTTATACAAATCCAAATTTGAAATAAAATATATAAAATTGAAAACTAGAAACTAACTAAAAATATATCAACAAAGTAGATTATATGTAGACAATATTTTTTATCTATAATTAATAAAATATATATATATATATATATATATATATATATATATATATATATATATATATATTGGTTTGATTTGAGTTCGGTTTGACTTTTTTTCTTCTGATACCAAACCAAATCAAAAGTGGTCGTTTTCCTTTTTCAACCAACCAAACCAAAAGTCGATTTTTTTTCGATTTGATTTGATTCGTCAGTTCAATTTGATTTTACGATTTGGCTTTGTAAACCCCTACTTCTAAAGTGATGAATAATGCAATAGATAAAGTCAGTATTTTTGCCATTTTTATTTGATTCAAGAATATTTATGTCAAATTCAGTTGTTGACATTCAATCCTAAAAGACATTATAAATATATGTAGTGTTATACTAATATGTTGCAATTGGCATGGAGTTTAAAGTTATAGAGAAAGTCGAATACATACATGTAAAAGGAGTATTGTATTAAAATGGCCAATACGAGTCTTGGGGCCATCGAAGATATGACAAAGTTTCAAGTATCATATATTAATATTAGTGGCGCTTCAATATAGTAGCATTTCATTTTCAACTATTATATGGAAGATTCAATATTATGTTATATAGAACAGGTAATTATGAATTCCACATTCAAGCATTGTTCAAGTAGTTCCGTCCTTGAACTATGACAATTAAAATAAAAAGTGGCTCGATCAATTTGAATAGCATCTTAATAAAAAAGTTCAAATATACCTCACAAATATAGTGAAAATCTGTCACTATATTGGTTCTTTTGACAAAAAAAAAATACTTTTTTTAATTTTATTTAATATAAGAAATAAAATTAATGATTCCATCTACAAATTTAACTCCTGAGAACAAAAAAAATAAAAATTTAATAGTAGTATTTTTCTTTTACTTTTTCTGTTATTTTATAAGTATAAAAAGTACTTTTCATTCAAATTTCGTAAGAATGTTTAAATGTTTTATTTTTCTGTATAAGTATTATAAATACTTTTTGACCAGATAGAAAAAAGTTGATTGAAAAATTAATTGTACTTATGTTAAGCTTGTCATTTTCATGACTTAGAAACTCAAAAATGGATGCTACACTTTGTTTTCACACTATAAGAAGCAAGTAAAACTTCATCATTTTTTTTAACTCTAGTCTCTAATTGAGAAAGTAGGGATTTATTATATTAGAAACAAATGTGAACAGAAGAAATACAAATTACATATAAAACAGATGTAAATTATAAAAATATACTTATATACATATGTATTATACGTTTGAAATCATTCACGAGTTCCTACCTGCTATACATATTATAAAAATACAAAAAATATACTTATTACTTTTTCATAATCCTACAAATGCCCATGTCTTTTTGTAACAATGGCATCAATAAAAATTCTCAATGGCGATTTCCCCTAGAAGGCTTTTGCAACTTTTTAATTGATGATTTTCTCGTAAACTCTTCTCTCACTCATAACTGACAATTTCCCCAAGAAGTCTTCTGGTTCTTCCCTGACGATTTCCCCAAGAAGCTTTCTACAATTCCTAACTGACGATTTCATCGAGAAAGTTTCTGACATTTTTATATGAATCTTCATTTGTTGATTAATTTTTCATATTAATTTTGGTGTACTAAATTTCAGGATGTCCGATTCTGATTCTGATTCTGGTTTTGATTCTGATTCAGCAACATCAGGCATAGGCGCACCAAAAGAAGCAGTGCCACTGGTTGGAGCAATTTCTTTAATTGGAAGAAGGAGTTCAATGGAAGATGCGATATCTGTTTGGCCAAATCTCTGCTCCCCTTATATCAATCAACATCGCCCTATTGATTTCTTTGCTGTTTACGATGGACATGGTGGACCTCATGTAAGAAAAAAAATCATTATTTTCTCTCACCGTTCATATTCTTTTCATTATCAAATTACTTTTATTGATGAGCAACAATTTATAAATCTAAATTGAACCATTTTAGGAGTACTACCCTAGATTAAAGTGGATATAAAATAAATTAAATTAGCGAATAAGGACTACTACTTATAATGGTTACAAAGATGCAGGTTGCTGGGTTGTGTAGAGACAGAATGTATCTTATACTACTAGAAGAATTGATGATGACGAAGACCATCATAACTGGTAGCAGCAGCAGCAACAATGATAACATCACCCGTCTGAACCAAAAACAATTGGAACGGGAGAGGGTTAAGGATATGTGGAAAAGGGTGTTGAAGAGCTGCTTCGAGAGGATTGATGAGATGGCGTTTGATACGTGCTATGAGTGTGGTATAGGTGTTCCTTGTGGATGTCCACCACAACACTATGGACTAGGAGGCTCCACACAATTCTAACTGAAAAAACTATTATTGTGGCTAATTGCGGAGATTCACGTGCTGTTCTTTGCCGTGGTGGGAGATCCATGCCTCTATCTATTGATCACAAGGTATTCATTTTATTAGAATTTTTTGTTTTTATACATTTAAATTTTTTAAAGATCTAACTATACCTTTTTCTTCTTCTTTTTTCAATTTGTATTTGGTATCATTTCTATAGTTAAGAATCTACATATCTAATCAATTCAGATCTAGGTCAAGTAAAACACTTAAAAGAGTAAAATATTTCATATCAAGAAATTTTGCCTATTGATTGACCTCATATATAGAGAAACGGTGAATTTTGTCCACATCTCAGTATACCTGTTAGCCTGTTACTTATAAACTACTATGTTAGCGAAGGTTGTCAAAGTCAGTATATGAACTTTTGTTTTGTTAATTATATTTAAGGCCTCTTCTTTAGATTTGGCTTTAGATCCTATCATTGGGTCGCTCTTGTCATTAAATATGATTGATAAAATTAAGATGAATATTTATACAGTGTAAATGTCGTAAATGTTCAATTATGCAAGTGTAACTTTTTTTTGGCAACCAACAAAAAAGGCCTCTTAAAAATAACTGTTTTAATGATTTTCCATATCTAATTCTAATACTAGGCATTTGCACTAGTTGAAGGAAATAATTTTACTCATTCAAAATAATCTCATTACAGCCAGATAGACCAGAGGAACGTGCTACAATAGAGTCATGTGGAGGCCATGTTGATTTTGACGATTATGCACGAGTTCTAGGAATACTGGCTATATCTCGTGCAATAGGTAACTCTTTTTCCTTTTTTCAGTAACCCATTCTCTATTGTAATTACCAATTGAAGCAATACTTTAACAAAGAAATACTTTTTTCCTTTTTACTTCTTTTATTTTGCATTGCAAACAGGAGACAAGTATCTTAAGAAATATATCATATCTGAGCCAGAGTTTACCTTCACAAAAAGAGAAGCAGAAGATGAGTGTTTAATCCTTGCCAGTGATGGTTTATGGAACGTTGTATCAAATGATGAGGCGTGTAAGGTGGCGAGAGAATGTCTTCAAAATGAAAAGTCATCTGGGATAGGAGACGTATTTTCTTCCCCAAGTATAGCAGCAACAGCGTTGCTTACTCGGTTAGCTATGGGACGGGGCAACGAAGATAACATAAGTGTTATTGTGGTAGATTTGAAGATTGACTACATTGAAGTTTAGTTAAATATCTTGAATTTCTTATTTGGAGATGGTTTATTAAGCTTTGCATAAAGGGTTTTCTCTTATTGAGGAAGCTAATTAAAGACTATGATTTGTATTTGCATAAATGACTGCAATTTGTTTTTGTTTTTCTGTTAAGTTGCTTTTAGCAAGTAGCCTTTTATGGCGATGGATGATGCGATAATCAATCTTAATCTTGATTTAGTTTTCGCGTGACTGAAAATTTTCATTTGCATGCATCTTTAATTAGTCTATTAATATACAGTCTAGGTTGTCAAACTTGATTTTTCAAGGTCAAAATTATTTTTTTTTAAAAATAAAAATAAAATATTTGACCAAGCTTTTAGAAAAATAAAAAAATAATTTTGAGGAGAAGCAAATGTTGAAGCAAGTAATTTCTCCAGAAAAGTATCTGTTTTTCAAAAAGCACTATTGAGTATAGTTTTAGAAGCACATTTTAAGAATACAATCAAATAATAATTGTTTTTTAACACTGCTTTTCAAATTAATTAGCGACATAAATTGTTTTCCATTATAAGTATTTTAAAAAAACATATTTATTCAAAACAAGTTGATATTTGAAACTTTATATATCATATCATGTGAACTCAACTCATTCCAAAGCCTCTATTCAAAATAAAATGATATCTTGTTATAGAATAACTTCTAGCTTGGAGGTGAGCAAAAGGTATTTTTCATTGTCATTAATTAGGCATTCCACATTAATTTGTCCTAATATTTTATATTTATCCGGTTCGACCCTCTGACCACCTTCCTAGCTTGGAGACGATAGTCCAGAGCGTAAAGAGCAAAAAAATTGGCCAAATATTTTAAAAGGGCAATAAAATAAAGTTGAGAATCAAATTAAAAAGGGAAAACATTTAAGCGGTAGGATAAACGTTGTGTAAATTAAGGTAAGACTACGCAAGACGCAACTCCCTATGTGTCTTATAAGACGCAAGCTGACAGTGGTGATTTCTTGTAGTTTTCACGGATGTTGACTTAAAAAGAGGCTAATGATTAAGATGGAATAGGAAGATGAGTGGTTGATTCTTGTTAGTGGTGATTTGTGGGACATTGTATCAAATGAAATGGCGTGTCAGGTGGTTAGAGAGTGTCTTTAACAAGAAAAACCATCTGCATTTTCCTCTACAAGTGCAGTATCAACACTACTAGCTACGAGACATGATAGTGAAGATAACAGCAATGTTATTGTGATTGATTTGAAGATAAACTGTATTGATGTTTAGTTTTACAAGGAGAAAGTAACAATTATCTTGGATAGTTAATTAGCGTATACCAGCCAAGGGGAATTTCCCATTTGAAGATGGTTTTGCAAATCTTGGATAGTTAATCTAAGTGCAGTAGCAACACTTTGCTTAAATGACTTCAATTTGAATTTTCTAGTAAGTTGCTTTTAGCAAGTATTCTTCTAAGCGATGAATAATAAGATAGATATAGTTGATATTTATGCCATTTTTATTTGATTCAAGAATTTTATGTCAAAGTCAGACGTTGACATTCAATCCTAAAGCCATTTTTTTTAAAAAAAAAAAATTCAAAAAAGTCACTTTCAAGATGGGGTTAGGAATGAATCCTATATTGTATATTAAATATATGTATTAGAAGAACATAACAAAATACATGAGCAAGAGGAATATGATGCCTAACCACTCCAATAAAAATAGAATGTCATGGACACAATTTCTTAGAAATATAAAATACCACTTTGTATTGCCACTTGAAAAAGATTACATTTAAAAAAGGAGGGTTTAACCATATATACCTTCTTGGAAGATTGGCAAACCAATCTAGTGATAATGCAAAATGCCAGCCTAGCGAAAAAAATGTAACACTCAAGGCCTTCGAAAGGGTTTGTAGATTAATAAACAGAGTTTACATCTTTCGATTCTAAAGGAGGGTAGGCACTATTTGTCCATGTTTATGATTCCTTTGACATTTTTTGAAATAATATTGTACCTACTATTGTTAAATTTTTAAAGACTCCATAGAGTGGCTGAGCGATTGTAGTTTTTCAGCCACTTTGTTCGAATGCCTAACAGTAGGTTGAATGTCATCAGCACGTTGCATGTTCAATAGTGGTATAGGAGGGCATATCCATTTAACCATGGTATAGTTGGATTCCACCAATATTTCTCCAAAAATAAGGTGGAAAAGGTATATGCCCTCCCACTACTCATTAGTGTCGATTCTCTTGAGATTTAATTATGATAAGTTGATGAATATTGAATGTGATCAGACTTAAATCTGAGGACAAAGGGTTGTTCTGTGTCAAATTTTGATCAGCTGGACCTAGATCTCCATAGTTTTCATAATACTATGTTCAGAATTTATGATGTCATAGTGTTTTTCTTGCGGACTCTTCTTATATATAGGCTTTGTGCAAAGTCTCCAGATGTTCAAGTGTTTCTTTATACCAGTTCGGTCCAAAATTATAAACGTATATATGCATGATAAATACGATAACAAAAGACATGGGAGTCACTTATTACCTTAGATTTATCCAAACAAACATTGCTCAACTCCTCAATTCATATGGGAAAAAAACCAAACACCGTGAGGAAAAAATGCACCAATTTGCAGGCCATGGTTATTACCTAAACATATTATTTTACCTTGTTATTTTCCTTATTCTCTTCAATGCTACATTCACCACTTATTTTCCTTTGAATGACATTGAAATTGAAAAAAGTAATAGTAGAAAGTTATAATCCTACTGTGGAGATATTCTTGTCATTTTGAGAATTTTAGAGTAAAGAATGCTAACACTTCATTACAAGCTTGAAAATAATAAATTCTTTATGATTCTCACTATATAAAAAAGAAGTAGGAAGGATGCAATGTGTGTACTTAACTACACTGGAGTTTTCTGTTGGGCTTCTCTTGATAAGCCATTTAAACTTTACCTCTACCAATACCGATATCAACTATGACTATACTATTGCCCAAAAGAAGAAGCATGATAAAACTAGTTTTATAAAGAAAGGATTCAAGTAGTCTGATCTATATCAAAGTTAGAAAAATTGCCAAACTCACTACTTGGTTGGAGAATTCCTCTCTTTCTATTGGTGCGAGAAACTGCAAAGTGAAAAAAAATAATCATTACCATTGATTTAAGAGAACTCCAACTGAGATACAATGACCAAGCAACAATATGTTTTATAGTTTTTTGGACCAAGTTAAATATGTTTTATTACTGTATGTATATTTAAACCAAAATAGAGGATTTAGTCTTTTGCTACTTAACAAAAATATTTCCTTGTTGATAAAATAAATAACAATGGTGATAACATATTAACAGTTATTATTAAATCTTCATATCAATGGTGAAATCTCAATTGAAAATCAGTAAGGAAGCCATAACTGAAAGCATTTTGTGAAGAACTGTAATCTGAGAGAAAGAGAAATCACACTTTCATTGAGTAATGACTGAGTATTTATACATGTAAACAAGCACGTAAAATATTTTCTTAACTAATGAAATATTCCAGATGATTAGACTAGCTAGCTAACTAACTTTGACAGTTAACTAATTACAATTTCTAACTGTAACTACAGTTGCTAATTACATATACATTATCAGAACTTGATCTTAATCGCAATACCCCTCCTCAAATTGGTGGTGATAATCTTGCAGCCAACTTGTCCAAAATAGCTGAATGTTTCACACCTGTTAGAGTTTTAGTAAGTATATCAGCCAACTGATCAGTAGTAGAAACATGATGCAAGGAAATAAGCCCTTCCTGAAGTTTGTCAAAGTGATAATTCACCTCAATGTGTTTAGTTCTCTCATGGAATACAGGGTTACGAGCTATGTGTATGGCAGACTGGCTGTCACAATATACAACAATAGGAGATGGATTCGAAATGGTTAATTCATTGAGTAACCTGTTCAGCCAAGTCAATTCTCCAACTACTTTCCTTAGTGATCTATACTCTGCTTCAGCTGATGACAAGGAAATAGTCTCTTGCTTCTTGGATTTCCAGCTGATAGGGTTGTTCCCAAGTAAAATTAGATATCCACTAACTGACCTTCCTGAGTCTGGACAGGATGCCCAGTCTGAATCACAAAAAGCTTGGACAGTGCAGCCAGGATCATTAGATAAATAAACTCCAAGAGTAGGATCCTGTTTCAAATACCTGAGAAGATGAAGTGCTGCCTTGAGATGAGTGTCTCTAGGATCTTGCATAAATTGACTTAACTGTTGGACACTTAAGGTTTTGTCAAGTCTAGTGGTGGTAAGAAAATTTAGTTTTTCAACTAGCTTTCTATAGTAAGTGGGATCATGAAGTGGGGTTCCATCTTTTGCTCTTAGCTTGACAAAGGGATCAAGAGGTGAAGTCGTGGAGGCATAATTGAAACAGTCATATTCTTTTAATAAATCTAGAACAAATTTTCTCTGAGAAATGAGTACCCCCATAGCAGTACCAAGTATTTCCAGGCCTAGAAAATAATGAAGTTTCTCAAGGTCTTTAATCTTGCATGTATTGTCCAAATAAGTCTTGAGTTGTGTAATTTCATCAGTGTCGGTGCCAGTCAAAATAACATCATCCACATAAACAGCTACAAATACCACCAAAGGACCTGATTTCTTAGAAAACAATAAGTAATCATAGTGTGAATGTCTATATCCCCTAAGAGCCAAGGCTTCACTCAACTTGGCATACCACTGTCTACTAGCTTGTTTAAGTCCATAAAGGACTTGTTAAGCTTGCATACCAACCTTGTATTATGTACCTCCAGACCTGGTGGAGCTTTCATATACACTTCCTCATGAAGATCACCATGTAGAAATGCATTATTTACATTAAGTTGGAACATAGGCCATCCCTTTTTCACAGCACAAGCTATTAAAATTCTGACAGTAGTCATCTTGACTACAGGTGAGTAAGTCTCTGTATAATCTATCACATCTTGTTGTGTGTACCCTTTCACAACCAGGTTAGCTTTAAATTTTTCTATCCCATCTTGCTGTGTATACCCTTTCACAACCAGGCTAGCTTTAAATCTTTCAATGCTCCCATCTGCTCTATGTTTGAATGTATACATCCACCTACATTCAATTGATTGCTTACCAACTGGTAGTTCAACAAGATCCCAAGTATTGTTAGCATAGAGTGTCTCAAACTCCTGTGTCATGACCTTTTGCCAAGCAGGATTGACGGATGCCTCCTAATATGATGATGGTTCACTATCATGATAAACATTTTCAACAAGCATTTGATTGTGAGATGCAATGACATCAGGAGACATGTGATGGTGTTTGGTGAATAGGGCAGTGAGGGAAAGGTTTGTGATAGGATTTGGATTCTTTAGATTAGGGATAAAAACAATGTAATCTTTTAAATGATGAGGGACTTTGTTCTCCCTGTTGGATCTTCTCTGACTTATTATAGGAGAAATATCTTGAGAAGGTGATGAGTGGTCAGGTAATGGTGGTGGTGAATGTTCAATGGGGTGTTCAAGAGATGGTGGTTGATGATGGTCTCTGATGAGTGAAAGGCCAGTGTGTTATTTAAGTTCACACCATATATCAACTATATTATTGTCATAAGATCTATGATCAGTATAACCACTTGGATTAGGACTAGATGACACAAATTCAACAGATTTCAAAATGGATGGAAAGTACATTTTTCAACACACAAAGTAAAAGGAAAGATGTCCTCATGAAAGACTATATCCTGGAAACATGTATTTTTCTTGTGGCAAGACTCATCACCTTGTATCCTTTTGTGACAAAGGGATATCCCACAAAATATATGATGAGTGGTTTTGGGCTCAAGTTTATCTCTTAATATTTTGGGCATAGTAAGGTAACACAAGCAACCAAAAGATCTGAGTTGAGTGTAATTTGGTTTCTTGTTATATAGCAACTCATAAGGACATTTGTTCTTGAAGTGTGTTGAGGGTAATCTATTTATAATGTGAGTGGCTATAAAGACATATTCCCCCCAATATTTCAAAGGTAGTTTAGATTGGAAAAGAAGGGCTCTTGCTGTTTCTAATAGGTATTTATGTTTTCTTTCTACCACATTGTTTTGTTGTGGGGTGTATGGACAACTCTTTTGATGAATGATACCTCTGTTCATGAAAAATTGGGTTGTTTCATTACTGGTGAACTCCGGTCCATTATCAAACCTGATATTTTTTATGGTGGTTTTGAATTGATTTTCTACCATGTTTGTGAATGCTTTCAGCACATGCAAAACATTACTTTTAGTACTTAAAAGATGGGTCCAAGTGGATCTACTATAATCATCCACCAGGGTAAGAAAGTATTTGTGATTGTCATATGTAGGAACATGATAAGGACCCCATAGGTCAATGTGAATCAATTCAAATATGGATTTGGTTTGACTATTGCTTTGGTTGAAAGGCAATCTTTCTTGTCTTGCCATAGGGCATATGCCGCATGAAGGGTTATTTTTGTAAAAGAATGGTTGGTAGGGTGGAAATATTCCTCATTTTAGCAAAAGGCACATGGCCAAGTCTGTTATGCCACAACAAATCTACACTATTCTTTGTGATTTACAAGAATGATTATCAAAGTGGACATTATCATTATTGTTGAAAGTAGAATATAAACAAGAGGATTATGAACAATATCAGTAGTGAATTTCTTACACTCATTTTCATGACAGAAATCAGTAACAACAGGACATTTCTTACTACTGATAGAAATATCATTATTACTACTACTAGAATGACAACATACTGAACTTTTATTGACTCTATTGGCATTTCTCAGGCATCTTGAACACAGAAAATACAGCCCTTTTTTGTTGCTACCAATTGCCTGAGCCCTCTTCACTGAAAAGCCTGCAACACACACAAAGTATAAGTTCATTGTGCACTTCATAAATGTAGTTAAGTAATGAACTGAAACTAGATTATAATTAAACGATGGTACATATAACACATCATGCAGAATGATATCAGGTGTGATTGATACATCTCCAAACTCTGTCACTTTAACTTTGTATCCATTAGGGAGTGAAATCAGTATAAGGTAAGGTAATGTCTTAATGTTGGTCAAGGAGTTTTTATTGAAGGTTATGTGATTTGATGCTCCTGAGTCTATGATCCACATATCATTGCTTGATTTAAAACATTTGCATGAAGTTTTATCAAAATCAAAAGAGGAAGAGCAAATTGCAATACCTGCAAAGTTCATAGAGCCATTAATGACACCTGCAGCATTTTGATCCTCTCCCATATTTTTATTTTGAAATATTGTATCATGTCCATGATCTTCCTATATTGTTTCTTTGTTATATTCGCATTTTGATGCCCATTACTCTGATATGGTTTTTCATCTCCATGTGTATACATCACATTAGGAGTATCACTATGCACATTTGCCACTACTTTTTTCCCTTTGTAGTTCTGATTGTCTTGCCTGTAGTTTTGTCCATTGTTGTGTCCATTTGGCTTGAGGTTTTGATTGTTATTCTGGGGATAGCCGTGCAACTTGTAAGATTTTTCCTTAATGTGTCCTGTTCTTTTGCAAAAGTCACTGAACAAAGCATTTTTTCCACTGCTACTGCCATTGTAAAAATTGTTTCCTCCTGAATTGTAATTATTTCCTGCATATTTGTTATTCTGATAGTTTGTTCTGAAAGTTCTTCCTGCTTGAACCTTATTATTGAAGGCACCTACATTCAAGGATGTTGCATTCATAGGCATTCTACCAGTTGGCTTAAACTCACTTTGTTTCTCTTCTTGGATGAGTAGAGAGAAGGCTTGTGCCATGGAAGGGAGTGGGTTCATCATGAGGATGTTACCCTTTATCACTGTGTATACCTCATCAGCCCCATGAGAAATTGTATCAAACGCCTATCTTGTTCAACTTTATGCATGCTATCTTTTGCACCACAAGTGCAGGTAAAACCACATTGATTTCTCAGATTCAAAGTACTTAGCTCCTCCCAAAGTTTCTTCATCCTTGTGTAATAGACAGTGATGTCCAATATTCCCTGCGTTAGGTCATTAATTTCTTTCTGTATTTGATACAGCTTTGCTCCATTTGTTTGATCATATCTGTCCTCCAATTCCTTCCACAACTCTACGAAATCAGTTACATATTCTACACTATCTGAAATCTCTTTAGTTAGTGAATTCAAAATCCATGATGTTACCATGCCATCGCACCTCTGCCATTAGCGAATCTAAGATGAATTTGTACTTGGTTTCACACAACTCCCATCAATAAAACCCAACTTATTCTTTACAGACAGGGCTCGCATCACCCCTCTCCTCCATGATCGATATCCTGCTCCATCAAATTGAGTAGGAGCCAACATCATTCCTGGACTATCTGAGGGATGCACATACAGGCACTACTTGTATCGTTGCCAACATTGCTAGTTCCCTTAGAAGTGGATGTGTTTTTGTCAATAGTCATGAGTATATTACTCAAAACAATTGTGAATTAAGTAGAGAAAGTGAATTCCAGATTCAGAAAGAGAAAAGAAGAGAAAAACTCAGAGAGGTACAAAACCTCTGAGATTCAATCTGAATATCGACACACAGAGAAAACAGAGAAATGTAAAAGAAAAAAATGAGAATCAATGAGTTGAAGTAAATGAACCGAGCTCTGATACCATATTAAATCTTCATATCAATGGTAAAATCTCAATGAATTTCAATAAGGAAGTCATAACTGACTGAGAGCATTTTGTGAAGAACTATAATTTGAGAGAAAGAGAAATCACACTTTCATTGAGTAATGACTGAGTATTTATACATGTAAACAAGCATGTAAAATATTTTCTAACTAATGGAATATTCTAGATGATTAGACTAGCTAGCTAACTAACTTTGACAGCTAACTAATTACAAGGTCTAATTGTTAATTACAATGCTAACTACATATATATCATCAGAATTTGATCTTAATTTCAATAGTTATATTATGGGAGCTACCAACAAATTTTAAATCTTGTATTGTTCCAATTAACATATAGAACAGGTAATTATGAATTCCACATTCAAGTATTGTTCAAGTAGTTCCTTCCTCGAACTGTAACAATCAATATAAACAGTGCCTCGATCAATTTGAGTAGCATCTTAATAAAAAAGTTCAAATATACCTCACGAATATAGTGAAAATCTGTCACTAAATTGGTTCTTTTGATAAAAAAAAAGTACTTTTTTTAATTATTTAATATAAGAAATAAAATTAATGATTTCATCTACATATTTAACTCCTGAGAACCAAAAAAAAAGTTTAATAGTAGTTTTTTTTTCTTTTAGTTTTTCTGCCATTTTATAAGTATAATAAGTACTTTTCATTCAAATTTCGTAAGAATGTTTAAATGTTTTATTTTTCTGTATAAGTATAATAAATACTTTTTGACTAGATGGAAAAAAGTTGATTGAAAAATTAATTGTGTTTCTGTTAAGCTTGTCATTTTTATGACTTAGAAATCAAAGTATGGATGCTACACTTTGTTTTCATACTATAAGAAGCAAGTAAAACTTTATCATTTTTTTTACTCTAGTCTCTAATTGAGAAACTAGGGATTTATTATATTAGAAACAAAACAAATGCATGCAGTAAATGTGAACTGAAGAAATACAAATTACATATAAAACAGATATAAATTACAAAAATATACATATATACACATGTATTATACGTTTGAAATCATTCACGAGTTCCTTCCTTCTATACAGATTACAAAAATACAAAAATATACTTATTACTTTTTCACAATCCTACAAATGCCCATGTCTTTTTGTAACAATGGCAGAATCAATCTCAATGGTGTTCATTTCCCCTAGAAGGCTTTTGCACCTTTTTAATTGATGATTTTCTCGAAAACTCTTCTCTCATTCATAATTGACAATTTCCCCAAGAAGGCTTCTGATTCTTCCCTGACGATTTCCCCAAGAAGCCTTCTACAATTCATAACAGACGATTTCCCCGAGAAGGTTTCTGAAATTTTTACATGAATCTTCATTTGTTTATTAATTTTTCATTATTAATTTTGGAGTACCAAATTTCAGGATGTCTGATTCTGATTCAGCAACATCACGCACAGGCGCACCAGAAGAACCAGTGCCACTGGTTGGAGCAATTTCTTTAATTGGAAGAAGGAGTTCAATGGAAGATGCGATATCTGTTTGGCCAAATCTTTGCTCCCCTTATATCAATCAGCACCGCCCTATTGATTTCTTTGCTGTTTACGATGGACATGGTGGACCTCATGTAAGAAAAAAAATCATTATTTTCTCTTACCGTTCATATTTTTTCATTACCATTTTACTTTTATTGATAAGCAACAATTTATAAATCAAAATTGATCCATTTTAGGAGTACTGCCCTAGATTAAAGTGGATGCAAAAATTATGGATGTAGGTTGCTGGATTGTGTAGAGACAGAATGTATCTTATACTACTAGAAGAATTGAGGATGACGAAGACCATCATAACTGGTAGCAGCAGCAGCAACAACAATGATAACATCACCCGTCTGAGCCAAAAACAATTGGAACGGGAGAGGGTTAAGGAGATGTGGAAAAGGGTGTTGAAGAGCTGCTTCGAGAGAATTGATGAGATGGCTTTTGATACGTGCTATAAGTGTGGTATAGGTGTTCCTTGTGGATGTCCACCATATTACTATGGACTAGGAGGCTCCACTGCCCTACTCACAATTCTAACAGAAAAAACTATTATTGTGGCTAATTGCGGAGATTCACGTGTTGTTCTTTGCCGTGGTGGAAGAGCCATGCCTCTATCTATTGATCACAAGGTATGTATTTTATAAGAATTTATACAAAAAAAAAATCTTTAAAGATCTAACTATATCTTTTTCTTTTATTCAATTTATAAGTGGTATCATTTCTTTAGTTAAAAATCTACATATCTAATCAATTCAGATCTAGGTCAAGCAAAACACTTAAAAAAGTAAAATATTTCATATCAAGAAATTTTGCCTTTTGATTGACCTCATAGAGAAAATGTGAATTATGTCCACATCTCACTATACATGTTAGGCTGTTACTTATAAAGTGTAGCATGACTTTAGAGTACTATTTTTTTTTAAATCTTAGCACATAACAGAATTTGTGAAAATTACTATGTTAGCAAAGGTTGTCATAGTTAGTATATGAACTTTTATTTTACTAATTCTATTTAAGGCCTCTTCTTTGGATTTGGCTTTAGACCTTAATATCATTGAGTCGTCCCTGTCATTAAATATAATTGATAAATTAAGATGGACATTTATACAGTGTAAATGTTCAATTATGCAAGTGTAACTTGCCTTCTTCCATTTTTTTTCTTTTGGCAACCAACCAAAAAGGCCTCCTTACAAATAAAATTGATTTAATGATTTTTCTTATCTATTTCTAATACTAGGCATTTGCATTTTGTCTAATTGATATGAGCAGACTGCTAGCTTAGGGATATCCCTCCATATATATGAGCTTCATTATAACTAATTACATGTTTTTTGGCTACATCTACAAATTGATTTAATATTCATAAATCACACTAGCTATAATTTTGGCGGAACTAAATAAAGTACATGTAACAAGAGTTCTGTAAATGATTTATGTTCATATTCTCAATTTGTTAAAGTCCCAAATTTAGCCAAGGAAATATCCAATTATTTTCTTGCTTCAGCTTTGAGAAATAATGTAACTTTTCATTACAGCCAGAGAGACTAGAGGAACGTGCTAGAATAGAGGCATGTGGAGGCCATGTTAATTTTGATAATTATGCACGAGTTCTAGGAATACTGGCTATGTCTCGTGCAATAGGTAACTCATTTTTCCTTTTCCAGTAACCTATTCTCTATTTTCGTTACCAATTGAAGCAATACTTATATCCACCGTTCGTCTTAGGTTATGAAATAGAGACAATCATGATTTGAATTATTTAGGGCTTATGTTGGAAATGTGTGTTGTATGTCCTTTCATTCAATGTTTGCTTATAAGATGACAACTAAAAGCTTAGTTGAGCGGATTCTTCATTTTTGATGTTGCACCGTCTCGGATTCTTCAAAAATACACTACTTTTGGCGAATCAAACATGCACCCTTGGTATTTTTGAAGAGTCCGAGCAACATGCACTAAAAGTAGAACAAAATTGAGTAAGTTGGTTTGATACCTTTTGAGTTGTAATTTTTATGCATCTAAGTTGATCAGTGGCTTTCCAGTAGGGTTAGCTAGTGATGATTCAGGAAGAAAACCTATGTCGTTATATAACTAAAATTTTTAGATTCAATTGTTTTGTTAATTTTTAAATATATATTTCTTAAGGCAGATTTTATTATTTGGGTTATTGTATAGAAATTTAAATACTAGTATTGACCATTCCTTCTTTTATTTTGCATTGCAAATAGGCGACAAGTATCTAAAAAAATATATCATATCTGAGCCAGAGTTTACATTCACAAAAAGGGAAGCAGAAGATGAGTGTTTAATCCTTGCCAGTGATGGTTTATGGAACGTTGTATCAAATGATGATGCGTGTAAGGTGGCGAGAGAATGTCTTCAAAAAGAAAAGCCATTTGGGAGAGGAGACGTATTTTCTTCCCCAAGTAATGCAGCAGCAGCGTTGCTTACTCGGCTAGCTATGGGACGGGGTAGCCGAGATAACACAAGTGTTATCGTTGTTGATTTGAAGATAAACTATATTAAAGTTTAGTTTAAGGAGAAGTTAACTTCTTGAGTTGAACATCTTGGATAGTTAGTGGTGAATTTCTTATTTGGAGATGATTTATTAAGCTTTGCATAAAAGTTTTCTCTTATTGAAGAAGCTAATTAAAGACTATGATTTGTATTTGCATAAATGACTGTAATTTATTTTTCTGTCTAGTTGCTTTTAGCAAGTAGCCTTTTATGGCAATGGATGATCTGATATTCAATCTTAATCTTGATTAATTTAGTTTTCGCATGACTGAAAAATTTCATTATCATGTATCTCTATTTAGTCTAATATATAGTCTGATTGGTTAAACTTGATTTTCCATGGTCAAAATTATTTGTTTTTTTTAAAAGAAAATTAAGATATTTGACCAAGCTTTTAGGAAAATAAAAAATATTTTTGAGGAGAAGAAAATGTTGAAGCAAGTAATTTCTCCATAAAAGTTTTTTTTTTTTCAAAAAGCACTTTTGAGTATACTTTTAGAAGCACTTTTTAAGAATACAATCAAATAATAATTGTTGTTTAACAATGCTTTCAAATTAATTATCGAAATAAATTGTTTTTCATTATAAGTATATTAGAAAACATACTTATTTAAAACAAGTTGATATTTGAAACTTGATCATACAGGCTATATATCATATCATGTTAACTCAGCTCATTTCAAAGCCTCTATTCAAAACAAAATGATATCTTGTTATAGAATAACTTCTAGTTTGGAGGTGAGCAAAAGGTATTTTTCATTGTCACTAATAATTAGGCATCTACATTCACCTGTCCTAATATATTTTATATTTATCCAGTTCGAACCTTTGACCACCTTCCTAGCTTGGAAAACAGTCTAGAGCCTAAAGGGTAAAAATAATAGGCCAAATATTTTAGAAGGGCAATAAAAATAAGTTGAGAATCAAAAGGGCAATATTTAAACGGTAGGATAAACGCCGTGTAAATTAAGGTAAGAATACGGAAGGCACAGCTTCCTATGTGTCTTATAAGATGTGAGTTGATAACGTGACGCAAGTCTGCCGCGCCTTGTAAGGCGTACAGGGAGGTGCGTCCTTGCCTATTGATAAAAGAAAATCATTACAGTATATGTTTTTTTCTGTGTGATGTTGGATTTAGTGCTTTTAGTTCATGTGAGCTTTGGATAAAATGACACTATTGTTCATTATGAAAACGAAAGTTGCATCTAGGAGAACATAATATTGATGAACTCCAACATTTTAAACTTATTCTCCAGCATGTTTAAGACTCAATCAGCTGATGAAAACAATAGCCCTATTTTGATATGAGATAAGGAAAAGAAACATTTTTTGGTGAAACTGGAAATATATTATGTATGCATTCAAATTGTAATGAAGTTCGGGTACTTTCCATATCCCATTAGTGAAGAAAGCTGAATATATACTAATGGAAAACAGACCTAAGATGCTGTCAGCTCGCGCCTTGTAAGGCGCATAAGGAGTTGTGTCTTGCGTACTCTACCCTAATTTACACGGCCGTTTAAATATTCCCTTTTGATTCTCTAACTTATTTTTACTGCCCTTTTAAAATAGATGAGATGGATTTTGGTACATATTATTTGTACATATGGTATAGGTATCCGTTGTGGTTGTTTACCACAACACTTTGGAATCGGAGGCTCCCCTGGTGATTCTAATGGATAAATGTATTATAATTATATATATAGCGGGAGAATCATGCATCTATCTATTGATAAAAAGGTATAAAATAATTTATAATTTTTCAAGAGAGTTTTACTTTTATTATAAAAAGAAAAGGTGGTATCATTTTTTTAGTTAAAAGTTTAGGAATCTAATCAATCCAGATCTAGGTCAAATTTTAAAAAGAGCAGTATACTTCATATGAACAAATTTTGTGATTTAACCCAAGTGAAAAATTGAATTTTTCCTATATCTCACTGTACCTGTTACTATATAATATAACAATATATGTATGACTTTAGAGTATTATTTTTAAAATATTTAATTAAGCACATAACAAGATTATTCTGAAACTAATAGGTTATTCAGAAGTTGTCGTTATAATTAGTTGTCACGATCTAGACATCGTAATTGGCACCCATACTAACCCTCCGATGAGAGAATCACTATTACAATCCAAATCATGCAACTAAACTAAAAACTAAAGCATTTTAGTTACGAAAGCAAGTTAAATAGCTAAAACTGAAGTTCCCAAAAACTTTCAAAAAGATCTAATAACTAACAATGCAGATGCCTAGCTTTAGGTTCAAATATGACAAGGCCAATTTTTTTGTAAGCTAACTAACCTATGTTTATTAGAGAATGGGTGACATTTTTAGGTAAGCATTCTCTCTTTTGTTTTTTGCTGATTGCTTGCAATCTAAGATGTAACTAAGGGGTAAGGCTTAGTCCCCCTCTCCATTCAATGAAATACATCTGCCAGGATAATACCTCGGAAAATTTGAAAAGAAAAACTAACAAAGCAGAAGAAAATAACTTAAAACCTGAAAGTCAATGTACCGAAACTTCTAAAGTTTAACAAGTATAAACAAGAAGGGTTACAACTCTAACTAACTAACTGATAACTAACAAAAAAGTTCAAGTCCGGAATGTGGATGTAGACGGAAAGAGAACTCATGGCAGCCCGGAAGAAAAGGTTGATCACCTTGAATTTGAAGCGATAATTTCTAGACGAGGTCTGTCAATAGCCGCCGGAAGATGCCCTGTGCTCAACAAAAATAAGAGCAAGTGCAGTTTCAGTACACAACCACCGTGTACTCGTAAGATCACGCGGCTATCCCACTAAGTGTAACATACATATGTCAATACTGCAATATAATCACGTGCATATATCGAACATATACAACATTATAAACATTTACGAACAAGGTACACTTTCACATTTCTCAAAAATCTCAATTATATCAGATCATTGGTCTTCTCATGGAACCCAAACAGTTAGCATACCGGAACGTGGTATCCGATCCAAGGTTTATGTTTGAATGTGGGAATCGATCGCATATTTATACCAGAACGTGGAAACCGATCCAAGTTATTTATGTCGGAACGTGGCAACCGATCATTCAACACACCACAATCACAAACACAAGTACATTCTCATAATTATACAATCGAGACATGATTCAATGGCATTCATAATTATATATCCTTATTTACAACAACTGTGATCAATAATGCAACATCCACCTACATACATGTATTATAATGAAGCAAGACAAACATACATCGTCACAATCATAGAATCACAACCATCATGTACCTCGAAACAAGCTTGAAACCTTAAGAAACTTGATTCTTTCCTTTCCGGATTCGTTCCGCTTGCTCTTGGTCTACAAACGATCAATACAATATGGGAATCAATAAACAATCACCAATCACCCGAATTACTAACAATTCTATGAACCCTAGATCAAACCCATGATCCAAAGTATTCAAACTAGGACTTTTTCCACCATAATTTCTAAATCAAAACCGTCCCCTATTGATAATTACCCATTAGATTACGTTCTACGGATCGAAAAAATAGATTCAGGAGAGAAAACCTTGCCTTTAGCCTCAAGAATGGTGGAAAACTATGAAGAATCGCCTAGGGTTCTTTCCTTAGCTCTAAAAATCGAAAAGTGCAACATAAAAATATTTTGAGGTTTATTTACGACTTTAAGTCGCATCTAGTCCGCCATAGTGGCCCTCACCCCGCTACAGCGGTCCCGCCAGAGTGACCAAAAGCACCGCCAAAGCGACTTGCACGAAACAATGAGCTATTTTAATAATTTCAAGATCCCCATTTCACAACACACCTTTAATCAACAATGCTCAGAAAATACCGTTCACGCTAAGATCAATTTCAGGAGTTGTACGTACTCACCCGAATTCAATTCCGTAAAATCGTACGGATTTCTTTAATGACTTATCTATCTACTCATGTAATCAAATTTAGAATTAGATCACCCAATTGCTACCAGATTTCCCTAGACTTTAATGACACCAATTTTGTCCAAAACTGAACTAGGTTGGAAAATTCCAAGTTACTACGAAATAAGTTTTCAGCCCAAAAATTTTCCTCGATGGATTTTCTATAACGACGGAACCCGATCATTGCACTAGTATATGTAATTTCATTTTATTCATAATATTTAAGGCAATTATTTATACAAGTGTAACTCGCATTGTTTCTCTATTCAATGACATTATTGCAGTTGCAGTTATCATTTCAAAAAATACTAGTGTTCATATAATTAAAACTTAATTTTGTCTCGCTATATTTATGTTTCAGTAGAGGAAAATCAGCATCAAAACTATCGCTTAATTTACATTTATCCACACCGAGTGTTTACACCAAGTTTACCTATGCAATAGAGACAATCAAGGTTTTAAATTATTTAGGGCTTTATGTTGAAATATTCGTGTAAGATATGTGTTGTTCATTGAAAGCATCTAAGTTGATCAGTGGCTTTCCAGTAGGGCTACTGATGGTTCAGAGTACTTGTATTGTCATTTTTTTAAAATAAAAAAATGTTTCTAGCTATTATTATCGTCATATATCTAATTGTTGTACGATAGCTAAAAAATTGTTGATAGGTTCCAGTTTATGTTACTTGCCTTGCAGAGATTGAATATTAACCAAGAAAATATAATCTCACTACATTAGAGGCAACTAAGATATGTATTTTTAGCGGCAATTAACACTCTTTGTATATGTCTCTAAAGCCTTTAGCGACATTGGTTCTAATGGCACTTAACTAATGCTGGTAAAGACTTTAGCACTCTTTATTAATGTCAATATTTAATACCACTAAAAGTTGTTTTTGTTGTAGTGTCTTTGATGTCACTCAATTAGATAATCTGTTGTAAGTGAAGTCGTACGGTTTACATGCTTGTTAATTTTGATATATATATATATATATATATATATATATATATATATATATATATATATATATATATATATATATACTTTTTAAGGTAATTTTACTTTGTCAGTTCTTTTAGTAGAAATTTAAATACTAGTATTGAATATTCCTTCTTTTATTTTGCATTGCAAACAGGAGACAAGTGTCTAAAGATATATCTGAGCATGAGCTCATATCAAAATTTCATCAACTCGAAACGTGATTTTATGGTGCATTTTGAAGTTTGAATTGCTGGTCGGAAATTTGAAAGCAACAAACGAGTAAAGAATCAATTCATTTAGAGGCCGCATGAGGAAGTTATGGTGTTTTGGTGAGAAATGAGATTGTTGGAACTATAATTTCTGGTGCAAAAGCAGTTTGGTGTATATTCTCTAATAAATAATGTATCTCAATTTCATTGCAAAATCATGAATGTTCTTACGATCCCATAGTCATAAATCGTTGTAGATTGAAGTTGTAAGGTTGACCAGATACATTGTAGTTCGCTTATAATTATGTAAGAATAAAATCAAACTGATATCTAAGTTTCATTTTCAACTAGACGTCAGCCACACAAGTCTGAATTGTCAACTTCATTATGTAAAAGATCACTCACTTGCAAATGACAACAAAAGAGGAAAATTCAAATTGTAAACTACCTGATTCGGTGAAAAAACTCGAAAAGTGCCTTGTATGTTACATTCTAGCTCTAGAAACTAAACTACACAGCACTGTGGCTTGTTTTCAAGTCCACCACAATAACACTAATATTGTCACAGCTATTCCGGCCCAGAGCAAGCCGGGTGAGCAGCGCTGCTGCTGAGCATGCCCTTCGTGAAGAAAACATTGCTCCTCTGCTATCACCTTCTACGGAAGAAGGCCTGGAGCTAAAGTCCCCAGCTGGACCTCTTTGTCGAAGACACTCCCTACCCATTGCACACGCTATATCACTTGATATAACATCCCACAAACCATCACTTGCGAGAATCAAGCACTCATCCTCTGCTTCCCTTTTTGTGAAGGTCATCTCCGGCTCCGATGTGATATATGGCTTTAAATTGTTGTCTCCTGTTTGCAATGAAATTTAACAGAAAAGTCAATAGTATTTGCACCAAAGTTGGGTCTTTTAGTGTAGCCATTGAAGACAACTGTGTTGTTTCTTATACAACTACCCCTGCTGCTGCAAATTTACATATTACCGCATCCTAACAAGATTGATCAGGCATTGCAAATAGACTAAAGAACAACTATGTTGGTATCGCTACCGCACTTCCCCTTAGTAAAACTGTTACATCATTGCGAAACATCAATGGAAGTACTATAAATCCGTTAAGGGCAACAAATGTCTCTTCCTGAATCATCACTAAATAGCTACCAGTTTGTCCTTCTCTAACCTTACAGGGAAACTGCCCATATACATGAACGACAAAAGAATATTCCGAAGATCTATAACCAACTTACCCAAGATCTTTCTACTTAGTCGTCTTATAATTGAATACGGACGTATAAGTAGGCGTTCTACCAACATGCACATTCCAAATAGAGCCCTAAATATGAGACCTGCTATAAATCCCAATGGATCTCCTTTGCATATCCTTAGAAGAGATACAGATCCGCAAATGTACAATGGTTACATTGCCTGAAATTCATTTAATCTGTACGACTACAACTAATTTACTAAGAAGCCAGGGTGAGTTTGGCACTTGTAGCTGCAAACAATAAATAGTGGTTTAGCAAATCATGCACTGCCATTAAGTAATAATCAGTCTTCTGTCTCCAATCTTTGGTTGATGCCTGATACAATATATGTGCCCTTATATTTTTATTGGTTAATGTAAGGGAATTTCTTAGCTCGACTTCTCCACAACAAAAGGTTGCAGCTGCTTTATATAAGAGTAAATATTGTTGCTTCTTCGCAGTCGGTGCTGAAGGCAATATTCTACCCTCTAACCCTCTTAACGAAGGGATGATGTACGTAAAAGGAAAAACAAACAAAACTACAGTTCTAATGCCAGTTTCCTTCATTGGAAGCAGAAATTTAGCAAGACCACATTAAGCTTTTACTGTATGTCCACTAGTAATATTTCCACTGGCAACTCAACTGCAATTATGTCATTGCACATAGAAATTAAACATGCTCTGCAAAAGGAAAAAACAGTTACCTATTGCCCTAGACATGGAAAGCACTCCTTCAACTCGTGCTCCATCAGTAAACACAACTCGACCTCCACGTGCCTCTATTCTGGCACGTTCTTCTCGTTTGTCTGGCTGCAACAGTAAGTCAAGTTGCTTTTAATTAGGAAAACTCATGTTCTTCAAGTAGTGAGCTACTAATGATTCTTTCATATGCTCTCTATGAAGTTAATAATAATTGAACGTAAATCATGAGTCCAAATATGCTCAACCATCAACTAGTACAAGCTCTGCTTTGGTGGAGTTTAGCCATTTAATGTGCTTAATGAATAAACTACTGACAAGTAATGTAATCTTTAATGATACTTAAAGGAACACAACATGTTTAATTATCTAACTTTTTTACTAAGATACTTGTTGAGCAAACAATTTATAAATTGTTAAATAATCTACTGACTGCATTCCTGCCAAGTGAGACATACCTTGTGATCATAAGAAAGTGGGATCGCACTTCCACTCCGGCTAAGAACAGCGCGTGAGTCACCACAGTTGGCTACAATGATAGTCTCATCCGTCAAAACTACCACCACTGCAGTGGAGCCTATCGGTTTCAATACGCTGGGCGGGCAGCCACATTCGTAGCCTACACTACCACATTCACTACATATGCATGATGCAATCTCATCTATCTTCAAGAAGCAACTTTTAAATACTCTTCTCCACGCTTCCTCCATCCTCTGCCCTTCCAATGGTTGTCGTCCCATGTCTTCGTTGTTTCTCATGCGCATCAGCTCTTCTTCTAGTACCTCATGCATTCTATCTTTACACATTGAAGCTACCTGAATAGGAGAAACAGCTGTAAGTTGATTATGCTACTATGTCTCGTACAATCTTTAATTTGATTACACAATTCCTAATATAAAGAACTACAGTAGAAAGGGCCTAACAGAATCCCAACTTCCAAGTAGGTTGTTTCCGAAAGACCCAAATTCCAGCAGCAATAAAACGAACTCTATTATCTTAAACAAATAAAATCAATTACCCACAATAATAGATAAAAAAGGAAAAGAAATATTGGTTTAATTAAACATAATCGTAGGGTTTACATGACGTCCACCATGTCCATCGTAAACAGCAAAGAAATCAACAGGTCGGCGGCGATTGATCTCCGGTGAGCATAGATTAGGTCGAATTGAAATTGTATCTTCCATTACACGCTGCCTTCCAGGTATAGAAATTGCTCCAACGACCGGTCCTGCTGCGTCCGCTTCACGAGAAGACGAAGCTTCCATCTTCTCAGCTTCACAAATTCCTTGCCCCAAATATGATAATAGATTCGGGTGGTGCTGCCTTCTCATTTGAATTCTACGGTGGCGTCGTCGCATACGGCATTTCTCAGAGTAATCGTCCTTGTCACTGAACATCAGTCCAACTAGTGTAACCGCTACAGAAATTACGGAGACATAATGGCATTTATATATATACACTATTTGTTAATCACGTTTATATAATCGTTATATATGTATAATCGGGAAATAGAGTGGAAACGTATGGTACACTTTGTGTATACGTGTAGTGTAGGTATATTTGTTGTGTTGTAGCTCTTATTTCGACTTGTTTCTATATATAGTGTCATCACAAGTAGAGTGACAAAAAATGTTGATAAATTTGACTGACCAAAATGTGACAAACACCACCAGCTTCATCTTGCCCCCAAGCAACCACTTATTGAGACATGCAAGCGACACGTACTCTTTCCCTTCCTCCCTATTAATTAACCAAAGAATATAATTATACTAATTTACTTCTTAATTTTTTTAAATTAAAAGCAAGAATAACATGAAAAAAATATAGGAAGTAAGTAATTTTTTCCACCGAATCCAAATTAATTTTTTCTCCTTTGGCGTGAGATGAATGAAACTTCTCGAATATTTCGAAACTCAAAAATAAATAGCTTAACGCGTTTTCAAAATCACCTGACTAGTAGACCACAACACATGGATATTCCTTATATTTCAAGATACCTTTAAAAACTAGTACTATCATTTCTATAAAGCATGATATATTTTATTAATTCATTTTTAATAACTACTATCTTTTAAGAAATATACAATCTTTTTATTACTTCTGTTATGTAAAAAATAAGAATAAAATTTGAAAAATGTCTTGAATATTTTGTTAATTATACGAAACACTATCTATTTTGAACGGAGTAGTATCAATACTTGTAGTGAAAAGAGTTGTAACAATAATTTAAAAGTGGATTCTATATTAATTTTGTTTAATTATAGAATTTATAGTAAAAACAGATTTTCCAGTTTATCATCAAAATAGATTCCATATTATTATATTGTTCATAAAAATATAGTACTGACTAGTTTCATATTGATTTCCCTGTTTTTTTTTAATCAGTCTCTAAAAAGAAATATTTTTATGTTTAATAACTTTATAATGTTTATTTTATCAAATATTTATAATCACTCAAATATCTAATAGTTATTTTATATCACATATTTTTATTTAAAAAAGATCTTAAACTTTCATTTTAAATCATGTAAATTAAGATTGAGAAAATATTTAGAAAATTTATGAATAAATAAAAAATCTTCAAGGACCTTTTCAACGGGTATGTTGAGTCTCTGGAATACAGAGACCGTACGTTCATGTTTCTCCATGGCCCACGTGGTAAGAGATGATGGGAATCAGCGCCAGTTTTGCTTGTGACCAGATGCACGGGCGGATTTATATGGACCGTGTAAATTACGTAAATTCAAATGTTTTACGTAAAAGAATATTGATATATGTATTAGTGATTTAAAATTTTAAATTTGTTTTTTTATATTATATGAAGGGTAAATTTTACGTGGAGTGTTTGAATCACAATGCTTCACACAAAACAATAATGATATATCGGTGATTTAAAATTTGAACTCACTTTTTTATATTATATGGGGGAGAAAACAAAAATACGTTGTGGTTCTAATACGTGCACGTATGGGGAGACAACTAGGACAAGTTTTGGCTTGTGAAATCACAAAACTTCACTCATGAAGTAAATTAAATAAATATTGAGAAAATACATCAAAATTCTCCTGAATTTAGCAATAAAATTTATTTTAGTACTTTAACTATGCGAACGTTTAAATATCACCTTTAATATTTTTGAACTGTATAAATACAATCCTGAGAGTAGAATATCACTTTCATCTGTCACATCATAACCATGTAAGCATCACGTCACAGTCATGTAAGTACTACGTCATTAATTTTTAATTTTTTTTGCTTATTGACCTTTTTTGTTTTCTTAAACTCATTACACTAATCAATTAATTAAAAATACATTCTAAAATCACAATTGCCACATCTTCTTCTAACCCCCCTCCCCTTTTTTTTTCTTGATTTTCACCATTTTCAACCATCATTAGCTTCTTCTTTTTTTCGAATTTTCAGCCTTCAATAGTTTGTTTTCTTCTTCAACATTCATCAAATACTTACTTTTTCTTCTTCAAACTGTTTCTCTCCCACGAACTTTTATTTTTTGGAAATTATTTTTTTCTTAACAACTTAAATGAAAAATGAAGATTGTGTAAAAAAATTGATAGACCACATTTTTTTGCAACACAACTAATAGAATTCAAAATGAGTCACTTAAAATTCAAGAAAATTTGTATTCAATAATATGAATTGGGTGTTAAATTTTTGTGATTAATGAACGAGGGTGAGGTGAGGGATGAAGATGAAGGAAAAATTTTAATATGAAGATAAAGAGTGCTTCAATGGGGAAGAAGACATTTGGGGAAGACAACAAAATAAAGAGAAAAAACAAAAAATTAAATATTTTTTTTAAAATAATTGAACCCACAAATTTAATTTACTTTTAAACAAGAAATTTCACATTCTTTTAACTTTAACTTGAAAAAAAAAATTAAAAATTATTAGTTAGATATTGGCCAACAAAAAAATGTCATGTGTATGATTTTACCTTTCAATTTTTATTTATTATTATTATTTCACGCGCTTTGAGGAGAGTGAGTACACTCACTTTGCCACGTCAGCTCTTAGGGTGGTATTTAATTAGTTCAGAATTGTTAAGAGATGTATTTAAGCGCTCGTATAGTTATAGTACAAAATTAAGTTTTGTTGTCAAGTTCAGATGGAATTTGATGTAATTTTTCCATAAATATTTGGATTAAGGTGCGAATAATTTTTTTTCTTTAAGGATTAAGTTCATTGTGATATAATATTTTTTAATATAATAATTGATTTGTTTCATTTATGATACGATGGTCTAACAATGTCGTGTAATTCAAACAACTAAAAAATAGTTAAAAAGTCCAAAGTTTCACCACAAGACACCTTCATTCAATACAAAAAAAAATCACTTTAATTTTGAGTAGTGAATAAGTTGGAGATTCGAAATATTTTTCTTTGTGTCAATTATTTCTATCGTTGTACTAATTTTACTAAACACAAAAATATTTATCACACTTTTCATAATACTCATTTTATACAAAGGAAGATGCCCTATTATTTATGGGCAACCAACACAAATATCACTACTTTTGAAGTTAATTACTTGTCTTTATGTGAATTTTCAATATTATTATTTGTATCATACTTTGGTCTCTAGATACATGAATTTGACGCGTCAAGATACATGTATCTCGATAAGAAAATACATTTAGTTATATGTATCTTGTTGGACTAAGAGTGAAGAGAAATCTAAAAAAATAAAAGAGAAAAAGTTGCGACTTATTTTTAGTTTTTGATTAACTAGGAGTTCTTAGAATAGCAGAATATGTCCACATGATATATAGGCTAAGAAATAAAGAACTAATCCTAAAATATAGGTCATGCAACCCACTGCAACACTTACACTAATAGAACTTGAGTAAATATAGGAAACTACTTAACAAAGACCAAAAGTTTAGTTCTATTAAACTTACCATGTCTAAATTCGGTCACTCATTTTGAGCCACTCTTTAACACTCCCTCTTGATTCAAAACTATACATACCAAACAATTCTTTGAAATAATAAAATTTCTCACTTGATAAAGTCTTCGTCAATACATCAGCCAGCTACTCTTGTGTGCTGCAATATTCCAACAATATTCATCCTTTTCTACCAAATCACGGATAAAATGGTAAAGAATATCAATATGTTTTGTTCTGCTATGGAATGTTGGGTTCTTTCTCATGGAGATAGTTGTTTTATTGTCGCATAATACTTTGTTGCTCCTCTCTACTCTGTTGAAGATCTGCTAACACTTACCTTAGCTAGACGACTTAACAAGCTGATGAAGTTGCGGTAATGTACTCAGCTTCTGAATTGGCAATGGTAATGTAGCTTGCTTCTTGGAACTCTAAGTCACCATATCTAAACCTAGAGTGAAAGCATTCGCCGAAACACTCTGTTTATCGACCAATGAACTTGCCCAATCATTATATGTATACCTGCACAATCTGAAATTATTAGTATTAGAGTATCAAATATCAAAATCCAAAGTTCCGGCAATGTTTTAGGATTTTCACCTGATTTTCTTACCTTTTTTGAAGTTGATTTTTTGTTTAAAGAAAAGATAAAATATTACCATAAATATTTTTACTTTTCCTGAAAGAAAACTATAATTTTTTTTCAGATTTGGTTTATTCCTTCTTTAGAGGAAATGTTTGGAATCCTATAAACGGAAGAACCCTCTTTTCATATCAATAACACAATAGTATTCACAATGTACACATTCAAGAGTTTTGTTTATGAGGAGATTTATTCTCTCTACCGTTATGATATTTTTTTTATGTTAATTTTTATATAATAATATTATATTTTTAGTACAAGTTTTTGTCATCTAATTTATTATTGTCTTGATTTGCAATTATAAATTTTTACATGACGGTCTAATCACTTTCAACTCCAACACAATGTACCGCAAAACTCTATTTGATGCTCCATAATGTACCTTTGAAGTTTTTTATACAAACCTGGAAATAACACCAATAAGATATGTAATATCGAGTCTAGCATGTGTCAAATATATTAGACCTCCAATTAAGCTTTTGAACCTCCTTGCATCTGTCAACTCTTCTTCATTTACCTGCAATTTCTCACTAATATTCATCGGTGTAGCCACAAGCTTGCAATTAAACATGTCAAATTTATTGAGTAGGTCTCACTGAGCAGCAAGCACCTTCTTCATTCTAATTTATTGAAATTTTGATCTGTTAATGGACACCTTGAGTTGTCCCGTTAAATCAAATGCTTTATTGGCAATTAGAGGTGCCAAAATGGACTGGCCCAACCCAACCCAATCCAACCCTAATGGGCTAGAGAGTTAAATGGGTTGGGGCGGGCTGGCCCTTTTAATTAAAGGGCCAATAAAATAGCGGCCCAATTCAATCCTAAGCGGGCCACGGGTTGGGAGAGGTTGGCCCTTCAACCAAAAATGAACAATATTACTCTCTTAGAAAGAGTATCGAATGTTGACGCCTATGAACACGACATCAATTCATAAAGAATTCATTTATAAATCACACACTTCAGTGAATACTTACAAAAATACATTTATGAATCACACACTTTGGTGAATACGTACAAAAATACATAATAGCCAACGTAAGATTCAGCAGATAAATGTTGATCATTCCATCATTTCTCCCATAAAAAACTAGCTGGTTTAAAAGATTTCCAGCAACACAAGGCAGCCTAAATAACAAATCTAAATTTCTAAATATTACATGACTCATTAATTAATATTTTATAACTCCGCTTCTACTTCCACCATCGATCACATTTGAATCAACATGTGATATTATTTCCTTAAGAAGTTCATTTTCATCTACGATTCACCACGCAAATGATATTGCAAAATACTTGATTTTTTATTTTTCAAAATATTTATTCATAAAATCTTTAGAAATAAAACACTATTAAAGATATATATAAAACTACTTAAAAATATTAATAGCCCACGGGCTGGCTTCTGAGGCTTGCGGGTTGGGCCTAAGAGGCCAAATGGGACGGGCTAAAAAGCCTCGTTCGTAAATGGACCAAAAATATTAAGCCCAACCCCACTTATTTCAAGGTTTGGGTTGGGCCGGCCTCGCGGGCCAAGCTCATTTTGACGGCTCTACTGGCCCGAGTTTAGAAGCTCATGTTGGATTTTAAAAGGTGTGAATGGAAAATGAAGATTTACGACTTTTATGAAGAGTTGCGACTTATATGAAAGGTTGCGATTTTTATGAAAAGTTATGACTTTTATGAAAGGTGACGATCTTTCTGAAAGATTGTGACTTTTCCAAAGGTTTGTGACCTTTCCAGTAAGTCACAATAAGAACCTTTTCGGACTACCCTTTGTTTAATAAATTGAGGATTTTCTCTCATTTTAAATATATATAGAGTATAGAATTTTATGGACTTCTTTTACTATTACTAAATCTAGTATTCTAAGTGTACTTTGTTGCCGTTGAGTGGTTCGCTGACACCAGCGTTTTGGGTATGAATACACTGGTGATTGAAATCATTCTACCCTGGGAGGATATATTCCAAATCAAACTTCGGATACTAGAGGGGAATAATTTCCTTAAGGGGACACTGTGCATTTAGTGGAGTTGATCTTCTTTCTGTTTTTCCAAATTCTAGTATGTGTTACAAATTTTAGATTTGTGGATTAATTTCTGTTCTTCTATTCTTCACTGGTTCATTAAACTTTTGTTACTTCGTGTTTCTGCAAAGTTTGTTGAAATCAGTAAGATTCTTTAAACACATATTGACAACAATTCTTCTTTAAGAAAAGTATTTCATATATTTTTTTTAATCTGTTTCTGATTCTAGTTTCTCTACTAGTTTTAATTTTCTAGTTATGAAAATGTTCTTAAATTTTATTGTGTCATACTGTTAAAGAATGACAAAAATCCCACATCGGTGGTTAATGAGATGGGTGAACTCCTTATAAGGCTTGGGCAATCCTCCTCCCTTTGAGCTAGCTTTTGGGGTGTGAGTTAGGTCTAAGACCTAATTTCTACATGGTATCAGAGCAGGACCCGTCTCACCCGATGTTGGGACCCCCGAAATCAAAATTGGCCACGCACCAGGGCGTGAGGTGGGGTGTTAAATAATGACAAAAGTCTCACATCGGTGGTTAATGAGATGGGTGAACTCCTTATAAGGCTTGGACAATCCTCCTCCCTTTGAGCTAGCTTTTGGGGTGTGAGTTAGGTCTAAGACCTAATTTCTACACTTACCGAGTTCTTCAAAATTTTGTTCTAATTATCTTAGGAATACAAGATGGACAACTATTATGAACTAGCCTTCCACAAGCCTTTTGTGTGAGACATGTTCTAATGCCTAGATTTTGGACAAGAGTTCCTCAAGTCGTTGCAACATATTTCTTACGCACCTCGACTATTCTACAGGGTAATCATCTAACAGTATAGCGTATGAACAACAACGCAAAACTTGAATCAATTGAAGAACTGACTTTTTCTGCACTGGTATTACCAAATTCATCATTATGATAGTTGCTACAAGCAATTTGGCAATATAGCTAGCAATAAACAAAAGAAATTGTTTCCTAGTTAAAACAACACTGCGGAAACATAGGGACTTGCCGCAACATGCTTTTTATTATCCTCGCGAAACAAAGTGCTAGTCGAAATTTGGCAATGCTGAACTACACTGATGCTAGCCATGTGATTGCAATCGGGCTTCTTACTTTATGTGTTCCATCTTTCCATATCAGGGATCCAAATTCAGGTGCTTTTTGACGAGATATCGTTTTGAATGTGACCTTGTAAGACAGTTTCTGGTTTTTGCTGGTGAAATTCAATCGTTCTGGCTCGACCTTCACGACTGCGCCTTTGAATGATGAGACTACAACATGGTAATTTGAGATGGGAGAACCCACATTAGTGACTGTTCTATGAAGGGTCAGCACTGGAACTTTTGTCTTTTCAGGAAAAACTGCAGAAATGGCTGGGTAGTTCAAGTCCCCTGGATTAGCAAGTGAGTGGTGGCAAGTTCTGTTTGAGAACTTCCCGAAAACCATTAGCTGTGAAGGGCTGAGTTCTTGCGTGCACAAGAACTCGAAGTAATCTTGTGCCCCTATGTCATAAATCAGACCGGGATCAACAGCTTTCCTTGGATTGATGTGTCCTGCACCGTGATCATATGGGGTCGAAGAAGTCACGGATGAGGCATCTTTTAGAGATTTGTAAGTGTTATCATGAACATAAGCAGTTGTCATGAGTGCGGATTTAATTGCTGCTGGACTCCAATCAGGATGTCTGGCCTTGAGCAAAGCAGCAATGCCACTAACATGTGGACATGACATTGAAGTTCCAGACAATATATTGAAATTCGTCCTTCGTTGATCAATTGGCAAACTAGACGGACCCAATGCACCAGTCCAACCAGCAAGGATATTCACTCCTGGTGCCACCATATCTGGCTTTAGAATCTCCAGACTGAGGAAGTTAGGTCCTCTGGATGAAAATGCAGCAACCACGGGCGAAGGCCTGATCCCTAATTTAGTCCCAAGAAATCTCAAAGTGGCAGTGGCGCTTCTACCTGACGCGTAACGCTTGATTGCTCTTCCTTCTCTTTCACCAACTGCTACTGCCGGAAGAAGGTGACAATCAGCAACCAGTTCTTCACCATTAGCTGCAGTGTTTGTCAAAATCATTCCTACTCCTCCAGCTTCTTTTACAACTTGCCCCTTTTGAACTCGAGGACTAATTCCCCTGTCACATATCACAATTTTTCCAGCAACTGAAGCTTTATCTAAGGTACCATCTAAGCACAACGAGCTCGGCATGAGATTGCTCGAATTACTTCCTAAGTAAATCAAAGGATACTGTTTTTGTGTTGAAAGATTCATCCTACCTTTATAAAGTGAAGCTCCGGTCACAATCTTTCCCGTCCCCAGCTCAACAGTTGCTGGAAAATCTCTATCCATAGTGCTTGCTCCTACTGTAGTGATCCATGGTGACACATTTGTTAGACTAATTGGATCAGGCCCACCATTTCCTGCTGAACATGAAACAAAAACCCCTTTCTCCATGGCCCCAAAAGCAGCAATTGACAAACTGTCACGATTATAAGACGAAACTCCACCACCCAAAGAAATTGACAGAACATTAACCCCATCAGCCACAGCTTGATCAACTGCAGAAAGTATATCCGAGCTAAAACACCCACCCACCCAACACACCTTATAAGCTGCAATTCTCGCACCAGGGGCCATTCCTCTAGCAGTACCATAAGCATAACCCAAAAGATTAGCACCACGGACTACAGACCCTGCAACTGTTCCAGCAGTATGAGTACCATGCCCATCTTGATCTCTTGCAGATTTGAACTCACCCCTTTCATTTATTTTACCAGAAGCTGCTTCATACCCACGGAAAAACACTCTAGCACCAACAATTTTCTTGCTGCAATGATGCTTCTCAAAACCCCTCCCTGTTTCACAAACCCCTTTCCAGTGAGCTGGAACACTAGTCATTCCAGTATCATTGAAACTCGGACTTTCCGGCCAAATCCCAGTATCAAGAACACCCACAATTACATTATGGTCAGATAATCTATCTGCCCACAACTTACTGCTATCCTCACGGTCAAGCCCAAGAAACAGAGGACTTCTAGTGGTATGTAACTGATACTTAATCTCAGGAAAAACAGCTAAAACCCCATTTCGTTCTTGTAATTTTTTCACTTCTTCTTCACTAAGCTGAGCTGCAACACCATGAAAAGCAGTCTGATAGCTGTAAAGTATCCGCTCTTCTTCATCCCCTGTTTTTTCTACCTCTGGTGTAGATGGTAGTACTGATTTAACGAGCGATGAGTACCATTTAACATGGTCGACGAATACATCTGGTTTAGCCCATTTATCCATTTGGATAATGTAAGTTTTCTTTGTGTTTGGGCTACATTTGGCTAAGTTGATAGCAAGACATACTGATACAAAGAAAAACATGCATTTCAGTAGTATTCCAGCCATTTTTTGGAGAAGAGAAAGGAAAATGGAGAGTTGAAGAAGAGAGGTTTGAATATGAATAGTGTTATCTGGGAATGCGTCGGTGTGTTAGATAGTATTGAATAGTTAGCAGAATGGATGGGCCATTAATGTGTCTTCTTGTGTTGGTAATAAAAGTAGGTGGTTGTTTTCATGAATGGTAAGGTAGTTAAGGCTTTTATTGAGTCTACGTCGTGCTTTCTTTCTTTAATCAGAGGTTTTATGTTTGAGATTTGTAATTGAAAAATTCTCGTAGAGAATATTTCTTTTTTAACGAAGCTCTATACAGTACACGTTTAAACTAGTCGAATTCAAATATCATATATAAAGTAAAAGAAAAGAGGATATTATTAAGAAAGGAAAGTTGGCTCAAGTGGGTTAAAGCTAATAGCTATAGGACTATGGTCCATGTGTTTCCATGGTTAAATAGTTAAATGTACATGAGACATCTGGTTTGAGATAAATTAGTTGCATCACTGTATCACAATTTATGTTAGTGTTTGTACGTAACTTATGTTAATAGAAGTGTAAATTAAGTTTAATGATAATTCATAAAAATATGTTGACATAACTTATTTCTCCTTAACGAGAAAGCACTATTCTTAACACAAGCAAATTGATCTTTTTTTTTAATTATATGGAATTCATGTGGAAGAATTACGCCATATTAGATTCCCTTATTCATTCATCGTTTACATTTTTTTTTCTAGGTATAGACAAAGATCAAAACTTTTCTAAGAACCATTTCGATATTATACCTTATTTTCTATTGTTCTTAGACGAATCTGTCACTCTAGATAAAGAAAAAGACTTCAACTTTAAAGATTTAATCTTCTTTTCATTCGGCACCGATTCCTTTAATAAGAAGAATGTGAGAAATGCTTAGTATTATATTATTTCGCTACTAGTTTATTCATGTCACACTTTCTGCTTTCCTCACTCTTTGATTTGCTCCCGTAGTAAAACCAAAAAGAAGCATCTATAAAGAAGGCAAAAAATGTCTATTAAAAATAGGTTATAGTCAAAAAAAAAACATTGACCCATAAATTTTGATTAATCTAGACATAAATGCAAAAATTAAAAATCATCCAATAATGCTAAAGCTTGCTCAACTATTGTTTTAACTTCAGGCACTAACTCTAGAAATTTTTGCATAAAGTTTCTGTCACTTGAGACCTAACTACCTTTTTCCTACGATTTGAAAGCCACTTTTAATCTTTGAAATTACTTATTTGTTCGATTCAAGGTCCCATTATTAGTTGGCTTCTCGTACCAAATGGAATATACGGTCAGTGTTCTGAATAATTATGACAAATGTAACGGTTTATGCTGCTTTATAAGATCTGAGCCTATAATAAAGGCATAATGAACGAATATCTTAGATACATATCAAATACATAAGCAGATTTCTAAATTTATTGCGTTTTTTCTTCTTGGATATTTTAACTATGTTATTTTTTTATTGAATCATTGAACCATCAATAATTTATTTTTTTTAAACACCATTGGCTGACGTGAAATCAAATTCTGTGAGAGATATTGATAGATATGTTGTTTCAGAACTCATTAGTCCAATTGATAGTGAAAATATTCGAGAATAATTGTATTTTACTTCAAGTCATTTAAACACATTAGAAAACAAGTGAGATTAACATAGTTTATCTTCATTCCTTCAATCAAAATCATTACAATACGAACACAAATGAAGACATTTATAATAGAAAATTCAATCAACATCAACCAACAGTGTTTAAAATAAACAAATTATGGATGATTTAATAATTTAATAGGAAAATAGCATAGTTAAAGCACTTGTAGAAAAAAAATTAACAAATTTAAGAATTTATTTATGAGTCCGGCCATCTTTATCTAATAATTTTTACTTTGCTTAAAGTTTTATATATATTATATTATCACATGAGATAGAATATACGTGTCTACTTATTTATGAGTTTTTATTTTCTTGACATACATGTGAGGATTGTAGTTCCCCTTGTTGAATTTTCATGGGCATCAACATCAATAATGGTCACCGTTGGCCCCGAATCCAATGTAAAGAGTAACCGATAGAGTAAATTAGAACAGTAGTTTTCCTAAAGACACTCATATGTCTGACACACGCTCATCTCTCACTATAATTACTCACTAAAAGAGAAGTAGGTGTCACGGCGTTTTGATTCTTTGATTCGATTTTATTAAATTTTGATTTGGTTCTTTAGCTTTAAATTTTGAAAAAGTATGCATCTTATCGCAAATTAAATTAATTTGGTTTAATTTTACTATTTCAATCCGGTTTAGTGTAATATTTTTAAATTAACTTTTTATTCGAATGAAAAATAAAATAGAAAAAATCAAAGTATAGGATGTTTAAAAATTTAAAATTATGTTAATGAATGATGTTTCTCTGACATGAAATATTTATTGTGCTAATTAAAAGGTTATATTTGTCTATGTTAAGAACATTGTGCCTCCAACTAATTCTCAAAAAAAACAAGGATAAAAATGGATTCCTTTAATAATGTACATTGATAAAAATATTTTTGGATTCCTCTTGCGAATTAGTATTGAATTGTACATTTATTACTACTTCAATTTGTTCATAAATGATTTAATTGTTAGTTTATTTTTTATTTTTAGTTAAGAGAATGCACATAGGTATAAAAGTTCGATTCTTCAATACACCGTCGAAGTTTTGATACCCTCACATTGAATATTGAATCGAAGAATCGAACTTTTAAAAAAATAACACCGAACTAAAAAATCAAAAAATAAAACTAATTCGATTCGATTTTTCAATTTTTCAATATTCATGTCACTCCTACCTAATAAAATTGTGATGATATGATAAGTATTCATTCATTCTTAATTAAAAGGTCTCGAGTCTGAGGCTTTTATTAGAAAGCAGCTTTACTTTTAGTATAATACTTTTTAATACAAATTCAAATTAAATCAAATTTTAATATAAATACTTCCTCATTTTCACAAAGAATGATCTAGTTTGACTTGACACGAAGTTTAAAAAAATAAAGAAATTTTTTTATCATATGATCCTAAATTAAAGTTAGATCAAATGTATAAAATTATTCTTTAATCTTGTGACGTTGAATATACCACGTGAGAAGTTATTATAAAAAAAGAAATAATTATCCTTTTTAAACAGATTAATTAAAAAAAATTATTCTTTTTTAAACGTAAATACGGATGGAAAAAAATAAAGAGAAGTAGGTGGGTATATAGGTAAGAAATTGAATTAGGAGCATTCAAAGCCATGCTACTGTGGGGTTCGTGACAAACTAAGTGGTCGACAAATTTGACTACTTTCCCCCATCAGTTAACACCAAATCAAACTGTAGGCCACACTTGTTTGCTAATATTGAGGTACGTAATTTGGACATCTAATATAAAATTATGATTTGAAATTTGATTAGAATGGTACAAATTAAAGTATTATTTAGATATATAATTAAAATTTTAAGTTTTAGCTTTTCATAAATATGAAAATATGATATATTTTTATCAAATGAATAAATTATAATCATAAATAAGATATTAAAATATTTTAAGAGTAATAAAATTATCTCATGCTCTTTTAAAAAATAAATATTTGAAATTATGATTTATTAAATATTTATAATTATATAAAGATTTACTAATCTAACAATTATAATACTCTCTCTTTGTATCATACTAATTGTTCAAATTACTATAAATATTGATCTCAAGTTAGTATTAATTATTTACCCATTCCAAATAGTTGAAATTATGATATATTTTTATTAAATGAATAAATTATAATCATAAACAAGATATCAAAATATTTCAAGACGTCATAAAATTATATCATTTTTTAAAAAAAAAAAATATTTGAAATTATGATTTATTAAATATTTATAATTATATAAAGATTTACTAATCTAACAATTATAATACTCTCTCTTTGTATCATACTAATTGTTCAAATTACTATAAATATTGATCTCAAATTAGTATTAATCATTTACCCATTCCAAATAGAATTAACTAAAAGTTTCACATTCTACCCTTATAAATTTTTTTTGAAATAACAAATGTTTGAAGTTTCAAAAAAAATGTTTTCATAAAGGTAAATTAGTAAAATTACTCTTTCTTATTTATGTTATCTTAAAGGCATGTACAGTAGTAAAATTTTAGATAATTACTTTCTCCGTTTAAAAAAAAATTAATTTCTTTTTAATCTATTTAAATGAAAATGATCCCTTCTTTTAACGATAATACTTTAACTTATATTTTTCATGTGACATGTTTAAGGTCACAAGATTAAATAACATTTTAGTACATTTGATATAACTTAATTTAGAATTACAAGATTAAAAGATCTTCTATTTATTCTTAAACTATGTTTTAAGTCAAATTAGACCATTTTTTTTAAACAAAGAAAGTATTAACTAATATGAAATGAAGAGAATAACTAGTTATATATATATGTCATAAAGTACAAATAATCACTTCACGTCAAACACTATTTTCTTTAAAAAAAAATTAAAACAATAAATCTTTTTTATAGTACAAAATATAAACTCATTAATCAACTTCTATATTTAAAATTTTTGAAATCTCGAATCATGCTTTTTAAAAAGTATAAAAATTGTAATCCTGATTTAAATCACAGGGCCAAAGTACCATTTCACTCTCAAAGTATAAATCCCACATTTCCTTTTAAAATTGTGGCATTATATAAAATTACTCCTTATACTAAATGGCTGATTCAGGATTTACACGAGGGGGTCAAAAAAAAATGTGTAAACTTGAGTATATAGTATAAATTCTAAAGAATTAAATTTTACTATTTCGTTCACTTTTAATTATCATAATTTTCTTTTTAGAGTCAAATGATAATAACTTTAACTAATATTTTATGATATATTTTTCATCAATATGCAAAAAAATTGAAATTTATATTCCTTCTCGTATGATTTTTGAATATCAATTTTTTTTGTTTAAAATATTAAATTCATATAATCTAATTTAATTTTCGAAAAACACAGCATGATAGTTAAAAATAAAAAAAAATAAAAAATTAAGTAACTTACACTCTCAACAAGAATTGAACAGGTAAATTGGGAATAACATTTGCGGTCCAAGTTGTACAGTCCTAAGTACAAGCTTATCACTCTTTTTTTTTTTTAAATCTCATATATATATATATAAGAAAAATTAAAATCTATTTAATATATACTGTACTTTTTTATGGAGAGTTCGAATGAACCTCTAACCGTCGGTCTACCCCTTTATTCACTAAGCTAAAATGATAAGTATTTGAAATTAGGTCTTGAATCTAGCTAGTTTAGTAGTGTGTGGCTCAAAATTGATTTTATTTTTAAAATTATATTAGTTGCACTCAATATAAAAAAGACAGAATAGGAGATTCGATGAATATTTAGTGAATATTAAATGATGATATGATCGTTGATCAAAATAATGAACAATCAGTTCAGGGCAACAAAATCATGTGATTTATCCACTTCACGATTTATGAGATGATGCTTATTGTACTCATTTTAAACTAGCACATAACTCTACTGTCATGGACACTATTATTTATTGTTGCAACGAAGATTCAATTGACTTGTAATACAAACTTGTGGTTAGTTCTAATAGTTTTTAAACTTATGGGTATAAATCATATTTTTCTGAAAAATTAAAATATATTTCTCAAATACTATGGTCAACACATGGTGAAATTTCATTCAAATTTTTACCAAAATAATATTTGCCAAGAATATTTAAAAATCTATGACTAAACACTAGATATATTTAGAGATTAAAATAGAGAATAAGATTGGAAATGTCCTAAATATTGAATGTTGTGCTCCAAGTTCATTTCTTTTCGGGACTTAATTGTAATTGTGCTCTTTCATTTGTTTTTGCATATACTTAACTAGATGTACTTTATCGAAGATCGTAATGCATTCATATTTTGGGATTCGACTCTTTCTTAATACAAAGTTAGATTCAAGTCCTTTTGGATATAAAATCGTTTTTGTTAGAAAACGTTTATCGCCTAATATAAAAATTTTTTATATTAATTTAAATTTAATTAAATTTTAATATAAATATCGAAAATAAGGTATGAAAATCTCATTAACACGGTGTGTATAGTTGGTGCCAGCATCTTAGAGCGACTACTGGCTCCAACAACTTACTTGCGAATTAATTAACTCAACGCATTAATTAAGTAAGTTGAAAGAAATGAAAAATATGCCACTAGGGAATAGGTTTGTTTGATATTAATTAATGTAAAATCACTGCCAAAAGAATGTTAGTAGGATGATGAATTTTATCTGTTACTCATTAATCAAAATCTTCAATTTGAATATAAGTAAAAAAGAAAAAGAAATAGTATAATATACACAATAAAAGTTTAAATTGATTGGACTAGGACATACTTCCTCCGTTTCAAAAAGATTGGCTTAGTTTGACTTGGAACGGAGTTTAAAAAAAGAAAAAAGATTTTTTAATCTTGTGGTTCTAATTTAAAGTTATGTCAAATATACCAAAATATCCTTTAATCTTGTGGTCTTAAACATGCCACGTGGAAAGTTAAAGTTAACGTATTGCCAAAAAAGAAAAGAAATCATTCTTTTTGAAACAAAAAAAAAAAGAAATAGAGTCATTCTTTTTGAAACGGAGGGAGTACTAAATACCAAATAATTATGTCGAATAAGTGCATAACTAGTCATTCAAGGACTCCCTATTTTAAACAATAGCAAAAGCTTAAGTAAATTTTAATTTTCAACCATTTCAGAATAAAATTCAGATTTCATGAGTACAAGTTGGAATTGGCCAGGCCTAACTTCAGACCTGAATATCGTAAGCTAAATTTTAAAGTTTGAAGTTTGAATAAAAAGACCTAGCTAGCGTTTGATCATAGATTTTCAAATATTTTTTGACAAATATTAATTGGATGAAAATTTGGATGAAATTTTACCATGTGTTTGGTCATAATATTTGAGAAATATAATTTACTTTTTTAGAAAAATATGATTTATTCCCATAAGTCATAGAATATCAAAACTAACCATAAATTTGTATTACAAGTCAATTGGATCTTCGTTACAACAATAACAAATAATGTCCATGACCCTAGAGCAATGTGGTAATTTGGAGTTAGTGCAACAAGCATTATTTCATACATCGTCAAGTAGACAAAGCACATGTTATTCTGAGCCGATTGTTTATCATTTTCATCAATAACCATATCATCATTTAATATTCACCGAATATTTCATCACTACTTTGGTATTAACGTAAAAATTTATGTAATACAACGCAAGCAACAACTATAGAAGGTTTTTTTGTAAAAGATATTTGGGGTAAAATTTCAATTTTTAAAAGATTCCAAATAATGAGATTTAACCCAAATATTAGAAAAAACTAGTATTTGAAAATTTGAGATATTTGCCAAAAATATTTGTTAACTAATGATAAAGTGTATGAATAAACATTATTTGTCAAAAATTTTCGAAATATTATTTGGGAAATCTATGGCCAAACGGCTTATTGGACAAACACTCTTTTCGAAATAGTATAGATTGCTGAGTTTTTTTCTCTAAAATATGTAGCTTATTCAAATTCCACTATAAAAGATCTTGAAATGAAAGAACAATCATGCGGGCGGTTTATTAAAGGCTCAAACATTAGCAATCATAGTCATATTCTTCAAGAAATAAGTTAAAAGTCAATAATTATACATTGTCTATATAACGTGCAAGTTTGGTACTAATTAAATCATACTTACACTTTGTCTAATGTAAAATAAGCCTTTGCAAAAAAGTTATTGGGGCCTTCATCAAATTTAACTTATTTCGCTATCGTTTCGTATAAATGAAAAACTTACAAAAGGATAGCTTTATGACATAAGAATGAACTACTTATTTATCTGATAAAATATATAGGTGTTGGTGTTTTGCCCATTGGACAAAGACTTGTTAGAGATGAAGTTATATGCATGAGGTCAAAAGTTTCTGACCATTTACTTTCAACGTTATTCTTTTGGATCTTCCCTAATCAACCGATGAATAACATACTTAGGCCTTCCATCCAATTCACAACGTTAAATATGACTGAAAATATACACTGATAGTAAGTTATATGTTGTGTATACATTTGCATACTAAATGTATATTTGGTAAAAAAGAATATACACAATCTATAATTTTTATATAAGACATAATATATAAAGAGCTACTTTCACATATAGCAAACATAAAAATCATATTTGTATGTTATAGCTATAGTTTGCATAATTGCGTTCCTTAGCAAATTTTATGTTTGCTATGGAGCTTTTGATTTGTATAATTTGCTACAAACATTCAATTTTATACAATTGTTTAGTTTTGTATAAATTCATTTATACACGGTAATTTGTATAATAAAATCTGAATTTGCATAATTATAACTGTATAGGACGGAAATATATGTATTTGTATATGTATATACTCTTTTCTCTCGCTTTATACAAATATAAACGTAATTTATACATTTTATACCGAACTGTATAAAATGACTAATCATATATCGAAAATGGCTAATTGTATACTAAATCAGATGGCAAAAAAAGGAAATGTTTGCTGCGAATTACAATTAAAATAAACTATGACTATAACATTTAATTTGAATTAATAGTTTGCTATTTCATACAATTTTCTCATATATAAACATGTCATTTAAATTGACCTCAACTAACATCTATGCATTTAAACTTGTATATAATTAAACAAGTGACACACGTTAATGTAACGGGTATGTTTGTGCATGACATTTTTTATGTATATTTCGTAAACTAGTCGGCCCAAGTGTTTAGGACCGTATCAATATTCCTATCTTGGAAGAGCACCATGTGGACTTCGTTAATGACTTCTTGATAAATCTGATTTTGGTGGAATGTAATGAAGTGCATGGGTATATATAGTGCAAAATCATATGATATGAATAGCTCGAGAAGTAATATACGCAAACATAGGAGTTTATTTTGATAAAAATAACACTCTATACACATTTAAGGCTATATATATCGAGTTATAAACATATTTTTTAAAACTAATTACTTATAGCAAATTATTTTCGAGTTATAGCATATCAATTAAAAATATATTTAATTAAAAATAAACTATAAGATAATTTAAGTACTTATTAATATTTTTATTTTTAGTTTTACAGTTACCTTTTTTAAACAAACTCTTTAAATTTTTAAACATATTATAATTATTAATATTTTATAGTTACCTTTTTAAAAATAAATACTAAATTAATATTAATAGTACAATTAACTTTTTGAAAATAAAAACTAAATTTTAGAGATTTGATTTTATCACCTTCCTACTTTACCGTTACCCAATACTAACCCACCCCATCACAACCTATACACGATCAATAACAGTTCTTCCCCAACACGCCTCACTCATCACCTCACGCCTCACATCCTATACACGGTCAGAGCACTTTCTTCCCCAACACCCAAAATTCAAGATCCACAATTACTCTTCCACAACACGATTCAACAATATTTTTCGTTTTTTTAAATCTTCATAAAGTATTTTCTGTTAAGTTCTTATACAGTGTCGAAGAAAGTTAGTGGAACACCCCATAAAAGTCAAAGATTTGTTGAGGAGTCATCATCTGATGATTTTCATGTTTCTTCGTTTAATATTTTGACTCAAATTTCACCGCACAAATCCACTGAAAAAGAGACAGGTAGTTCATTATAACTATGTATGAACTATGTATGCATATTGTATGAAATGTATTTTGAGTTTGTATGAACTAGTTTAACAGAACATTCATGTACCAAAATATGTTAAAATAATTTCTCCATATGTATGAATTTTTTATGAATTACGTATACCATATATACTTTTATATATATGAAAGAGATGTGAATTAATGTATGATTTATTGTATTTAGTATTTGTATGAATTTTGTATGAATTGCGTATGAATTGATTTTAAATTTGTTAAAAAAATTTTGTTCGACACATATCACAGTTTATACTTATAACTAGTTCTGGAAACGTGCCTTGCACGTTTCACCTCTGTTACTGTTATAATTTAAATAGGACAAGCTCTTATTGATATAAAATTGCTCAACATTGTCTGAAGTATTCCTATCTGTGTTTTTGTGCATATAAAATAAACTATTTTTAGTGTTTACTTTCTATCTAATCAGTAAAATAGTTTACTTTCTGCCTAGAACTTAAATATCAATATTTTTTTTGGGTGGAAGTGGGGGGAGGGATAATGAGAAACTTGTAAGGCTAGAACAATATTTTTACTAATTAGAATTATCACTAAAAAATTATAACCCCCAAGGCCCTAAGACTGATGTTTCTTGGTACATAAACACTCCAACAATTATTAAAATAAAAAAATGAACGAAGGGCACAAACCAACAGAAAAAATAATGACCAATAAAAAAATATAAATGAGAATTATTACATGAAAAATATGTGCAATCAATTAATTTGTTTTAAAAGAACTTAAGGAAAGTATACAATAATATTATATTGTAATGGAATCTTGATCACTTTAGTAGAAGTGTTGAGGACAACACTTTTTTTGCAAAATTCTCGTGGCCACCAACTCTGTGTGAATTACAATATTAAGATTAGTAACTTCAACAGAAAAATAAGTAATTTTCAATGTGCATAAAGTATGCATATTGTACACTATCCTAAGATAATAAACAACGTCACAATGAAACAAAATTTGTCATTACTTTCTATTTCTTGAATAAAACCTCAACATTCGTTAATATATTTGACAAAAATAATAGAAAGACGACTACCATGTTGATAACAAAATGGTCGATTTGGTGGCGCATTGACGTCTTGAGCTAGTCAATGAAGTATTTTAAACAATTTAGAAAGCTTTTATATGTACAAAAAGTTACCATGAAATATAATACCTTCTTAGTTATGGTAGATCAAGTATAAGGTGCTCGCTTGCATGTGCAATTAGCTATCCATTCATGATTACAACAAAATCGCGTATAATCAAATTTGATATTCTATAAAGGTGAGATGTATGAAAATCGTCTACAAATCATACTATCGTTCAAAGCAATCTAAATATATATCATAGAAATATTATTTACTTTTACATGAAATTTAAGGTTTATAATAAGAATAAGTTAAAAAAGAACAAAGAGATAGATTTGCTAGTCAGGAAACATACCTCGAAGCTTGATGGTCTTTGTTGTTATTCATTTTCCAGAAATAATCTGGGAGTGACATCTCCTCTTTCTTATATTTCTAATTTTTAATTGTTAATTACCAATTAATTCAAATGCTAATTAATGGGGGTAAGCAGTAGTTGAGCTTGGAGATACAAAAGGGCTATTTGTTAATTAGTATTTAGGAGTTACAAAAGTTTTGAAAGTAAACGGATGTCTTTTCCTATTACATAGAGTAGAAGTTTCGAATTAATAGAACCGTTTGTTTTTATATTCATAGACTTGATTATGTTACACATTAATTCAAATTAAGAATATATATATATATATATATATATATATATATATATATATATATATATATATATATATTTTAAAAATAAATATAAAAATTTGAGAAAAATAAATAAATATTATTCTTGGCTTTAGAGACATGCCACATCAACGGCTTCATGTTTCTCCTTTATATAAGTATATAGATTGCAGGACACTTTAAATATACATATTTCATACCACTGTGATACAGTGGGTTCAATAATTTTAACATATCAATGGGGATTTATTGTACCTTTAGATATGTTTAAAATAGTTGATCTATATAATATGAATTTTGTATGCACTATGTACTATGTATGTAATTTGAATAATACTTGTATACAGTGGTTCACATTGATATAAAGTGTGTTTCAATGTTATTTATAGTTGGACAATTTTCACAAACCAAAATTCATCAATGTTAATGATACTAAATGCACTTCATAAAATAAAAGTTAAGTCTAACAGACAAAACGACATAAAAGATGTGTAACAAGAAGTAAAAACAAGAAATCATTTTTTTTGCACAGGATAATTTGAATATGTCTTCCTGTTGTGTCCAACTTGACGATATCTACTGCAAGTAATTTTTTACCTTTTGAACTTCACATCAGCAAATTCCTTCCAACGTTCAAGTTTTGATCCTTCCGCTGATCTACTTGGACCGGATGGCATCAATTTAGACTCTAAAATATAACTTGGTATATCCCATGTACTCTCGCATGGGATAGGTTCAACAGAGATGTCATATGCATATTTAAAATTCTTCAGGCTATAAAAAGCAGAACAAAACTTTGCTTCATGCAATTTTCTGTATCTAAGAACTGCAATTATATGACCACATGGTATATTATAATGTTGAAATATCCCGCAACTACACATCTTTGTGTTCAAGTTTACTATGTACTTCTTTGCTCCTTTAGCTACAACATGCATATCAACCGTTGAAGGTATCACCTAAATAACAAATTCAATGTGAAATTGTGAAAAATATGTATGAGATAAGTTGGGAAGTAAAATACACTGAATTATTATTGAATAGAGGAAAAAACATACTTTTGATCTAAAAAACACCTAAATTTGCTTTCTTTTGATCTAAAAAAACTCTCACCCCAACATCATTGTGAATACTAATATGTGGACACATATCACTAACAATATATTTTATCTCAATAGCGCTTATATTAACATCTATATTAAGCTGCGATGTAATCGCACCAACTAGACCACTATACAGAGTAGAAGCATCATATATGATGCCCTCCATCTGGAAATCGACATATTTCCCTGTTTCATAATATTAAAATAACAATTAGTATACCATTATCTAAATTAATTACAAAATAATTTATACACACTTCACATACAATTAATATAAACTTTCATCAACCTCTACCATACCAAAATTACCCTTGAAAAGATACTTCACAAAAAAAATACAAATTTCATACACACATAATATAACTTTTATCATCACGTGTCATATCGAAATTGCTCATCAAAACATACTAACTACGAAAAGAATTCAAATTTCATACACATCTCATACACAATTAATAAAACCTTTCCCATCCTGTACCATACAGAAACAACTATTCAAAACATACTAACTATTAACAAGATACATAATTCACATACACTTCATACAAACTTAATAAAACTTTTTCCATCATGTAACATACAGAAAATGTTATTCAAAAAATAATTCATATAAAAAAATCCATCATCCAAAAATATACAAAATAATAACTCTTCATACACATTTAATACAAATGTCATACAACAATGATCCACAACGTTATAAATAATTTTTTCTTGAATAGTTACTAAACACACTGTAAGATCAATTTCAATGCCTTTTTTTACTAGTAAATTAACTCATCATTATTCATTTTTTCCATTTTTTCAGAAACACATATTAATCGAATCTTCAATTTTAATAAAACTAAGACGTTTATATTGTTCTATGCTGTTGCAAATATGGTATCTATGAAAACACAATAATCTGTATATTGAAGAAAATTACCAAAACAAACCAACAAACTATAATAAATACAAACCTGACGGATTTCACCTTCCACCATGTTTAATTAATATGCATACGTTGTTGTCCATCACAACAAATCACATTTTTTCAACAACAAAATATCTTCAATCACTAAAACAAAACGAAAATGCAATCTGCAAACAAGAGAGAAAAACGCAATAGATGAAAAAAACAAACAGATTTTAATGTGATTTCGTTTTAATTGAGCGTTTTAAGGAATCAAATCACAATTTAATTTGATTTCAAATAAATTGAGCGTTTTAAGGTAACTAAGTAATCTGATTTTTTTTTTAAATTTCTTAATATGTGCTGATCAGTTTTAAGGTAACTAAATTGAGCGTTTTAAGGAATCAAATCACAGAACCGTTATTTTTCTTTTTTTCTTTTTTTTTTAAAACAAATGTTTTCAATTATTTAAAATCAACTTTTAATTTATAATAATATGCTATAACTTGATATATTAATTGTTATATATTGAAAGGCAAACTATAATGATATCTCTTGAGAATATAACTATAAAAAATGCTATATACCTAATTTTTACTTTATTTTGATAGTAATTGTGTTCATTTGAACCGATACTTGTATGATTGGATTTCATAAGTTTGTAAAAACATTTCCCAGAGTTACTCAGTATGTCTTTAGTTATTTGTTCACTTTTGAATTGACACACCGATTAAGAAAACAATGACTAAAATGCTCAAGTTAGGGGCTTACGTTGATTTTTGAATATCTTAAAATGAAATAAATGTTATCTATGTAGTAAAGACTCATTTCAAATTGTTTCCTCCTATATCTTTATCATTTGAGGAAGTGTTTCATGACTTGTTGAGTTTAAAACTTGATACTATTTGTAATCCTTGATGAGCTGATTACACTTTTGTACATGTATGTGTTGTGATGTATTAATCCTCATGAAAATATGAGAAAGTGAAGAGATATTATCTTTTTGAGAATTAAAATGTAACACCTTACTTATATCCTTAATCACAGGAGGTAGGTGACAAGTTGATGAGATATTAAGATTATGAGATTGATATATGAACTGTGAGTACCCCATGAATCCTTGTCTGAAATCTAAATGCTCGGCAAGGTATATACGACAGTTTGTGTGACGACATTGATTCCACCACATTATTTCATCATTCATTATATTGCATTTGACCAACTTTGTTGTATTGTGTGCCTTGTTTACTTATGTATCCTTTCGTGTTTTATTCGCGCTATTATTATATAAACTGGCGGCACCAATATCAAAGTGAGATTTTTTTTTGCGTGCAGGTGGAAACGTTTAAGTCGTTAAATACTATTATTAAATGATTAAGTTGTTAAATACATAACAAACTCTAATTTTATTAAATTATTATTTATCTATTAATTTAGAATAACTTTCTCCATTAACTTGTAGTCTATTAATACCGTGAAATTTAACTCTGTCCTAAAAATATAGTTTAGAATTTATTGTAGATGTGATGTACAAACAGATAAATTTTCTTAATTTTTATTCTTTACGCGTTTTTAAAAATAACATACCAAATAGATTATTCAAAATCAACTATATTTAAACTACTGAAAATGTAAGTAGTGGATTATAAGTGAAAATATAATTTATTTGGGTTCGATTGCTTCATGGCAACACTATTTTCTAAAAAATATTATTTAAGATATTATAATTTTTTTATTATTAATAAACGGGTGATGGGCGATTTGTAGAATCTTGTCCAGCTTGATTCCTTTTGATGGAAGAATTCTTTCATGTGATAGAATAATATAATCGTCAGAAAATGTTACTCTACTAATTGAATAATTCTGCTAAACTTTAATTTGTAGAAAATTCTAAATATGGCACATGTATGTAGTTGTAAGAAAAAGATCTAGACGTTGAAATTTACTTTCTTTCTATTATATGATTGAATATATTTTTTTTTTTTAGTCTAAAAATATTTTATAATATTCAATTTTTTTCAAATCAAAGATTTTTATTAGTTGTGAAATATTTAACTTTATTCTAGTTTTGTATCTATAAGGAAAATAATATATACTACTTATTTCAATCTCTTAATTAGTTGCTTATGAATAATGAACTATCATTCCTTCTCTTTTTAGTTTTTTTTTTTTAAGTTTCTTCGATTCCATAATAATAGACTGGATTAAGGCTTTTGAAATCAAAACTAAAAACAAGAAAAGGGGAAAAAGAGAGTATTATATTTCTCAACTTTCTTTCCGAATTGATTTCAAGTGGTTATCAATTTTCGTCTAAATTTTGGACATTTTAAATATATTTTTAAGTGTTTCCCGGATTAATAAATCCTTTCAAAATAGTGACACAGACACGATAACATTTTTAAAGAATCTTGTTTGTCATTAAGACATTCAATTTTCTGTTCATAATTATGCACAAGTGTTACGTTACTCTTCTTCCTAGAGAAGAAAACAGCTAAAATGTGTCCATTACTTGGTCCAAAGACTAGAGACACTAGGAGGCCAACCCGTGAAAAGAGTGCAAAAAGGCAAAAATGTAACAAAACCAATTTCATATTTTTCATCGCCTTTTACTTCCTTTTTTAACATTAACAACCAAAATAAAAATAATTCTCATATATTTTCATATTAAAGAATCTCATTATATATATGGTACATACACAACTCAAAAAAAAGCAAAGGGAAAAAAGGTCCCCACTTTGGAACACTTATAATTCATTTTCTCTTCTTCATTATTGGACATGACCATACATTATCAACATTGAAAAAAAATAAAAAAAATCATGACTAACCCTTCTTATTATACTTCTTTGTCATGTCTAATCATCACCTTATTTCAATTGATCATTCCTAGCCAAGAAGCACAAATAACACCACCTCCATTGCCAATTCTCCCATTACCAAATTACGCTCAATTAAAATGGCAACAAAGGGAACTCATCATGTTCCTACATTTTGGTGTCAACACGTTCACGGATAGTGAATGGGGCACTGGGGATGAAAATCCTTTGATTTTCAACCCCACAAACCTAGATGCCAACCAATGGGTTGACACCGCGGTTCAAGCAGGAGTATCACTAGTGATACTCACTGCTAAACACCATGATGGTTTTTGCTTGTGGCCTTCTAAATATACAGATCATTCCGTTATAAGAAGTCGTTGGAAAAATGGGCAAGGTGATGTGGTTCGTGAATTTGTCAATGCGGCCAAGGCTCGTGGAGTTGATGTGGGTTTGTACCTTTCGCCATGGGATCGCCATGATAAGAGTTATGGGCTAAATAAAGAGTACAATGAACATTATTTGGCTCAATTACAAGAACTTCTCAATAAGTAAGTCCTTATCATCTTTTTTTCAATAATACACAAAAAAGGGAAAAAATGATTTACCTACATACATCGAATTTGTAAAGAATTTTTAGCCTATTTTATATAACAAGTAATTTGTCTTTTTTTTTTTTTTTTAGGGAATTGTGGTGTAAAATTATTTTCACAATCTAGTAATTTAATTATTAGTAGATAATTATAGGTGAATCTCTTGATAAATATACCACCTCCATCTAATAAAAAATTGTGATACTTTTTTGTTTTTAGTCAAGTACAAAAAAGAATGATATGTGTATAAGTTTGATAATAATTAACTTTTTAAACTTCTCACTTTACCCTTCATAAGGTCATTTAATTTTTATATCACAAATTTTAAAATTATTTCTTTTATTTTAAATTTTGTGTCCAATCATATCCATAAATTAAAACGGAGAAAATAGTAATAGTATACATAACTTAAAATCTTTTTCAAGTTCTAATCTGACATTTTTCGTATAATTGCTTTTATATGTAATTATCTTTTAGATGAATTGATAGGGCAATTTCTTTTATATATTATCATTGTATATAAGTTATTAAGTTCATGGAACTAATAATTTCATTTTTAATTAATGGTTGAAATTAAAGATATGGAGATGTTAAAGAGATATGGTTTGATGGAGCAAAGGGTTCAAATACACCAAACATGACTTACTACTTCGATGATTGGTTTGCAATGGTGAATGAATTGCAGAGTGCAATTAACATATTTTCCGATGCCGGACCGGGAGTCCGATGGGTCGGAAATGAGGATGGATTCGCCGGAAACACAAGTTGGTCCACCATCAATCGAACATTGTTGTCTATTGGCGGTAGCAACGCTGAGTACGTAAAATTTATTTTTTCCTAACCTAGCTAAAATACAATTATTTTCCTTAATATTATTGTTTGTGCTAGCTGTATTTATAAATCATGTGGCTAAGTGTGTCCACAAGACTTTGTAAAAGGAAAAGATGTCACTAGCAAACAACTAAGTTGGCTATATATATATATATATGTTAATCACCCTTTTATGAAAATAAAAAAGATACTTGTCAAAATGTCAATTATATTAGATAATGACTTCCACTAGGTGTAAGAAAAAAAGTGAATAGATTTTTAGAAATTATGATCTTTGATACAATCTCAATTTGTGTGATGACAAAATTAATTTCATTAAATGTATATTAATAAAATAAAAATGTGTTTGACCTTTGAGGTGACCTAGTGGTTTGAGCTTGAGACTTTCATATTGGAGGTTTCAAGTTTGAAATCCAAAGCAAGTGGTTTGGCTTCTGGGTCGAGCTCATCGCACCAGGTTTTCCTAGTGTGGGTTACCTCTCTTATATGATTGTGAGCTATTACATAGGAGTGGATATTTTACCGGTGCATTGCGGATTTCCATTGTCATAAAAAAAAGTGTTCTTTTTGAATTGTCCTAAGTAGTGGCGGGGGAACTATGTTTGGCAAAGTATATTTTATATTTCAAAATGAATTAAAATCCTTTTCTTCCTATAAATTCCACAATTAGTGTTGGTTAAAAAATGAGTATTGCCAAAACGTTTTAAGCAATTTAATTTGGGATACTAAATTGTTTTTATAGACAATTCATTTTTATTGTATTTATTAGCCATAAATCACTAGCCCTTATTGTCTCATAATCCCTCTTAGTCATTAATCATTAGTCCTTAATTATCTTCATGTTGGAGTCTTGGAATTCTTTCAACCATTTTTTATATTGTGATCTTATATATATATTTTCTAATCCTAAATGTTGATGTAGGAGAGAGAAGAAAGATATCAATCCCAATTCCCTTCTTTCCATATTATTGTTGCTAGATTTTATATCAAAAGATCTTTTCTTAGTTTCTATATTTCTAGTTTTATATAAAAAATACTTGTTGAATTCTGAGGATATATCTATACGGATTGAAAATTTTCTTTTGAGTCACCCTATATAAATTTCTGACTTCGCCAATGCAGTTATCTCAATTGTGGAGACCCAAAAGGGACAGATTGGCTACCACCAGAATGTGATGTATCAATTCGACCAGGATGGTTTTGGCATAAATCAGAAGAACCAAAGAGCCTAAGTGAGTTACTAGAAATTTACTACAATTCCATCGGACGAAATTGCGTATTGCTACTTAACGTGCCTCCAAACACACAAGGATTAATAACCAACAGTGATGTGCAAAGACTCAAAGAATTTAGAAGTGCAATTGACACAATATTCTCCATCAATTTAGCCAAGGAGTGTTCAATCAAAGCAAGTAGTCAAAGAGGAGGTAAAAATGGAGGATTCGGACCCGAAAACGTGCTAGACGATGACCATTTATGGACATATTGGGGTCCAAAAGATGGTAAAGATCATAATTGGATTGAGTTCAAAAGAAAGAGTAATAAGCCATTGAGGTTTAATGTGGTAAGGATTCAAGAAGCAATTGGACTAGGACAAAGGGTAAAAAGTCATGAAATTTATGTTGATGGGAATATTATTGCTAATGGAACTACAATAGGATACAAGAAGCTTCACAGGATAGAAAAAGGAGTGGTGAATAATGCTAAAAGTGTGAAAATAAAGATAATTGAATCAAAGGGAACTCCTTTGATTTCATCAATTGGTCTCCATTTTGATCCCTTTTGGTGGCCACATGATGATATGATGGTCACTTAATTAGTTAAGTTCTTGTCTTCTATAAAGTAGAAAAAAACAGGATGTGATAATAAAGTGTTGAAGTTGCTAATTGTAGTACCCTTTGAAATGTTTTTGAAATGATTTCGGTAGAAAACAACTTCTTTGAAATAAGAAAAATGACTTTTGTAATGAAATAAGCAAATTAAATTTTATATGTGACGATGTTCCAAGTTTATTATCAATCCTTCTTGGTATCCCAATCCATCCAACGCCTCCGCTAGCGTTATACTAAGTATATATATATAAATATTTTCGAAATAATATTTAACACACCCAAAAAGGAAAAGGAAAGGCAAGTAAGTTAGAGGTACAAAAAGAATTTCTATTGTTTCAACTTTAATTTACTTTGTATTATACAAAAGAGAATCTTTATGTGTCCAAAATGTAGTAGTGGTGGGTGACCACCATGCATGCACCAACCAGGGCTGTTCCATTATCACTATAGTGACCAATCATGCATGTACTAGGAACAAGACAACTCGATAGCTATCTCTCAACACATTTTCCCATTCAAAAGGTGAAATGAAGAATAAATGTGACAATGGCTCAGTTTCTCGAGATAAGATTGTGAACTAGTAGGCGTTTGGATATGCGATACGAAATTGTAATACGAAATTATGAGATAAAATCTCAATTTATTTGAAAATCATAATCTAAAAATTTCAAATAATGATTTTTAATTTTTCAAAATACAAAAATTGACCCACAAGTTTATATTTTATAAAACAACCCTACATATATATCTACTGCTATTATTTCATATGTAAATAAAATTTATAATTCATATCATTACTTTTAAAATTATTTATATCTCATGTAATGATTGTTCTCACTTACATAGATTTTATTACTACAAAATAATTTCTACTCTATCATTATATTTATCAAATTCATTATTTTTCATCAAATATATTTACCAACCAAATTGACCAACAAATAATTCAAACTAACAACTTTGGTTCGTTTTCTCAATTATATAATCGAGAAATGCAAGTTCAACGTAAGAAGATTGTATACACTATGTTGAAAGATTGTATTAAAAAGTAATATACCAAAACTTATGTTTTTCTATAGAATTAAAACTAGATCAATAAATATTGTATATTTTAAGAATATCTTTGTGATAGTGTATTATGCGATTTTATAAACTTGTACTTATTTGATAAGATTGTATAAATAATTGATACAATTTAATAATTTTACCACTTATGAAATTCTTATGTTTATGTTAAAAACATGCCACATAACAAGTCCAAACTATATATCCAAATAAAACTTTAACTTTATCTCATGAAATCATGATTTGATATGGCATAGGCAAACATGCCCTTATGTGTGTGCCGCCCAATAGATAGGTGTTTAACAAAATGAAAAAGTTTTATATGATGATTAATGAGATGTAGTATAATTTGCTTATAAGGCTTGAAAATACAATTATATCAACAGAGAACAATACAATTTATTTAAATAATATATTCATTAAAGTAATACACTACAATATATTATTCGAGAGTTGTCTACTTATAACCTATAGTACTTAATAACTAGTACTGGAAACCGCATAATATGCTAATTATGTTTCATTTTGTTAAAGCAATATTAGATTATATTACTTTAGAATTATAACTGACGTGTTGTTTCTATTATTATTTTTTAACTAGAAAAGATAATACTTACATCAATACATTTTGGAAATTATTAGTCACTCCATTTTAATATATATATGATACTATTTGATTTGACACAAAATTAGAAGAAAAAAGAAAAAGATTGTGGTCTCTCACTCTCCTAAGCTAAATGTGTGGCTATAATTAGTTCTACAAGGATAAAAGAAAATAAAAAATTTATATGATATTTGTTTTGTCTTAGTAGGTAATATTCTCTTTACAATCACTTAAAAAAAAGATATGAGAACCTATTTTATAGTTACATATTGTGGTACAATATCCACAAAATATGTCCTCATAAATCCTATTTATTGCCCTTTATCATTGTTTAGTAACTTCTAACCACGTTTCAAAATCTTGTGTAACAATTGATCCTATATATCAACATCGTAATAAAGTATTTATAAGTTCTGCATTACAATCATTCAAATAAAATGTCTATTCAAGCAATGAAATCATTATAAAGAAATTTCTTAATCTAAAAAAATAAAAATATGTCCTAGATAGATCATTGAGTAATAGTTATATTCAAGTCAATCACTACTTAATCTTTGTAAATTTTATGTGATTTAAATTAGAGAAAATTGTATGTAATGACAAACTAATAAATCAAATTAAATATTATAATCATACTTTGATTTAATTGTGCCCTGTAGCAAACTGTTTGTCAGTCACCTCTTTCCCTCAAACTCTCGCTCGCCACTCTCGTTCTCTCGCTCCATCTCTCTCTCACTTTTATACAAATCCAAATGTATAAAATGCGTTTGTATTTGTATAAAGCGAGAAAAAATTGTATATATACATATATTTTCATTCCCCTCTCTCCCATCTCCCAGATCTCGCTCGCCTCTATTTGTAACACCCCAGAAATATTTTCCAACCAGGACTCTCGAACTGTTCATCGTAGTAGTGAGATTTTACCAAGGATTTAAAAAATTCTTAAGTATTAAGGTAAGTTCACTAGATTTAACACCTTGAGTTCCAAAAAGAATTAAATTGGAAATAGCAAAATCTAAAATTTTGCAAGTTAAGCTAAGTATGAGTTTTTGGTCAACTTCAAACGACCATAACTCCTAGCACATGATGAGTTAGGTGTGATACAAAATACCATAGGAATTATCTTTCCAACACCGCCGAGTTTGCTAAGTTTCGAGTTTGGATGAGTGAGATATGACATTTTGAAGTTAGGCTGTCCAGTTAAGGAAAGTTAGCCAAAAATAGTGAGGGGCATTTTGGTCTTTTCCTTACCCAATCAGATTTAATTCGTTTTATTTAATATTTTAGGAGTCTAATCCTTTTAGGTTCAACTTTATAATCCTAATATACACCTAGTGTTTTAGTGGAGAGTCCAAGAAGAGACAAGAAGAGAAAAGAAGAGAAAAGAGGAGAAAAGAGGAAAAAATGAAGGCGTTCGTCGACGTTCTTGAGCCGCCATGGGTCTAATACCTAAGAGGTATGTAAGCTTATATAGTGTTGAGTTTGTTTACCCACACGCAAAACATATTATTTTCAGCGTAATTTCCTTCTCAAAAAGTTGAAGGATTCAAGTTCTTGATAGGTGTTCTTGAGGTTCATTGTATATCTTATCTTGTTGGGATTTTGATGATTTCTTAAGATAAAAGTGATTGTTTAGAGTGTTGTTTGAGTGTATTAGTGTTTAATTAGGTTGGGTAATTGAATCTAAGGAAAACTAGAGATCGATTAAAAGCGATTTAGGGTTAGAAAACAAGAGGCAAAATTCACCGAAAGCATGCTTAGGGAGATGCTGGCGCAGCGCCCCCCAAATGCACCCAAGGGGATGGGGCGGCGCGCCTGCAATGCGCCCAAAGTCACTCTCTGATGTTAGGGGCTGGCGCCCGGAACGCGCCAGTGTCACCTGCCCCCACTCCTTTTCCGTCGGTTGTCCCGTTTGAGCTCATTTAAAGTGTATCTTCACTCCTTTTGATTCTAAACACTTTAAACTACTTCTAAAAACTTAGAAATCCTTCATAACATCAATAATAACCTTGAATTAATAATTGAAATTCAAGGTAAATTTAAGATTAAGTTTTGAAGGTTCTTCCGAACCTTTTGAGAGAGTACCCTTCGAGTCCTACGCCGAGGATTTGTGCTTGTGGGCAGGGGTGAATATTGCAGACCAGCGGATCTGGTGGTCGACAATCGTTCGGACTTGGTAAAGGTTGTCGCAGCACCTGTAGTAGGACATATGACTTATCGCGATGCCTGCCTTCTTCCCTATCCGGAAACTAATCCAATGAAAGCACAGAAAAGCCCAGAGACTGTACTGAGCCCCGGGGGGAATCAGGAAGGAGATATAGCAATAACGGCCTATTTTGAGCTTGTGATCAGTGGGTTCATGCCGCACAAAAACCGAGTTTATGTTGATGATCTTATTATTTCCGCGAGCGCATCCTTCATTTCCAAGCTTTATTTCTGTCATAATTTTTTCATCTGGGCGCCTATTCATTCTTTTTTGGGGTTTATAAAGCCACAGAGCGATTCAGGCATCTATCTTATTGTACTGATGCAATTGGAAGATCAGAATTTCTCCATGCCACTCAAACGAAATCAGATCGGGCTTTAGCGAGAACAACTGTAATTAAATCGGGAACAAAAAGACTTCACTTTAACTCAATAAATGACGTGTTTTAGTCACCTTTCAATGACTCTCTTAATTATGTGCAAGAAATTGCCTTATTGAGTAATGGTGGGAAGCGGACTCGAAGACCCCACCGTGGTATGCGCCAATAAGACCACCAAAGGCCTTCATTGGTCCGATGCTTCGGGCGAAACCAATTACCAGGGTGTTACGTTGAGGAGTCTTCTATAACTTCTAGTAACTTGTTTCAAGACTTGAGTAAGCGAGTATGAGATTGAGAAAAATGTATTCATGAGTCTACAATATCACCTAGATCCTTCATATAATGAACCATAACTCTTGAATTTATAATTCATATTCAAGAGAGAGTTAAGAGTAGAGTTCAAGAAAACCTTTAAGTTCAATTGTGAATTCTTTGAGATCCATCATTGATTTGAACTAAATTTTGAGAAAGTAAGTAAGGGAATGAAAAGATTTGTATATATGAGTTCCATCTAGTTACTTAGACCTTCGAGTCGAGTCGAGTCGTCCATGCCCATAACTTCCACATGAGTTCCATAAATTGAGTATCATTGAGAGGAGTAGTATCTCCAAGTTCTAAATCTTGAGTATTGAGTTCCTTATTCCTTTTGAGATTATATTTCTAATCATGGAATTATTACATGTTACCCATGAAGTCCTTAATTTGAATTGTTCATGCCCATAATTCCGCATGAACCCTATAAGTCGAACAGTCTTGAGTTGAGAAGTATCTCTTTGAGTTCTCGAGTTGAGTAGTTCATGCTCATAATTCCGCATGAACCCTCCAAGATGAAAATTATGAAATCATCCACATCAGATCATGAACCTTGAATCCATACTTCAATTCAAGGAAAGTTAAGAGTCAAGTCTAGATGTTAAGAGCAAATCAAAGTAAAGTTTATAAAGTTTTCTAAAGACTTTCGTAGATGTTTTCACTTTGTTTTACAGACTTAAAGTTCAAGTCAAGTAAAAAGTAATGAGTTGAAGATCTTCCTTCAAAGTAATATTAGGGAACTAAGTATTTTCTAAGAGTTGAGTTCATTTCTCAAAAGTTATAAGGGAACTAAGTATTCCCTAAGAGTTTATAAATATTTTCACATTTAAGTTAAGAGGAAACTAAGAATTCCAAAAGAGATTTGAATAAGAAAAAGAGAACATTGATTCCAGAGGGCTTTTAAAGCAAAAAGGGTTGAATAAATTATCTCAACCCATAGGAAGGAAGTTATTTTTAAAACATGAGGTAAAATATATTTTGGGTGTAGTATTGAGCACCGATGTGGGGATGAGAGTTCATATTAACTCAAGTCTCCCTGTAAATCATGTAGCCATCATGGATTTTAATGGTCATACTTTTTAGATGATCACGTAAGTTAAGCTAGTGGATCCACTAAGTTGAGGAATTATATGCAATAACAAAGTGTAGTATAGTTCTGGTAGCGTGAGCGAGACGTTGTATCACCACTAGGGCTTATAGTGATGGTTGTCGGTTAGAGAATCTCCCACAGAAACTATATTACTTTCTTATATAAGTAAAATTGAGTTTGTTATTGCATTTTCTTTAACGAACTAAGTCTCTTTTACTGTTTTATAAAGCTTTTTATATATAACATGTGTATTATTGCTTTATATTGAGTTGAGTATCCATAGTCGATTATCATATCTTTGAGTTCAGTATTTAATCTCTAAGTTGAGTAGTTTGAGTATTCTCGAGTATTCATTGAGTTTCAAGTTTGAGAAGAGGTAAGTCTGTTTCCATTTTTATCAAGTTCAAGCCTATGTTTTATGCTTTAGATTTACCCTTACATGCCCGTATATTCCACGTACTGAGCCATTTGACCTGCATCTTTTGATGATGCAGACACATGTATTCAGGATCATCAACAGGAGCTTCGTTGATATATTCGAGAGTTCGAGTTAGCTATGGTGAGTCTCTCTGCTTTCGGAGGATTTCATTTACTTTTCAGTTTAGTCAGGATGTCGTGGGTATTGTCCCGACTTCCATCTTTATCGGTCAGAGGCTTCATAGATAGTCAGTTTAGTTAAGAAGTATGTATTATTCATTTATTCATTAAATGTTTTAAAGACTTAAGTTGTCTATTTTATGGCGAGGTTAATATATTATTTTATTCAGAGTTAATCTTTAAAGTTAAAAGCTTTGTATTTGAGTTACTGATTTTATTCAGTTTTAAGCTTTTGCATGCGTAAGTTAGTCTTGCTTGTAGTCAACATAGATGAGGGTTCGCTTGGGGACCAATTCTTGATTGCCGGCCACGTCTAGGGTGTAGACTCGGATCGTGACATTATCGCTTATACAAACTGAAACGAAATATATAAATTGCATTTCTATTTGTATAAAGTTTGAGAAAAATGTATATACACATGCAAATACATATATCTTCGTCCTATACACTTATAATTATACAATACAAATATTCCCCTACCCAATTTTCTTTTGTCTTTCTCTCTTTCTCGTTTTATACATACACAAATTATACAATTGATTTGTATACAACTGCTTTCTTTTGTATATGTATAACGAATTATACAATTGGTTTCTTTGTATATATATAGCGAATTATACAACTGTTTTTTTTTGTATATATATAGAGAAATATACATATTTATGTTTGCTATGGAGCGCAATTATACAAACTTTACTATAACATACAAATATGAATTTTGTGTTTGCTATATGTGAAAGTTGCTCTTTAATTAAAGATGAACCCATCGTTAGCCCTCTAAAGTTGGCATCAATTTTCACTTAGACACTTCAACTAGACTTTGTTAATTTTAGACACCTCATGTTGAGTCCTGCTGTGTCTTTTTGACACTTTTTGCTGACTTGACATATTGTGTGTGTTGCACCCATTTTGATCGGTGAGTTTTTTTTTTTGGAATTTTTTGAATTTATTTCCTTCTTCTTCTTCACTTTTTAGCCCTACCTCTTATTCCACCTTCCCAATGAAAATTCATGCTTAAAAAACTTACAAAATATGAAAATACAAAATAAAAAAACTATCACAGTAATTTTAAAAATGTTTATAAAAATAAAATTTTTAAAAATCATCACACTAATTTTGAAAAGACTTTTTAGAGGAAGACACATTTTTTTCCAAAAAAATTAGAAGAATGTCATATATAATTTTCAAAATCAATTAAAAAAAAAATTAAAATGTAATGATTTTCTAAAAAAAAAATTGGAAAAATATTCAAGAAAATGGTTGTAGAGTTGGGGAGACAAAAGGGACGTAAGGCAAGTGGGGTAGGGTGGGGGTGATATAAAGTGGGGTGGGATGATAGAAAATAGATAATTTTATTTATTTATTTTTGCTGAAAAATTAGTTATTTTTTACTAATTTATTTTAAAATTATTATTTTTACATTCAAATGCTATATGTCAGCTTTTAATTAGTCATCATGCCATGTCATCCACAAGTGTGTTGCACACACTTTGTAATTTTAGCAGATTGACAAAAAGGTGTCAAAATGACATAGCGGACCCCTACTTGAAGTGTTTAAAATGAACAAATGCTACTTAAGATGTCTAAGTGAAAATTGATGCCAAATTTAAGAAGCTGCCGATGGATTCTAACCTTAAATTAATATGTTTCCTTGTGAACCATTGTCATAAAAATGAAAAATACAGTTAGAATGCATCTCATGTTCACTCATACGTATATTCAAATATTTTTCCAACCCCAACTCTACATTATTTTTCTATTTTAGATACTTAGCTTTTTATATAGGGATAATTTTTTTCAAAGAAGTGTTTTTTGAATTTTTTTTACTTTCTTTAGCTTCTCTAATCCTCCAATATACTCATTTTCTATCAAAAGTTTAATCAAACATATCCCTTTTTTATAAATTTTTTTTAAAATAAGCATTCTGGCCTCTCAAAAACTTGGTCATTTGGTTATAATACTTACAATATCAACCAACAAAAGATTACTTACCCAAAGAATAACTTTTGGGAGGCTTCTTTCAATTTTGTCCCTTTGACAAAACTTATTTACCTGAGCTAGTCCAAATATACAAAACATATACATTGATTATGTATATGTATGTGTAGTATATGTCTATTTATAGATATACTAAACCTATACATTTGCCGGCTATTTTATAAACTAGATCACGCAAAGAAGAAGAAAAGAAACAAGCAAGACATGACTTAATTAAAATGAAGCAAACCAAGTAATCTGAGACAAAATATCACCAAATTCACTACATGACATGGAGTAAAATAGATCTAAAACCAGAATGTGAAGAGCCAAAGTATGAAGAAATTCCAAGAAAAACATGTGCACATGTATAGGCATAACAGTAAATTCCCAAGGAGGTAAACATATACACAATAAAAACAACCTATTCCATGAACAGGTGATTCGCAATTAGCAAAACTCACAACATAGAAGAGGTAGAGGATGTACTGCATATCAGGAAAATATCACATTTCATTGGGTCACTTTTACTTGGACAAGCTTCAATCTTAAATGGTAATGTCTTTAGTTAGAAAATTATATGCTAACAAACAAGAGATCAGTTTAAGGAAAGGAAAGGATAGATTAGTAGAAATCAAATAAAGCAAAATCAGAATCAAACCTACAATACTTTAATAAACTCGAGAACATGCTCATACATTAACACTTTTATGCTCATAATCAAAGGACACATAAAGCTAACTAGTCGAGATGCTAAAGGGCTAAGACGACTAAAAAAAATAGAGAGGAATGAGCTCAAGACAAGGAGGAAACAACATGAACTAACAAACAAATTTCATTACGGATTTGCAGCTAACAGTGAGTCAAAAACGCTAAACTAACATATAAACAACTTCCCATTGTCAGGAACAACACATTACGAGCAAGAGATGCTTGAAGCGAGATGAGTATTACCTTTAAAGGTGCAGCAAACCGGACAACAACGAGCAGAGAAAACAGTGAACTACTTCCGACACCCCACAAAGTTTGAAAGCTCCGACGAGCAACAAGAATGTCTCGGAAAGAGAAATCGACGCTTGACTACACTCTATAATACTTGATTTCTTAAGTCTTGTATTTGCTTTAAGAAAAACATATATTTTTATGTATCGTTATGCTTTCTCTTGACTCCAAAATTTTCCAACTAAAAATCTCCAAATTCTATCTAACTATTCCCTAATCTCAACCATTGAGGAAGAAAACATTTTTTATAGAGGAAGAGTAGGGCTGGAAAAAAAAAGGGGGAAACAGGATGATTTTTTTAAAATTCAAAATTCAAAATCTTTTACCATTATATGGAGACAACCTTTTCTGAAGTTTCAAACTCATTCTGGAAGAGGAAAGTGCGAATCTACGCTCCGGATCAATTTCATGTCTTTGAGATGCTACTGATTCAATCTCGAGTCAAAAGGAAGGAATCACGTGGCTTTCTACTGTACTGGTCTGAGAGGGACGTTGGAGGAATAGACGTCGTTTGTTGCTGCAATTTGTGACTTTGAAAAGTATTTGAATTTTATAAAACTGATTATTAAGAAGCCCGTGAATTAATTCGGGGAGGGTCAAAATTAGGTGTAAACAACAAGGCCAAGGTTATAGTGAGCGAGTTCATAGAAAATGAAAACTGGAATGTGAATAAACTTGCTAATATTTTGCCTAATCAGTATGTTGAATATGTTACTGCCACTGAAATTGGATCCGCTGATCACGATGGCTATGCGATTTGGAATATTAGAGAGGATGGTCATTACTCCAATAAATCTGCTTGGAATCTTATCAAAAACATTAATCCAAAGAATAATTTTCTAAGCAAGATGTGGCACAAGTCTCTCCCTTTCAAAATATCTTTTCTTTCATGGAGACTGACTCGCTCATGGCAAACTTCCTTTTGAAGAAGTGATAACTAGACTTGGAATTCAAAGCGCTCATATAATCTCACTAAAGAGGGGGCCATTTTCATTGTTACTGTTCCGGCCCTTTGAGGTATCAGCTAATGCGAAAGATATTAGACCTCCAGATGTATATGTTGTAGAGCTCCTATGTCAGGCTCCATTCAGCACACTTTTGGTGAAGGAGAAGTTGTTGCGCATATTTGGAAAGGTATATATAGGGACTCCTTTGGGTATTACTTACAATTCTTGGCCTATTAGAAGGATCATTAAAGAATGGTGGGATACAAAAGCTAATAGTAGTGTTCATTAGCTTATGCTTCAAGTTGCTCCAGTGATTGTTTGTTGGGACTGCCTGGGCTGCTTGTAAATTCGGTGATAGCAGAAAGTTTTTCTACAACAAAAAGAGTACCACATAATTAGGAATATTATGGCAGTCATCCATGTAGCCTTTCCTACATGTAAATTAACAGGTACTTGACAGTGGAAAAATTAGAGCCCGTCTTGAACATTAAACAAGTGGTTTGGAGAATGTCAGACGCTGGGGTGATCAAGTTAAATACAGATGATAGCTATCTCGAGAATGACAACAAAGGAGGGATTGGAGGAAGCATGAGAGATAGCAATGGAAATTTATTGAAGTTATTGCAGTAGAATTCGGAAGTCAATGGTGCATCGCAAATGGTTTCGACAACATATACACATAGAGCTTGACTCTTGATAATCACCAACATGTTGATAGCCAAAGATACTACCAATTTTTTTTAAAAAAAAAAAAACTTGAGGTGAAATTAGTTAATACTTTTTTGTTAAGATGTAGCTTTCAAGTCCATGATGATGAATTGAACTTGAGGTGGTCAGCAGAATTATCACTCTAATTTTCTTTAACATCACAGTAATAGTAGTAAGAGATTGAAGATTTACCTGAGACAAAAAACAGATTGAAGACTCATGTAAGACGTACAAGAAGTTGACTAATCAGACGTATGAGGAGCAAGAAAAACCAAAATACACAGCTAGATGCACAACCATGTTAAGAGTTAGATACAGGCCGGACAACTGGTGCCTTAAGAATCAACACGAATGCTTATTGGAATGACCAAAATAGCCTAGCTAGTTGCTCATTGTTTACCTGTTTCAGTTAGAGATAGATACTTTAGAAAATCTTTTGTGGAAGTATACGCTTTAGATTCTTCAACTTTAAGAGCTCATTGCCATGTGATGAAATGGAACAAGTGCCTCTTTGGAGGACTATTTTTCACTTAATGATCGAGCTAGAAGAGACAGACAAGACGATAATGTGATGAAATTGGAAATATAACAGAAGCTATAAGTATAATGGGATCGGAACTGCTTGAATTGTGCTCCAGAACAACAAATTTAAACAGATATCTAGATGTTAATTCAACAACATCATCTAGCCGTGATTTAAAATAGCTAATCGCCATCAAATTAAACTAGTCGTTGCTCTACCAACAATATTCTGTTAGCAAGGTAGTGAAAGCTGACTAAAAGGTAGCATATGCTGTAAATTATTTGCTCCATTCAAATACAATTGAAAACAATTAACCGATCCACAAAACCTCCAATTATCAATCCATAATAATTATACAAATCAGTTTGATATATACTTACTAGTTTATAAATATTAGGACGAAGATACAATATTTATAGATATCTCTTCTTCTTCGCTCTTCACTTCAAATACAATTGAAAACAACTCGTCCACCAAAACACCAATTATGAATGGATTCATTATGAAAATTTAAATTGTTGAAGTGAATAGAAATCAAACCATACAACTAATAAATCTTTAGATCAAAATCAAATCCCAAAGAAACCTAAGATTTCAAAACGACACTACTCCTAGCTAGCTACAGAAAAAACAGTGACATGATTTTCTACTTCGAAATATTAATTAATAATCAGAACATCCACATTTATATATATGGGCAAAAGTGAACTACATACAATTTTTTTTCAACTATATAATCCATCTAAGGATCGAACTATATAAATATTTATATATCTTGTAGAACGTGTGAATTCTGCAACCAATCGTCAGGAATATCAACAGGAATGTCCTCAAATGCTTTATACATCTCTTCCTGAAATTCATCGCTTCTAATATCGTCAACTCCTAGCTGCAATCAAAAAACAGCGCTAACGAGCAAGAAAGGGGATGCGCTAAGGCGCAACGGCGTTCGCGCAGCAGCTGCGCCCTTGCTTCTTGCTTTGTCGCCTTCTTGTACTGCCAACGTTGTCTCTCTCTTCTCCATTGTAGTAGCTTCATAAGTATTGTTTTGAACGTCAAATTCGGTAGTTGAAGCCTCAACTTCATCACAAACCCTAACTTGATCTTCACTTGTGGAGTAGACGTTATTATGATTAGGCTCAAGCAACATAGGATCGATAATTCCCGCAACATTTCCATCTTGTGCCTCTATAACATGATCCACATTCTTCTCTTTATCCATGATCTTCTTCTTGATTCGACACACTACAAAATCTTCTTTAAGAATATGATTATTTTCCTTAAAGAAACTATCCGCAACTTGATATTCTATCATCAACCAAGTTTTATTTTGGCCACACTGATCACTTGATTCAAACCTGAACTTTCGCTTAAACCCTACCACAGGCCCCATATTATTCCTCCTTATAAGTTCTTCTCCGGTTTGCCCTTTCCACGTTCCTTTAGCACAAGTTCGAGAAAACCTTGTATCTTTAATCTTCCTCTTCTTCAAAGGAGTAATAAAGTAACGACACTTCTCTTTGAAATTAGCTCCGACTATCTCCCATGGTGGTTGATCTCCATATATATCCGCAAACTGGATAGGACATTGTTGATTCAAAGATAATTTGCCTTTGAAAAACCTCTTAAGATAGTTGATTAGCTCCGTATCAGTGGGATGAAAACGTATTCCCATTTGTTTCGACATTGATTCTTGATCAAGAGTAAACCTATGTAAACCTAAAAGAATTGTGTTAATTATGAAGTCTAAACAAAGATAGTTATCTATTTATACACATCTTATTACCATAATGGGAAAAAAAGTCTAATTAGTTAACAAACTCAGGTTACTTTATTTCCTTAATTACTAGTTACGACTATAACCGTAACGGAACTAACTAATTAAGTTACTTAATTACTTCTCTTAAAAAAGTTTATTTCCTTAATTATGTACGTGCCCCACTGTTTGAAGCGCCTTTTCTCCTATAATTAACTTGATTTAATAAATTAGTAATATTGAATTATAGAAGATTATAAATATCTTTGAAGAGACTTTTTTTTCCCGTTAACTGCGTTATATTGATGCTAACGGGAACTGTTATTTTAGGTAAGTTGTTGAGTTCAATTCCCTCTGAATTTTTATCACATAATAATATTAATCAATATTTATGAACTAGGTTTTAATGATTTCTTGTTTTCTTTTATTATTTTAGTACTTTATAATATGATTATTTTTCTTTATTATTAATAAATAAACAGATCAATAATCAACTCAAATTGGGACGAATTTGAACGGATTATAATTTGATGAACGGATTTTGCCATCCATAGTTGATCAAACCACTAGTGAGTATATCATCCTTTTAAGAACACTTAGCTATAATCTTACGAAGTTCATGTTGAACCCACTGTTTGTTTGAGTTATGCATGAATTTCATATTCATGCACGTAACTAGTATACCATTTAAGTTTGTTGGTCAACCTCTTGATTAATTAATGGGAAAATTACGTGGATAAGCAAACTTATACTATTTAATTACTCATCATAGCTATAGTTTGTTATAATTACCACTCACGACTAATATTATACATTAATTACGTGGGCTGACTTCGAGTTTGTATAATTAGTCATGTTTGTATATGTATAATTCGCCAGGATATACAAATAAATATGTATAATATACAATTTTTAACCTATATACATATACAATTCACCTCTCTCCCACTCTCTGCCCTCTCTCGCTCGCCTCCCTCCTCCCTCTCTCAATCTCGCTCGCCTCTCTCCTCCCTCTCCCAATCTTGCTGCCATTTATACAAATATATATTATAATATACAGTTATATACAATTATATACATATACAATTCACCTCTCTCCCACTCTCTGCCCTCTCTCGCTCCTCTCTCCTCCTTCTCTCGATCTCGCTCGCCTCTCTCCTCTCTATCCCAGTCTCGCTCGCCTCTCTCCTCCCTCTCCCAATCTCTCTTGCCAATATACAATTACATATGTATAATATACAATTATCTAACCAATATACATATACAATTCACCTTTCTCCCACTCTTTTCCCCCTCTCTTTCGCCTCTCTCCTCTCTCTCCCAGTCTCGCTCGCCTCTCTCCTCTATATGACATGTAGCTACAAATTGTAATTATCAAACTATGACTATGAAAAGTAATTAATTATTCTTAAGTGACTATATGTGAAAGTTTCCCTTAATTAATTAATCTCAAAATGATCATCTTAAATGAAGTTCATTTTGAAAAATCTAATGTGCCCTCTTTTTCCCTTCATGGGGTACACAACTAGTAAGACCTTCTAATCAATCACATCTTGGTGCAGTAGAATTAGTGGAAACAAAAGAGGTGTCAACACATAATCAGTATAGTTTTTCTCCCCAAAAATTAGGGGCGTATAAAACCGAATCGAAAATTGAATCAAATCATTAATTGAGTCAAATTAGAAAAAAACAAAATCGACCAGTGATTGGTTTGTCTTGGTTTGGTGTTGAAAAAAAAATCGATTATATTTGGGTTGGGTTGGTTTTAACTAAAAAAGACCAATCCGAGATCAAACCAATCCGATATTTATATATATTTTTAAAATTTATTTTATACATAAAAATATTTACTTTGATATAATTTTTAAATATTTCTCATACTTTTTAATAGTTTTTAATCTTTTAATATATTATTTCAAGTTTGAAACTTAGAATTTTGAATGGTTCCATAAAGCTTATAGTCCAGTGATGTTGGTAATTATAGTAAAATTTAAATCAAAATTAAATTAATACTAATGCAAAAAGAAAAATAATTTAACCCTAAGAATGATAATAATATTGAATATTTGTTCTTTGATTTTACATTTGTTTAGACAATTAAAATACATAATCTAATTTTAGTTTCCTTTAATATTTAGTCATGTAACTAATACTTATTAAACTTATTTTAGCATGATTTAGTACATTTAAATTATGATTATTTTCATTATGACTTGTTAATTTGCAATTTTTCTTAATGTGATTTCATTTTTATTATATTATTATTTTGATATTTTAGTGTCATTAAGCATATCATTATTTGTGTTATATTCTTAAGAAACATCTTAGATAATTGTATTTTAGTTGCATTGAAAAAATATTTGACATACAAGTAAATTATATGTTTGAATTAATACTTTAGCGAAAAAAACCCGAAAACCGACCCGAACAACCCGAGATCAAAAAACTCAAGTTTTATTGGTTTGGTTTGGTTTATAGATTTAAAAATTCGACATAAATAATTTAGTTTGATATTTGAAAACTCAAACCAACCCGACCATGCACACCCTTATAAGACCCTATGTTATAGTTACATATTGAGGTATAATATCCACAAAAAATATCCTCATAAATCCTATCTATTTCTCTTTATCATTGTCTAGTAACTTCTAACCATGTTTTAAATCTTGTGTAAAATTGATCCTATACGTAAACATCATAACAAAGTATTTATAAGTTCTCACTCCGTCACTCGCATTACAATCATTCAAATAAAATGTTTATTCAAGCAATGAAATTATTATAAAGAAATTTCTTAATCTAAAAAAATAAAAATATGTCCTGGATAGATCATACTACTAATAGTTATATTCAAGTCAATCACTACATAATCTTTGTAAATTTTATGTGATATAAATTAATATGTTTCCTTCAGAACTATTGTCATAAAAATGAAAAATACAGTCAGAATGCATCTCATGTTCACTCTACGCATATCAAAATATTTTCCAACTCTACATTATTTTTCTATTTTAGATCCTTAGCTTTTTATATAAAGTTGTATCTATAAGCCTGTTACACCAAATTATTAAAATCAGCTTATTTTAAAAAATATTTTTGGAGAGAAGCAATTTGTATTTGATCAATAAGTTTAAAGTATAATTTTGAACAATAATTAGAGTTTGGTCAAGCTTTTTAAAAGTGTTTCGAAGCATATATTTTTTTCAAAAGTATTTTTCACAGAAGTGTTTTTCGAAAAAAGTTACTTTCCTTAGCTTCTGAAAAACAGTTTTTCTTAAGAACAATTTTCACATATAGCAAACATAAAAATCATATTTGTATTATATAACTAAAATTTGCATAATTCGCTCCATCATAAATATAAATACGTATATTTCGCTATAAATATACAGAGAAACAGGTGTATAATTCGCTATACATATACAAAGAAAGTAGTTGTATAATTCGCTATACATATACAAAAGAAAGCAGTTGTATAATTTGTTTCGATATCCATATACAAAAGATCAATTGTATCATATGTGTTTGTACAAAGAGAGAAAAACAAAAAAAAATTAGGCAGGAGAAGATTGTATTTGTATAATCATAAGTATATAGAATGAAAATATATGCATTTGTATTGTATATACAATAATTTTCTCTCGCTTTATACAAACACAAACGCAATGTATACATTTATGTTCGTATAAAGTAAGAGAGGCGAATGAGAGTGGCGAGTAAGAGGAAAACGAAAAATATGTATATATACAAATTTTTTTCGCTTTATACAAACACAAACACATTTTATACATTTGTGTTTGTATAAAAGTGAGAGAGAAGCTGTCACCAAAACGAGAGTGACGAGCGAGATTTCACCAGGAAGAGAGGCGAAATAACAATAGTTTACTATAGGGTACAACTAAATAAAACTATGTTTATAGCATTTAATTTAAATTAATAATTTGTTATTATATACAATTTTTCCTTTTTCTAATCCTGCAATACACTCATTTTCTATCAAAAGTTGTGATCAAACATCTCACTTTTTTTAAAATAAGTATTTTTGGCCTCTCAAAAGCTTGGTCAACCAGGTAGTAATTCTTACCTTATCAACCAATAAAAGCTAAAGTGAGTCCAAATACACAAAACATATATTGATTATGTATATGTATCCGTAGTATATGTCCATTTATACGATATACTAAACCTATACATTTTCCTGCTATTTTATAAACTAGATCACCCAAAGACGAGTCGTAATTATCCTCTCTTTTTTTCATTTTGGGGCATCGAAATACTTAGAAGCCAAAGCAGGCTGTCATATTTACTGTAAAACAAGACCACCACAAGTATGGCATATGGAAGTACTAAATCTTATGTCTTCAGATGGAATGCCAAGCTCTGAAATCATATCTATTGAAGAACCAAATAAGTATTTTTCACTTTGGTAATAAAATTCTCTCTTCATCATTCCAGAACAGCGCCCATATTAATACTCCTTCCTATCTCATCACTCAAGCTAGATAAAACACACTTTATTTCCGTCATCAAAACTTGAGGTGATCCTCTTACAGAAAATTCGCAAACAACTCCATTAACTTCAATCGTGCTGCAGCCAGGAACGGTCTTCTCTATCTCTTTCTCCTTCATAAGGGCTCTAATTTCCTTTACATGATCAAACCTTCTAGCTTTGGCATATATATCGCAAAGATTAACATAAAAGGCATGGTTCAGAGGCTCTAAAGCAATTAAATACCTGGCAACTTTTTCTCCTAACTGAAAATTTTGGTGCATTTGACAGCCACCGAGTAGTGCACCCCAAACGAAAACATCTGGCTTCACTGGCATATTTTTGATTAGCCCTTCTGCTTCATCAAAGAGACCAGCTCGACCAAGAATGTCAACCATGCAAGCATAGTGTTGGACTTGCGGTTCTATGTGATAAGCATGCCTCATCAGGCGGAAACACCAGCGGCCTATGTCTATAAGGCCAGAATGAGCACAAGCTGACAGCAATGCAGTAAAAGTCACAGCATTAGGTCTCACTCTAGCTGTTTCCATGTCCAAGAAAAGCTCGAAAGCTTCTCTTCCATTCCCATTAATTGCAAACGCGGAAAGCATAGCTGTCCATGCCAAAACATCCTTATTTTTCATTGACCTAAAAACATCAAGGGCTTTAGAGACACTCCCACATTTGCCATACATATCGACTAATGCTGTTGCAATCACCATATCACACTCCATTCCGCTTCTATTCAAGTAATAGTGCACACACCTTCCCTGATCAACTGCGCCAAGAGAAGCACAAGCTGAGAGCACGCTAGCAATTGTCATTTTATCTGGACTAACCATATCATCACCAGAAACTTGCATTTCATAGAAGAATTCTAAAGCTTCCTTTGGTCTACCTCCTTGTACGAACCCTGTGATAATTGAATTCCAAGTAACAATATTCCTCTTCTTCATCCTCCTAAACAACTCTAACGCCATATTCAGCTCTGAATTTCTCAAACACCCAATTATTATAGAATTCCACGAAACAACATCTCGATTAGACATTTCATCGAACACCTTCCTTGCATTATCCACTGACCCACACTGTGAATACAGAGTAATCAAAGAATTCTGCACAAAAACATCACTGTGAAACCCAAACTTAACAACATGGGCCTGAACACTTGGTCCGACAAGTCCATCAACTCTGCTCACGCAATGTTTTAACACGAAAGGAAAAGTAATACAATCCGGTGTAATATCATCAAAGAGCATTTGTTTGTACAAAATTAAGGGCTGAGATGAATTGGGGTCATGGATTCTTGAAGCGTGAGCTCTGATCATGGCGTTATAAATGAAGAGAGTTTTTCGAGGAACGAGCCTGAAAACTGTGTCTGCATAGCTGAGAGACCCTGATTGAGAAACTGTGCAGAAGAAAATAACGCGAGAGGTTAAGAACCAACGGTCAGTGATGAAGAATTGAGGGGCTGTAGTGATGTGGGCATGAATCTGCTTGAGCTCTCTCATGCTCCTGCAATTCTCAAGCAGGTATGCTAGTGTGTTCTTCAACTTTAGCCGTTGCAACTCCATTTTCATAGCTCAAACATTTGAAATTCGGAAATAACGAAATTGGGAACAGTCAATCCTAAGCTTTTACCCAACGACGACAATAACATACTCAGTGTAATCATCACGGAGAGAGGTTTCTAGGCTAGAAACGCAAACTATTTCGTATTTAGAGCTAGAGAGGTAAGAGTGATGGAATGACGATTGCCAGGAAAAAGCCGAGATGTTTAGTTTAGTTAGTTTGTTTTTGTGGTGTCTTGCACAAAGCGTAGGCAGAATGCACCTTCGCCTATTGTTATTCGAGTGTTGGTTAATGCAGTGGTAAGGTGAGGAAGATATCATGGCGTGGCATGAATTGATATTCAAAAAATCTTGGAAACGATGGATTACACATTGCTAAAAGGAAAGGTAATCAAATGACAGATAAACTGGCTAAGTTTGGTAGCTGATCGACAACACAATTTTACCTAAAAAGATGGAACGTTGCTTTACAAGTTGCTTCCTGGATTTCGTAGAAAGGGTTACAACAGACAAATGAGTATGCTTATTGAACAATCAATTTCAGCAGCCAGGAAAGGGAATTGGAGTCGTCCAAAAACAACAAACTTTGTGAAGAATTCTTTGCTTAATCTTCACTTACTGGAACTTGAAATGAAAATCAATCAAGATGCGAAGAAAAGATGAGCATAACTTCCGAAAAAAACTGGCTTCTGGGCGGGGGCTCCCTACTCTCACATGGCCTGTGCATTTCATCCTCTCCTCTATAGGAAACCCTCAATCCCTTTTCCTGCCTGCACTTCCCTATATATTGTAAGGGCTTCATCCATTACTTTAGCCTGAGCCAACAACTGCGCTCTCTTCTTCCCAGAAGGATGAGTAGACAGATAATCTCTCAAGGCTGATTCCCCAGAAATTTTGCCCAGCTTCTCATAGACTGAGGGAGCTATACGAGGGTTATATCCAGCAGAAGCCATCAACAGCAGCCCTATGTAATCTGCTTCCATCTCCATCCTGGTACATACAAATGCATGAGAACTCGATACGAAAGGAAAAAAAAGGCAAAACATTCATCCTATCTATCACGATGAAATGACTAGTTTCGTGTATTACATATGCATGCTTGCTGAGAAGACATGTGCACCCCACACACATATAAAACGGTTGAGATATAACAGGGTACATTAACAGAATTTAACAAAAACCCACATGACAAGTAGGTGATGCCATAAAGGCTTGAAGCCAAGAGTTTCAATTCCAAACTCTATATGATCAGTGATTACTGATATCACCAACCTCTGCTGGAACAAGCTTATTAAGCAATTAACTCAAGACTTTAACCAACAAAAGTAAGCCTAATATATAGACTTCGAGAAACAACAGCGGACTTACTAGAGTAAAATGCACCAGATAACTGAGCATCTGAAATCGGTGACTTCCTCCATTTTATATGTGGGATGGGTGGACGGAAAGGTGGGTTACACGGCAGATATTGCCACTCACATTCATTTTGAAGTTTGAGGTTTCTAATCCCTTTGGAAATAGAAATCCTTTTCAAATTGTTCCTTTCGAGTTTCGCCACTCACAACATGATCGACAGAATTGTAAATCCCTTTACCCCAGTGACTAAATGGAGTATGTCAAACACAAACAAATTTAAATTTGCAAGTCCTGGAGTCAACAACTAAACTGATGTCACAAATGAGGAGACTAGGATATGCTTTCATGCATTTTTAAAAACAGTCAAAAAGTAGCATTAAGTTATAAGAAACATAAGGTGGTCACATATTATTGCTTCTGTTCGCACAGACTATATCGTCTATTGCACTGCTAAAGCTCAGAAGCACTTAAGCGCATGAGAGAATAAAACCTCAAAACATTGGCTGTCCAACTTGAGTAGTTGAGTTTGCCGGCAGAGATCCACATATTAACTATGAGTACATTCTAACAAAGTCATACTTGCCTGATTTGCTCTCTCTCTCACACACAGAGACACACACAAAAAAAAAAAAAAAAAATAGGATAAAAAGAAGGGAAATGCAGTGTCTCCTTTTCACTTTTCTTTTCTTTTTTTCAGGGTGGAGGGTCACTTTTGCGGCTTTGCCGCACTAAATTTCCTCTGATAGATTCCTGAGAACCGCCTTAGATTCACTAACCAAAGATTAGCCCCTAAGCTTTAGAGAACTCAGGTTCCCATTTCTCAAAATTATGCTTCTCATCCAAAAGGATCATGCATTGACAAAACACCCTATGACCACACAGGAATTAATATTTTAGTTGCATACTGCAATCATGGATATTTCAGGCAAGATACACGCTGGATATGACCGGGATAAGGTATTTCTTGTTTCAGTTTTGGACAGAGCTTCCTGATTTTCAGATTCAAATAACATCCTAAAATTAGTATTCGCTAGACAAATTTGAGACCACAATGCAACTGTGAGAAGAAGTAACAACGTGGATCATTTCAAGTAAGAAACGCCAGGACTCAAACTAAACCGATACTTCTTTGAAAAATTCTGAAGGGCAGCTAACAGTTTGTGAAAGGATTTCTGGTTGAAAACTCTCTTCAGATTTTGTGTGAACATGGAATGCCGAAAATTCGCTTCAAGAAGATGTGCCTGCAATCTATCCTCGTGGTTAAGCACACTGCTTTATTGTTTTCCAACAATCATCTTTAGTATGTAACTCCAATTAATATTGAGATGTCTTCGATAATATCTTATGGAATAATATCCAATTAGATGGTAATGTGACTAATGCACAATCTATAAAGTTAAAATCAGTAAGCATTGATAGAATATATCTTATAGCTTTAGTTTGTTCATTGTTATTAATGATTATTACAACTCCTCAGACTTCAAACATATAAAGGAATTTCATCACACAGCATACATATAGTGATATAACTACACATCTATAAATAACCCCCTGTATTTTGATTCTCAAATTTTTATATTGTACTCATATCTATTACCCTACCTTATCAAAAAAATGTAGTCATATTTAAGCCCGTGCTACATAGCTGATGCTCAACAAATATCCTTTCTTTTTTTAGGAATGTCTTATGTTTTAAGAAAACTCACTAGTTAATGAAACTGACAAATTTATAGAGCTGAACAGAAAAATGAGAGATCGATCAGGGTTGAATCAACACGCAAAATGGGGAAAGGATAGAGAACGAGAAAAGCCATCTAAAGAGGGGGAACCAACACCATCAGAAGATGAGTGCATATGGCGCTGACCATTATCAAGTTAACGTGGATAAAATGGGAACTTGGTCTTTTCCAGACAACTTGAAATGTCAAACTCATTAGAACCCTGGTACAAATCAGTCAAGGGAAGATCCTCTCCTTTGCCCATCACTGCAGAAAGCAAGAAGAGGAGCATCCTTGGAAGCACTGAAAACCAATTTAGTTTTAGTAGTAGTAGAGTTTGGTCAGAGTGTTACTTGTAGCTGTTTCCAAAATGAATCCACCTCAAGTCCCAAGGTTAAAATTTTAATGCTTCGTAATTTGTAAACTTAATATATATGATATTTTGTACATATAAGAATTTATTCAGTTCTGTTTGGTATTTTTTTGGTTTATCTAATAAAATGAGGAACCCTACCATAATTTTTCGGGACAGTTATAGATCTATATTGAAACCTACAACTTTATTATAAATACTAAGAATCGGTTCAGTAAGGTTCAGTTCAGTCAGTACAATCCATTCTCAGAAAACCATTGACACTCCTAATATTACCAACTTGTTCTACTTTATAATTATACCTTCCGGACAAATACCTTATCAATGTTTCCATGTAAAGCTAGAGTTAAGTTATCGAGTTCCCACACACCCTGTTCTGCTGAATCAAAGCAGCAGAAACAAATTGGCATAACTTATTTTTCTTTTTTCTTTGATTGTTCTACAAGCTCTATTCACTTTGTATAAAGTGGAAGCAATGATACTAGGGGTAGAACATTGGATTCCCAACAACCAACAATTTCAGTGTCCACCATTATGCTGTACTACAACATATTCATCTGACATAGAGGGACAACCTCTTAGAAGGGCCCATGTGTGTGCAATGACAACCATAGCACGAAACATAATGGAACATAGATAGGGAGTACAAAAAAGTAGATGTAAAATTCTTCTTCTCAACATGAATGTTGGAGGATGCAAATGAAAAGAAACAAGAGACAATAAAGACATCCAACCAAGATTTTGATGCGACCACCTTTATAAAAAGAGGCTCAAGCTCTATGCCTACATGTTGCAATGATCCCATCAACATTTAACAAATATTTCACATATGCTACTTACGTAACACACAAAATGAGCCTTCTGGGATGACATAATCTCTGATGCACACTTGTTCGCTACGTATTGGCTGTATATGCGGACATGACATCCCTATGATTATAAAGTTTACCAACTTAATACAAATGAATAACAGAGAGAATTGCCAGGATAAGACACAACAACGTTAACTAAGTCCTAAAAGACAGATTAAAACATAAAACACACAAGCAAGAGGAACTTACAAAATCCAGAAAATAAAAGGTGATACACATACCTGCGTGAGAATGGAAGCCTTAGGAACAGGGCTGACATGGTGTTAACAACATCAGGCATCACAAATTGATAAAGAACCAATTGAATGATAGCAAACCACAAGTTTTTTGTGATTCCCTCAGCAGCATGGCGAGCCACAGCATGCCCAACCTATCAAGCAAGCAAAGGGGTGAATACTAAAAACAAGGCAAAGATGTACCAGTATAGAATGCACTAAACGGATAAAATGACAAAGCTGATATACACCTCATGCCCAATGATGGTTGCAATTTCAGCATCCGTCCTAAAATGTTCGAGCAACCCTGTGAAAACTACAATCTTCCCGCCAGGCAAACAGAAGGCATTTACAACAGGATCAGTTACAACCAAAACCTCCCACTGCAATCCCTCGATATGCCCGGTAGCAGACTCTGACCCCTTCTCCTGTCCCTTCTTTCTACTTTTCTGAACCCAACTGTCATCTAGAATCTCATCGTCTTTACTCCACTTCGCCTCGGGGTTACTATTACTTAATGCCATCAAAGTCTCATGCCCACTAGTCTCATGAGGTTCCACAGCATCTGATGCGTAGTGAAGATCAGTCCATACCTGCTCTTTTCGCAATCCTCTTTGTAAAGCTTCAATTATATCTGTAGCTATCAATCTCACCCTAACACTTTCCGGGTGTATAGCAGGCAATATTTTCCCTTTGAATGACTTTTTCATCTCTTGAAACTGAGACTCACCCAGCCTTTTCTCGATATCTTTAGACAAAAGCACAAAATGGGTTCTTTTAGTATAGGGTATAGTCTCCAAATTACCCATATAAACAGTTATCACTAATCCTGAACCCACCAAAACAACAATAAGAACAATTCTTGGATTCTGAAACCATCTATGAGGACCCCTTGGACGAAAATGCTGAATTTGGTGTCGATCAACGTAGTAATATCTTCTAGCCCCACCGAAAAAGGGGCCACTGTACTGATTTAGCTTGATTCCATACTGAAAGCACGAATTTCTCAAAATCCTTGAGGACCCAGATGGACTAGGTTTGCCAAAAGCGTTTGGTACCAAAGAATTGCATTGGTTGGTTCGTTGAATTGAATTGTTGAATGAAAACTTTGATGCGAAACTTCGAAAAGCATCAACGCCAACTTTTGATCTTCTGTACCATCCCATGATGCTTCGAGGACCTCAAAATTCAACAAGAATGATGATGGGAAGTAGGAACAAAAGTCATTCAGAAATCAATTAGTAGGAGCAGAGTTATTCTACAAAATTTTCCCAAAATATAAGAAGTAAAAGCAATGAATGGAAGAAATGGAATCGAAGAATCAGGTGAATAGAGAAGAGAGGAGAGGGTGGAAGTGTCTGGAAACAGCCCTCACAAGTTGTTACGGCTCAAATCAATGAAGTATGATGTATTATTGTTATGAAGTTTTAAGAAAGTAAAAGAATTTGAATTTTATAATGTTTATGTAAAATATATTACTAATATATTTATAAATTTTATGATCTAAAATTTGAATTCAAAAATCATCAGATTCTTTTATATAGAATTTGAAATAATAAGATAAATAATTTAAATCAAGGATTATATGTTATTCTATTATTTTACCGTTTTCAAATTATATGTATAGTTGTAGGTATGTGATATTCTACACGACCTAGTAATTTATTGATTTTATATTTTAGCCTAAGTGTGAAACAAGTTATCTAACGTGTTCCAACAAAGCAGTAAGAACAATAAGTTAAAATACAATATTTTTACGTGAAAATACCCGGCTCAAAAGGTGTAAAAATCACGACAAGTACCCTTACATGATTTAACTCCAACTTAGATTACAAACTTTGCAACCTACCTTAACTTCAAGTTATGGATTTGAACTATAACTCTTGTAATCCTAGGAGCTAACTCTAATTTCTAACCTTCAACACAAACCTCTCAAGGTATATGTTCTCAACTCTTTGAGTTATCACAACCCGAAAACAACACTCCTAATTCAGTTTATAACTCATTGAACTAAGATTACATCAAGACTTATTCACAAAGAAAAACTCCTAACACATAAACTCTGTAAAGGATCAGGTTCTCTGATGTGTTCCTTCAGTTCGTTGTTAGCACTTGTGAAGTCAACTTCTCAATTGCTCTTTTTGCTCTGTAAGTGCACAAATATTCTGAACGACTTCACTTCTATTTAAGCACAATTCTTCATAGAGCTATTGTTTACTTCAAACTCCTTATTAACTTGAACTCTCTTGACTTAGAGTTCTACTTCAAGTAAGACTCCTTCTTCAATTCGAACTCCTATCTACTTCTTCTTCAAATTACATTCATTGATTCTTTTGTATTGTAGTCGAACTCCAACACTTCAATTCAGCAGTAACTTTAAGAATTCTACTTTAAGTGAGACACTTTCTTTAATTGAAACTACTTGCCTCTTTAGACTCCTTTTTTAAATCAAACTTATTGATTCTTTCTCTTCAATTCATCAGATGTTTATTTTTGTGGGATTTCTCACGAAGTTAACATTATTCATTCCTTTATTTCTGCACTCTTGTCTTTATTCATTTTAAAAGCCTTTTCGAATTCAACAGCTCGTGACAATACACCTTTGGACCATTTAACTGACGTGTTTCTTCTTTCTTTGTCAATCATCAAAACTGCATTATCCTAACAGTATGTTTTGGTATAGCATTGTAAATCCCGATATGATGATAACTATTGAAAGAGTTAGTTGCCACGTTTAGCATGTCACACTGTTAAGTGACTGTTAGAGGTGGTTAACACTATTAGGAAGCTACTAGAAGGTTGTTAGACATGGGTGACATATGGATTAGTTAGAATGCAAAGTCAGTTAGATATCTATATAATGTTTGATAATCAGTGAGATATTTATTCACTCACAATGTATTTGTAGCTTCTCAAAACTGTTAATATGAAGATCAATATTTCTCTTAATTGCTTGATTTTACATAGTTAATTCTTCCAGATTACAGAATTGTTAATATGGTATCAGAGCTTCTGATTGTAATTGGAGATCAGTAAGCTTCGTTTCAATTGAAGCAGCCATTGATCGAGTCCTCGAGCTGCAACAATGGTAAAGTGAAAATTCACCAACAACAGAGGATCATCATGTAGATCCTCAAACAGATCACAATCATCCGCTGCATTTGCATATTTCGAATACTTCTGGATTGAGGAAACCAAATCTACTCTCCATCGATGTTTCAAAATGTAGGACCTAGGAAAACTGAGATATTTCTTAGGCATAGAAGTAATGCACTCCAAAGAGGGTATATTGTTGAATCAGAGGAAATATGTTCTTCAGCCTATTGCAGACACTGGGCTTAGTGGGGCTAAACCAATCAATACTCTTATTGAATTCAATCATAATTCATAGTACTTGATCAACATTTGAGAGTCACAACGGATCCAGAGTTGGAAGATGTTACGGCATATCAACAATTAATTGGGAATCTGATCTAAGAATTGTAAGATATATTAAGAAATCTCCTGGACTTGGCATTTTGCTTAAAAGAGGAGCTGTTACAAATTTGGTTGGCTATTGTGATTCAAATTGGGGTTCGTGCCCAAATACTAGAAGGCCGGTAACTAGTTATGTGGTGAAACTAGAAGATTCTCCAATTTTATGGAAATCCAAAATCCAACACACATTAGTAGGAGCTCTGCAGAGGCAAAGTACAGAAGTATGAAGTATGGCTGCTGTGGTTTTAGAATTGATTTGGGTTACAAGTTTACCAAAAGAGTTGAATGTGCATATTACAGTTCCTATCAAGGTTTTCTCTGACAGTAAGGTAGCAATTCAGATTGCAGAAAATCCCATTTTTCACGAGCAAACCAAACATATTGAGATCGACTGAGACAAAGTGAAGTCAGATTTCATAGATCCTCAATACCTTTGCACTTCTATGCAATTGGCCGGCATGTTCACTAAGGGACTTGGAGTAGGACAACATGAGCTTCTTCTTGGCAAGCTAGGTGTGTTGGATGTATTCCAACCACCAGCTTGAAGGGAAGCTTTGGAAGAGTTAGTTGTCACGTTTAGCATGTCACACTGTTACGTGACTATTAGATGTGGTTAACACTGTTAGGAAGTTAGTAGAAGGTTGTTAGAAGAGTCACACGTATGAATTAGTTAGAATGCAAAATCAGTTAGACATCTATATAATATTTGATAATCAGTGAGATATTCATTTATTCACAATGTATTTGTAGCTTCTCAAAACTCTCAATATGAAGGTCAATATTTCTCTTAATTGCTTGATTACATAGTTAATTCTTTTAGATTACACAATTGTTGACAATAACTTTGATTACTGATATCTAAAAGTATTATATTGTTATCATATCAAATTAACTCGATATGATTCAATATTTTTCCTATGATTATTTATAAATTATAACCATAATTTGTAAGAGTGGAGTTTTCAACTTCTTAGAACTTAAGTTTCATAACACCTTAATTTCAAGTACTACCTTTTCCTTTTCAATTTGATGTCCAACTTAAAATGTTGTTTAAATGTGTAAAAAAGACATAAAACTAAAAACAAGTTGGTAAAGGACTACAAAATCAAATTTCTAATAAATCACGAGTCAGCTTCTATGGAAATAACAACTGTTACATTTATAATATATATTTAGACTTGGGAAAAAGAAAAATTGTCAAGTTAAAAATACAAGCTGAAATAAAATAAAATAAAAAGTGAATTGAGCCTATTTCATATGAAAAATCTAATGTTAGTATTCCATAAACAGCAGCCGTAATATACATTTTTTTCTTCATCATCGCAAAATTTTGAACTCACAACAGGGCGAAAAAAATCCTGTACAGTCAGTCAGCTGTCTGAGTAAATTATTTGTATTCTTCACCATCTACGGCCAAAGTTTCCATAACCTCTCCCACCACCACCTCTTCCGCCTCTGCCTCCAGAAAATCGACCTCCATTTCTCCTGTCAGAGAAGCCACCACGACCACCACCAAATCTTCCACCTCTCAGCTGATCTTTCTCTTGTAACCGGGGCAGTTCTTTTACTACCTCTAAGCTTACACCTTGTGCGTTCTTCCCTACATAGCCCCACAGGGAAAGGGAAAAGTAAAGATGAGAAAGAGCTTAGACAAGCTGTGACACTGATTAATGAGATGACGGAGTTGTTTGAAAATGGGTATAGGAAGCAAACTCTGATAGAAGAAGGCTTTAGAGTAGCATATGGTTAGATCAATTGCAGAAATGGAGAAACATACCAGCTAGAAATGTGTCCAGGTCATCAGCAGATACATCAAAAACTGCGCCCTTTCCATCTGCTGTCAAAGTAAGACCTTTGATTGATTCAACCTTGTCCTCAGTTAGGAACCCCCGCAACATTATATGCAAAGCTGCCATAGTAACAAAGTACAAAAGATCAACAGAGGAATTATTCAAATCAAACTAACAATAGGCTCTGCCATATTTAGCTCTCACTGAGTGAGATAGTATCTTCATGGTAAGACTTGTTATAATTGGAGACAGTAAAAAAACCATTTACTGAACATGGTGTTAATACTCACGAAGGTGAAAATATGGGCCTCCCGCACTCAAGAAGTAGAGTAACACAGTTCTCCATGGAAGAAAGAATCGAACGACTCTTGATTTCAGAGTAGCCCTGGAAAAGCAAGAGAAGAGTCCTGTCAACCATAAGGCCAGGCTTGGTTCCCGGTCAGACAAGTAATGAAGAGAAATACTTACAGCTGCCTTGGCAAGTGCCTTCGCAAGCAATTCAGCTGGTGATAGTTCAGAGGTATGTAGAAGTTCCTCTGCAGCAGCCTTGAAAGAAGGTATTACACTACATAAATTTTCAAATAAATTAAATGGTAGAACGATGGCACATTAAAATTCATAAAAAGCACAAACAAAAAACATACCTATCAGAAATTTCAGCAATTGCTTCTGCTGCTTCTTTCCCAGCAGCTTTGGCAACATCAGCTGGCTGTGGAGCAGATAGATGCTCAAACTTGACACCAGATTCTCTTTCAATCTTAGAGATGTTGGACTTCTTAGGATCGTAAAGCATTACAGCAACACCAGTATTTCCTGAATGACATAATAATAACAAAACAAATATAAGTAAGAATGTCCATGAATTCCAGTGATCTAAATGAGAGGAATTCAAACATTAGCATCTCACCTGCTCGTCCTGTCCTGCCAGATCGATGAATATACGCTTCAACATCACGTGGAGGCTCACACTGACCATATATAGTAACTTCAGCATTCACATATACCAATAAGGTTTGAGCATCAATGTCGAATATGAACTTAATAATATCAAACCTGAATAATTAACTGAACGTTGTCGATATCCAATCCACGGGCTGCTACATTTGTGGCCACTAATGTAAGGAACTTTCCTGATCTGAATCCAGAAAGTGTAATCTGGAACAGCATGCAACAATCAGTGAAGTAACAGATGTTAGTTGAGAATTGGAAGATCTAAATTCATAACTATAAAATTTGTTGGAGTGGGGAATGTGACAAATAGTCAACTTATGCAAAGTCCTTTTTGGCTTAATATTCTTAGCCATCAACAATAGAAGGTGATTACATCTGGAGAAATTATCATCCTCATAAAAGCAGTAAAGTCACCAAAAAGAGAGCAGGAAAGATTGCAAAAGAGAGCACGCCAGAATACAGCACTTATTTTAAACAAAAAATTTACCTCACGCTGGGATTGTTGTATCTCTCCATGCAAAGCACGTGCCCCAGGCAATATGCCAGCTAGCTCCGAAGCATAACCCCTTGTCTCAGTGAAAATAATTGTGCGTCCACCACTGATATTTCATGGAAAAAAGGATGGAAAATGATCTCACAAGTTGATTGTCATTCTAAAAATCACAAACGGACAGATACTTAAGAATGAGAAACAACCAACCTGCTGTAGCAACGAATGATATCAGGAATCAGCTGAGATCTGGCTGAACTAGAGCATGGTATGATAATATGCCTCACATTCTTGCTGGCCTTCATTTTCTCATCACCAACAAGATCAGCTGTTTTCTTATCAGGTTTGAGAAACTTCGAAGATATCTGACACCACAAACAGATCACTACTCAGGAGAGAAAAGAAAATGGAAGCCTGGGACACAGAAGTTGTACATCTCCCATTTACCCCCAAGGTGGGCTGTTTTCCAAGCTCTGGAAGAAGCAATTTGTTTCAAAATAAACTAAGGGCTATGAAACATTCCCCTGGTGCAAACACTGACTAGTATTTATAGAAAAAGAGAGATAAGAAACTAACATGCTTCACCCAGCTCGGCAAAGTGGCACTGAAAAGAAGTGTTTGCACTTGGCTTGCATCTTCTACCTTGCCTTCAAAATTCAAAGGAGAAAAGTAGAAGAAAAGCATAACAAAATCAATAACCATAATATGACAAGACCCCTGGAAAATGACATCTAATGCACAAGCAAATTTCAGCTCTCAAAGAAAGAATATTACACTAACATAACTGACAGTATCAGATAATGAGAGGGTAACAGATCAGATAATAAGGGTAAGATACCGCTGAATAGTAGCATACCTAATATAAATTCAACATCATCAACAAAACCAATTTTCAACATTTCATCAACTTCATCAAGAACACGGAACTTTAGGGACCTGAAATCAATATTTCCTCTTTCGATATGGTCCTGAGGAAAATTTGCAAGGAGTGAATATAAACTCTTTGGACCATGAAAACTTTACAACAAGGAATATTCCAGAGTCATAAAATATAAGACCAGATAATACACTACCTTAATTCTTCCAGGAGTACCTACGACGATATCAACTCCTCTTTTCAGCTGAACTTGTTGTTGTCCCATGGGTGAATTTCCATATAAACAACATGAAGTTAGCCCCACAGCCCCACCATAAACTTCAAAGTCAGCAAACACCTATATTAACATGAAGTGAGAAAACAAAACTCAGAGGTTCACATTCAGCGAAGCAGTCAACATCCGCAAGGCCTCTAAAATAATACCTGAAGTGCCAACTCCCTTGTAGGTAAAAGCACTAGGACACTTGGAGCCCTCCCATACCCTGTTTTCCGTGATACTTTAGTAGGTCCATTTATCAGGGACTCCAACATGGGCAACACAAAGGCTAATGTTTTACCCTGCAAATGTGGGAACACAAATTGAAATAATAACCTGTTAGGGAATATTTAGTCAACAAATAATCACAAATATGGCCTAAAATATCTTGTGGTACTGGAATATTTGGTCCATTATTATTCTTATCGTAATAGAAACAAAGTGGGCACTGTCCATTCATCGTAATGAATAAGCAATGGCAAAGTTTTAATTTAAATAGAAACTATCAACTTTTGCGTTCTCAGAAAACTCAATTCAGACAAAAATTCACATCAAAGGGAAATCCAAGTACCTTTAGCAGTCCTCACTAATGATCCTCATAAGCACCATAGGGTACTGTAAGTTTCTTTCAAAGAGGTGAACACAGGAACAGAGGGAGAACCCCTTGGACAAGTAAATAGAAATTTTGAAGTTTGGGCGAAATGTGCGACATGAAGTAAATGGAACTCTATCAATTATGGTTCTAGAAATGAAAATCATCAGACGATGTGAGCTGCTCCTGAGTAGGTCACTATACGTGGACAGCACAAGAATGAGAATCTCATAAAGAACAAAGGTTTTCTGCCCCCGCCTATGATTTTATCCAACATTAAGAGTGCACATCACAATTAGGTCTAACTAGCAAGTAATCACTCTAATTCGTCCCCACTGTGTCTCATGGACACCCGATGCTGACATGACACATAAATTTTGGAGGTATCTAGATAATCATCTTGTAAGTTGGAGCGTTCAACGAGCAAAGTGGAGGCCAGTGGAGTTATCTAGACGTGCATACTCAAAGTTGAAGTGATTACTTGTCCGTTGAGGCCTAGCTTGAGGGTTTGTTTATGTATTATGCTTTTTTTTAAATCAGCATGCAAGTTTTAAGTTATTAACTGAACACTAAAAGAAAAAATATAAATCAAGAAATGTCGTTTCACTGTATAAGAGTTAAGAAGGTAATTGCAAATAGTACATACCTGACCAGTGCGAGCTCGACCAACCAAGTCAGACCCATCCAATATGATATCGAAAGTCATAGCTTGAATAGGAAACAGCGCATTTATCCCTTTGGCAATCAAAGCTTCTCTCAGTGGCACTGAAATCCTAAAATTAGACAAGGCATTAGGATCCTCCTCTTTCTCCTCACTATCCTCCTCCACCAATTTAGCCTCCTCCTCCTCCTTTTTCTTCTTATTTTTCTTCTTCTTCTTTTCATCCTCATTCAGATTAATCGGTTCCAAAACATCCGAATTTCCATTCTCCTGATCATCCAAGCTTAAAGCTTTACGCTTCTTATCTTTCTTCTTACTCTTCTTTATCTCCTCTGAATCAGACCCAGAATCAATCTTGGTCTTCTTCGACTTCTTATGGGAGTCGGCGGATGACCCATTTCCGCTCTTCTTCAGCTCCTTCAAATCTTCAGACGCCATTGTTTCACTTTCAACAAGTGCAGGCATTACAAGCTCTGTAAATTGTGTGTATAAAAAGATAGAAATGTAAGCTTGAAGATGAGAAAATGGCCGTGGTCCTGCTGATAGTGTATTGCAGTTGAGCTGCAATCGCAGGAGATGAAAGAGGGAAAATCGAATTTAGGGTTTGTGTTGATATTTATAAGTTTTGGTAGTGAAAGCCGTTGGATTACAACAAGTCCGGAGGTTTATTACTCACCGTCAGATTCTTGAAAAATTCCAAACACCAAACGGAAAAGGCTCAAATATATCATCAGATAAAAATTTTGGCTCATTTATATCATAATTGTCAAAGAAATAGCTTATTTATGCCATTATTTTTTAACGATGGTTTTGCAAAACCATTTTTGACACGTGATCAATTATAATTCGGACACGTGACCAATTAAATAAATTGATGATGTGGCTGAATTATAATTGGCCACGTCATTAATTTTTTTAATAAAAAAAAATCAAAGTTCTGAATAAAAATTGATTTTTTTAATTGTTTTTATTTTAAAAAATGATGATGTGTTCGAATTATAATTGGCCATGTGTCAAAAATGGTTTTGTAAAACCATCGCTAAAAAATAATGACATGAATGAGCCTTTTCTTTAACGGTAATGGCATAAATGAGTCAAACTTTTAACTGATGACATAAATGAGCATTTTTGAAAGTTCGATGGCATATTTGAGTCTTTTCCCAATTATATATCAAATTTGATATCAGCATCAAATTTGATGTAATCAACTTCAATCCACTATAATAAATTTTACACCAAAAAAATATATTTTTATCTCTCTTCATTATTATATTATTATTCTTATTTCATTTATATTTTTTTAGTTCAGAAAATAAATTCTTTCTAAAATATTCACCATAATGTAATTCATATTATTTCCTTTTATAATTGTTTAATATAAAATTATTGTATACCATAACTTTTTAAATAATATAAATTGCTAGCTAATATTATACATTATACATGACAATGGATAAGACAAATAAAAAGTGAAATTATTAATAAAAAATAATTAAATAAATATTACATGATTGAAAAAATATTTTAAATTCTTCATAAATATTCAACTTTCAAGATCTTTACGGTGCTCTCATAAATGTTCTATTAATGCATTAAGTAGTTCAAAATAAAACATAGAGCTTTGAAATGTTCGTCATTTGTTCGACAAGAACAATTTCAGCAGTCGCAATCACAACCACAACCACAATAAGTTTTTACCACACAATTCATATTTTAATAGTATTGATGATTTCGAAAAGAATATATATCATATTATTAAGTTATTATTGTAATTTTTTTAAATTATTATATTTTATTGTACTTTTTAAAATTATTATGTATTTTATATTTCAATTTTGAAGTACGTCAGTTATTACTTTGTTGAATGTCTATTATTTTTTATTATTTTTAAATATATTGTATTATTTGTTAGATGTTTGCATTTCAATTGTTGTGAAGGGTAAGTGTAGTTTATATAATTTATAGTAAAATTAACAAAAAAATAATTTCTAAAAAAAGTCATATATAGAAAAAATTTATTTTACAAAGCAAATTTTATATTTAAAATTAATATTAGAAAATATTACATAAAAAATAATTAAATATACAAGAGATTTAATTAAAGTATACAACTTATACATTTTTAATTAAAGGGTTGTATAATAAAATAATATTATAATATTCAAATTGGTGTGATGAATAGTATTACACCAAATTGGTGTAATATTATTCATACACCAAATTTGATATGAAAATTAATGTAAATTAGAGCTAAAAACAACAAATTTTATATTAAATATAGAATTTGATATTGGATTGCAAATGGTCTCAGTTCCTGCTATAACCTCCTTATAGCAGCATTTCAAAACAGTAAATATAAATATTTTTCCCTTTTAATTAAGTTAGACCTACAAGTATGTCTATTCTACTCCCTATTTCTATTTTGCATTAAGTTCCATCTGATTTCACACAATTAAAATATATATTTGTAATTTTTGATCAAAATAATTATTATATTTTTAGGGATCGTTAATTTCAGGATAACATTTGAGTGGTCTAGAGAGGTTGTTTGGTGTGATGAACAAGAAGAAATGATGATGAAATAAAATGTTAGTGTCTATTAATCCCTTATTCTGTTACATTGTAACATATAATACATCACAACATCTGATACATAATTGTAGTATATACATAACAAAGTTATGTGTCATATACATAACTACGAATATGATACAAACTGATTTTGTTATAAAATATTAGTATTGATATATCAACTTTAATATTTGATAATGTCTACAAATACATTCTAGTTGAATAAGGTTGAGTGATACATCACAACATCTGATACATAACTATATTATAAACATAACAAAGTAAATATACATAAGTATGAATTATGATACAAACTGATATTATTATAAAATATTAGTGTTATATATCAACATTAATATTTGATATTGTTTACAGATAGAGTTTTTGACCAAAAACACCCTTAAACTATATCCAAACTTAAACTACATCCTTAAAGCATAATTTTTAGCAGAAAACGTCCTTCAAATATTTAAAAGTGAACAATTTTCATTCTTCTAGTAGATATCATCAAAAAAACTAATCAGTCCTACAAAAATATGAGCAGTTTACGTGATTATCAGCAAAAAATTTCCTAGATAATTTCATTACCTGCTATAAAAAATTTCTAAAAAGATATTTAAAATATTTTAAAATCTTAAAAATCACTAATTACTAAAACAAAAAAAATTGTGATGATACATATCTGCTATTTTCTCATATAGTAACGGAAAGAAGCCGGAGCTTAATAATTATCTTTACTTTTTTCAAATAAATATTGTATGTTGATCAATAAACTTTTGGGTCATTCTGATATTGAAGTGATCAAAATATTGATTATGTCTTGCATTTGAGTTTCATTATACATTATTTGAGCGGAAGTCTCCAACAAACGCCGCTTCTAGCAAATTCAATTGAGAAGAAACCTATTGATTCCAAATAGAAAAAACTTCAATAATATTTTTTTTTTGAAAGTGAAAAAATTATGTAATATCAATACCTAAATATTCAACTAATAATATTTTTAATATCTAATTACATTAAAGTAAATGAAAATCTGTCAAATTAAAATATTTTGCATAATATTACTAAAAACGTTCACGACAGTATTTTTGGTATATCTGAAAATAATAATCACAAAGGAATGACTTGATTTTTGTGGGATCTGTTAGTTTTCTAATAAATTCAAAATATGTCTAATCAATATTTTCTGGAGGTGCTTGTATAGAGGAAGAAGCATTATTTTCCAGCTGCGATAAATAATTTTCCAAATCAAAATCGATGGAGTTCAACCAAAGCTCGAGTTCATTCAGCTCCTCTTCATAAAATTTTATAAAGGATTCCCACATTTTTTTCATGTCAGTTTACTCAGTGCCAGATGTCTGATTAGATACACCCCTTTCTATGATATCAAGCTCGTCAAGCTAGATGTCTAATTAGATAAACCCCTTTCTATGATATCAAGCTTGTCAAGCTCAACTTTTTGTTTCTTCACTTCGTTTCAAAATTTGCAATCACAATACGGTTATCTTCAGTTGGCTGTGTATTTGGACTGAGAATCCGATCAACAACATCATCAATTGTAGGGTGAAAAAAGAGTAGGGTTTATCAGTTGGAGAAAATAATATTATACCCACATCGATATCGTATTTCCCAACCAATTCACTAGCTTTTTTATATAATGTTGATCGACGCTTTGAAATGTCGTGTATCGAGTATCTTCATTTTCTATTTTGACCATTGAAATCTTTTGACGTCCTAAAGTCTTTTTTTCTGCCATGACTCAGCTTTTGAGGAAAAATATTTTTTTGCTAAAACATAAACTTGTTGATAAAACACTCAAGAAAATGTGGTAATTATAAACATGAAATAGGATGATTATTTATACAAAAAAAATAATCATAGTTATGATAAATTCTAGCCAAACAGTACAATAAAAAGTAGATTCCTTGCATATGTTAAAAAATCTTGTAACAAAATAAATTTATATGATAAGAAAATCAAATTTCTAGTCAAATAGTTAATAAATTTTGCCATATTTTGATAAGCTAATGAGAATATATTTTTCGAAATAGAAGAGTAAAGCTCATTCCCCCCTTAAGATATTGAATTTGAGAAACGATACCCCTTCACTTTTTGAATAAGATGATAAATTAGAAAAGTACATCTAATAGCATAAAAAGTTAAATATTACACTCACATACCCCATTTCAAAAATCACTAATATGGGCTAGGTTTGGCCGGTCTGACCTAACTCGTTATTTGATAAGGCTAAATCACAATTTTGGAATTCATTTAAGAAAAGAGTTTAGTCCGACCTGAATAAGTCTGCCAACTTGTGAGGCTTGAGAAATATGAATAGGGTTTGTCCGTGGGCCAATTAAAAATTAATTAAAAATGAAAATAAAATATACTATTAAAAATAAAAAAAGTCTAAACTCAAAATCTGTTTAAAGTATAAAATATTACAATGTAACACAAATTAGATTTATAAAGTACATAGTACAAAGATAAAAATTTGCTAAAATTTCTAGGGAATCACTACATAGGTCGTAGCCTATGGAATATTGTCATAACTTTTGTGTTTTATTATGATCATTGGAAAACAATTAGGTTAATATTTCTATTTAGCTATTTGTACTTTTACTTGAAATCAAACTTAATAAATATTATAAAGATAATTTTATTTGTAGATTTGATTAACAAGTAAAAACACTAGCATCATGTAATATTGTATTGTCGATATTTATAATAATATTATTAAATTACAATTTAATTGAAACATTATAAAAATATACCTTTAAGAAAAAAGGACTAACCCGACAAAGCCTATGCCCACATAATTCAGGGTTGCGCCGATCATTTTCTGGCCCACACCCAAAAGGGGTTAGCCTGGTCTAACCCGTCAAATTTCAAAGCTTATATAGATTAGCTCGAATGGGGTGAGTCAACACATATTGACAGTTCTAGTTACACATGATGGATAACTTATCTCAGAATGAATAAATTGTGTTGGAATAAATTATCCCTCCCTCGTGGTGAAATAACAATATCAGAATAACATTTCCTTAGATAACATAATTAAAATGACAAAAGTACCTCCAAATTCTTAAATCCTTTTTCTCATCACTTTTCACACTAGCTTTTGGCCAATGTTAGTGTAGTTTTTGTTGTTATAGTGCAATTTTTGTCCAGATTTTACTATTTATATGTCATTTTTATTGTTTTGTCAAGTTTAGGTTATTTTGGTGTCATTTTGTCAATTTTCTTACTATTGTTTAAAAGCAATTTTTAATGAGTTTTGAACCAGTTTTTGAGATTGTTTTGTTCAGTCTTTGTCCTTCTATGCATCCTCGGAAGTTCTCTCTTTGAAGGAACTTAATTTTTTTATAGGTAGTTATTTTATGTAGTACTTTTTATTAAATTATGCAGCGTGTGTGCGTGTGTGCATATATATATATATATATATATATATATATATATATATATATATATATATAGGTGGAGGTTTTGTTTGGTTAATCCCATAGTTAGGTTACAGTGTAACATATGATACATCACAACATTTGACACATTACTGTGTTATAAGCATAATAAAGTTATGTGTCATATACATGACTACGAATGTGATACAAAACTGGTTTGTTATAAAATATAAGTGTTTATATATCAGCAGTAATATTCAATATTCTCTATAAATACATTCTAGTTGAATAAGGTTGAGTGTATGTATTTAGTAGTAAAAGAAAACGAAATTTGTAATAGTTGAGCATCCAATACATAACTATGAATATGATACATACTAATTTGTGTTTCGATAAATTAAGGTTATGTATCAAAATTAATAATTGAAAAAGATATATTGTATATGATAAAATTGTAATGTATCATAAATGTGAAATAAATGAATTACACATTAATTTAAGAATCAAAATCAACTAGACATATTAAAAGATAAAGCAACAAAAATAAAAATAAATCAATAATTTGATATGCTAAAAACAAAAAAAGAATGAAGAAATCCTTCCACATTTTTTATTTCCTCTGTATCAATGCCTCATGTATATCGATTCAAAGTTCTTACCGGAGCTACCAACAACTTTTGATAAAATTGTAATGTATAGTAATAATGTAATGAATGTGTTATACATTAATTTCAGAAACAAAAACAACTTTATACATTAAGAAACTGAACTCATATGTATCGAAAAAAGATGAACAACAAAAAAATAGAAAAAATCCATTAATTTAATCAACTGAAACTAAAAAAATGATGAAGAAATCGTTATACGTTTAAGATCATGAATTTCGTTAATATGGTTGAGTATTTTGGGTTCCCACTGTGTAGATTCAGGATTTATTGGTTAAGTCATAGTTATGAGATTCAACGAAAACCCCGATTAAGAGATTTGGGCTATATTTTGAGATGTTGATAGTGAAGTTTAATTATTGGATTCGAATTTGATGTCGTCATCACAAATGAGGATGGATCGGATGGTGATAGATGGGTGAGGGTGGAAACGGAAGTTGTCAGAAGATGGTGATAGGTGTGGCGGAGGAGGAGATAGAGAGATTTGAGAGGATTTGTGTCGGAGTTGAAAAAAATGAATAAGACAAAAAATGAAAAAGTCCTTTTGATAACTTATAATCGATAAGCCGGAAAGTGAAAATATTTGAAATTCAAAAATAAAGTGATGGAGACAAATGGTAATACCACAGAGTGATTTTAGATGTGAAAAAGAAAATATCATTGGGTGATAGTTTATAGTGATGTATCATGAATACAAAGAGAAATTGTGAAAAAGAAGAATTTTTGTAATTTTTGAAAACTATAGGAAATAATTAAAAAAATTAGGATAAAAATGATGTGTGGATGCTTGAATGAAGTACAAATTACTTTGATTCAATCATATATCTTAATAGGTAATTTTTCCTAAATTTTATAGTAGAAACTTAAAAATAATAATAGTTGTTATGAAAAAAACTTCTCTAATAAAGCAAGTAAATCAAACAAATCACTAATCAATTTATTGATATAACTAGGAACAAAATACAACACCGCAAGCTTGACTAAACCTAGTCATCCAGACCACAGGTAACAAAGAGGCACATTTTCAAATAGTACATGACTATTTTAATAAACGACTCAAACATCGAATAAACGAAGATCACTAATGAACTCAAATAACATTACTAAATTTAGAAACAAAAAAACATTCAAAAATGTATGACTTTGAATCTAATTATTACAATGCATGAAGTTCAATATATATCTAATCAACATTTTCTGGAGGTGCTTGTGTAGAGGAAGAAGCATTGTTTTCCAGCTGCGATAAATAATTTTTCAAATCAAAATCGACGGAGTTCAACCAAAGCTCGAGTTCATTCACCTCCTCTTCATTAAATTTCATAAAGGATTCCCAAATTTTTTTCATGTCAATTTCCTCAATGCCAGATGTCGGATTAGATATACCTCTTTTTATGATATCAAGCTCGTCAAGCTCAACTTTTTGTTCCTTCACTTTGTTTCGAGAATTTGCAATAGCAATACGGTTATCTTCACTTGGCTGTGTATTTGGATTGAGAATACGATCAACAACAGCATCAATTGTAGGGTGAAAAAAAGAGTAGGGTTTATCGGTCGGAGAAAATAATGTTATACCCACATCGACATCGTATTTTCCAACCAATTCACTAGCTTTTTTGTATAATGTTGATCGACGCTTTGAAAATGTTGTGTATCGAGCATCTTCATCTTCTATTTTGACCATTGAAATTTTTTGACGTCCTAAAGTCTTTTTTTCTGCCATGACTCAACTTTTGAGGCAAAATATTTTTTTTCTAAGAAATAAGTTTATTGATAAGAACACTTAAGAAAATATGGTGCTTATAAAAAATGAAATGAGATGGTTATTTATACGGGGAAAAAAATCATAGTTGTGACAAATTTCTAGCCAAATAGTACAATAAAAAGTAGATTCCTTGCATCATGTCAAAAATTATAGTAACAAAATAAATTTATATGGTAATAAAATCAAGTTTCTAGTCACACAATTAAATATTTCAATATGGTTAGTAAATTTTGCCAAATTTTGATAAGGAAAACTTACATAAATATACTATAATAAAAAAATATTTACCATTTATAGCAATAATATTTCTTTTTCACTTGATCAATTTTAATTCATTTATAATACAAGTGTAATTCATATTACAAAGAATAATTTTTTATTCACATATAATTCAAATTTTAATGATTCATAATTTATTTGTCACACATTTTAATACACTTTTAATACAATGTGTCAAATTTTTACCAAACAAACATAATATATTTTAAAAAACAATTATAATTCAAATATATTGCATATATAATTCACTTTTAATACATATTGCAGATTTAACATAGTATTGCTATAAATGGTAATAAATAAAAAGTATTGCTAAAATCAGTAATTATTTATTAAAATGTATCAATTCATATAATTTTTCCTTTTGATAAGCAAATGAGAATATATTTGTTCAAAACAAAAGAGTAAAGCTCATTTCCCCCCTTAAGATTTTGAATTTGAGAAACGATACCCCTTCATTTTTTGACTAAGATGATAAATGAGAAAAATACACCTAATAGCATGAAAAGTTAAATATTACACTCACATATTCATTTCTAGAGCCGTCAATATGGGTTAGGCCCGTTGGGCTGGCCTGACCTAACCCGTGATTTGATAAGGCTAGACCATGAATTTTGGAGCTCATTAAAGAAAATAGTTTTTTATTCTGACCTGAATAAACTTGTCGATTTGTGAGGCTTGAAAAAAATATAGATAGGACCGATCCATGGGCCAAATGAAAATTAATGAAAAAATGAAAATAAAATAGAGTGTTAAAAATAACAAAAGCTTAGACTCAAAATCTGTTTAAAGACAAAATATTACAATTTAAACACAAATTATATTCATAAAATAAGTACTACACAAAATAAAAATTCGCTAAAATTTTTAGAAAATCACTAAGGTCGTTGTCTATGGAATCTTGTCATAGTTTTTGTATTTTATTATGATCATTGGAAAACAGTTAGGTTAATATTTCTACTTAACTATTTATGTTTTTACTTGAAATCGAACTTAATAAATATTATAAAGATAATTTTATTTGTTAATTTGATTAACAAGTAGTAACACAACACCATGTAATATCGTCTAATCGATATTTATAATAATATTCTTAAATTGTAATTTAATTGAAAAGATTATAAAAATATGCTTTTAAGAAAAAAGGACTGATCCGGCAAATCCTGTAGCCCACATACTTGTGGGCTGGGCCGATCATTTTCTGTCCCACACAAAAAATGGATTAACCCGACCTGACTCGTCAAATTTCAAAGCTTGTATGAATTAGCTCGCGGATAAGTCAGCACATATTGACAGTTCTAGTTATGGGATAACTTATCCCAAAATGAATAATAGTGTTGGGATAAGTTATAACAATATCAGAATAACTTTTCCTGAGATAACATAATTAAAATGACAATGATACTTCCAAATTCTTAAATCCTTTTTATTCTCTCTTTTCGCACTGGTTTTTGGCCAATTTTAGTGCAGTTTTTGTTGTTATGGTGCAATTTTTGCCCAGATTAAGCTACTTATATGCCGTTTTTATTGTTTTGTCAAGTTTAGGCTGTTTTGGTGTTATTTTGTCAATTTTCTTACTATTGTTTGAAAGCAATTTTTGATCCAGTTTTTTGAGGTTCTTTTGTTCCGTCTTTGTCCTTCTATGCATATATCCTTGGAAGTTCTTCCAATTTGAAGGAACTTAATTTTTGTATAAGTGTTATTTTTATGTAAGTAGTTTTTATTCAATATTTAGCATATATATATATATATATATATAAAAGTGAAAACACAACAATAATTTAAGGAAAACGAAAACGATTAAGTTAAATAAGATGGAGGTTTTGTTTTAAAGAGTAAATAATCAAGCTCTATAAAAAATGTATAAAAGTTTAATAAGGTACAGTGTATTTTTGTAATCAAATAATTTTTTCTTAGAAAGTATGTTATGCTTGTTATCTTTAATACAACAAACAATCAACTAAAATAAGCTTTGAATAACTAATCCCAAAATAAATAATCCCAGCATAACTAATTCATTATTTGATTGCAAAGGTTGAAATAACTTATCCCAATATTAACAATCCTCTATGCATTTATCCCAAATTCTCAACTCAAACTTCTCACATTTCTTCATTTTGACACTCACCATTAAAGGATCTTGATCAAACAAGAAACTACATATATGCTATGTTACTTTTTTTAAAATGTTATGTTACATTAAAAAAATTATTGTTATTTTTATTTTAAAATATTACATCGCTTACGGAAAAAATTGTATATACACCATTTAATACACTTTAAGCTAATTTTTTGCCCCAAATTCTAAAATATTTTTGGTAAATCATATTTGTGTGAGGTTGTCAGTAAAGTTTCACCATGTGTTTGGCTCCACATTTTTATAAAAATATTTGACCATTTCAAAAAATATGATTTATATCCGGAAGTTCTAAAAATCATTATAAATACCCATAAATTTATATTATTATTTTATAATGAATACATTCGTCAAAAAATAACTTTATGATGTAATTGATAACTATCAACAATACCAAAATAACAATATAGGCAAGACAGTACATTAATCGCATACTCAAACTTGTCACTGCTTAACTTATAATTATAACTCATTAAGCGAAAATTGTTTCTTTTTATCAATTTTATCACTCAAATTAGAGATCAGTCTTTTTTTGAGGCAATAACAAATATTAGTTGGAATTAATAAATAATAAGTTTTTTTTTTATAAAATATAAAAGTTTAGATAATTTTTTAATTTATTTAAAATTTTCAAATATTAGAATTTGGCCTAAATACTAATTTTTTTAGTATTTGGAAACTTGGTATATTTGACAAATATATTTGCCAAATTATATAGCCAAACACTACTTCTTAAGTTTTTCTCAAATTTTCTCCAAATTTTTTTCAATTATTCTTGGGGCCAAACGGTCCTAAAATTGATGATATTAATATAAGAAAAACTAGGAATACAAGATGCAACAATATACTCTAACTACAAGTCTAAAAAATATTCAAAATACCATTGTCTGACAATAAACAAAAGATAAAATGATAGAAGAGACACATAAAAGGAAAAATTACGTAAACATACATCTTGATTTATCATAATCTCTAAAATTTAATATTATTTAAAAAAGTTTACAAAAATTTCCTTTTGTATATATTCATATCTTCTCTCGTATACATTTCTTATCTTCTCTCAAATACACTCTCCCCTCTCGGATACATCCATATCACCTCTTAGATACATTTCTATCTTCTCTCAGATACCTCTCTCCCCTCTCGGATATGTCTTTATCTCCTCTATACATCCCTCTCATTAAGTAATGTATCATTCGCATTCCATGAGCCATGCATTCCTTAAGCCATGTATAAGATAATACATGTTTCTCTCTCTATCCGCGGTAACCCATCGGTGTCCCCCTAAACATGACACAATCTTTCACTTAGACATCTCAACGGAAGGATTTTTATTTTAAACACCTAACGTAGGATCCCGATGTGTTACTTTAACACTTTTTGCACAACTGGAGTGTCGCGTGATTTTCACTAATTCTAGGCGCGTAAACATCATAAATTCGTCTGACTATATCGTTTTATCTCCAATTTTATCCTAATTAAGACTCCAATTTCTCCCTTATTTTCCAATTTCTATGTTCTTCAACCTTTCTTTGATACTTTCATGTCGAGCTTCTCCAATTCTTCCATGGCATCTGTTGATGAAGGTCGATATAGTAGGTGAGGTAATGAAGCACTATTAAAGACTTCATGGACCCAATCAAACCCAGGGCTTAGATTTTTTACTTGTAGAGTTTCAAAGGTAAAATTCTTTGTTTCTCTTTTTTTTTTAAAGTCAATTAGATGATTAATTGTTGGCGTCTAATTCTTTTTGATTGATTTTATAGAAAATGGGTGGTTGTGACTATTTTCTTTGGTATAAAGATCGATACCCTTTACAAGCAAACATGGTAATGTCGGAATTGTTGAACAAAGTCAATGTTTTTCATGAAAAATTAAAGCGAGCAAGAAATATATTTATTGTTGGTGTAGTTGCTACTGGGTTGGTGATGTTTGGAATATGGAAATTGAAGACTAATTGTTAGTGTCCTTGAAGTGTTCGGTCTAGTAGTATTTTGATGTTGTATATCGTGATCGGTCTAGTAGTATTTGGTGTTTGATCTAGTAGTATTTTGATGTTGTTGTTGCTGTAAAAAATTTTATGTAAATGTGCATTTTGAATTTAATGAAATTCTTTTTTGAATTTAATGAAATTCTTTGTAGTTGTTGCAGTAAAATTGGTTTTTTGGCTACATACAAATCTCAAATTCGTTCTCACAATGTAACACCAAAATCAAATAGCCAAATTACACAATTGGTCATATTCGTCACAATGTTACACCCAAATTACACAAAACGTAGATAATTATACTGCATACTCCATAAAGAGCTCAAAGTTAAGATTATGCTACATAACATTCAAGGCTACAACCTTCAAAAAAGTGTACCAAAATAAAGCCCTAAAATAAATCTAGCATAATCAAAAGCTACATACAACCTTCACAAAATTTAGTATCAAAATAAAGCTAGCATACTCCAAAAGCATTAGACATCAAAATAAGGGCCCAAAATCAGCCAATTCTAAGTTAGTATTACTTCTTTTTGTTTTTCATTTTTTGCAATTGAAAAATGGTGACAACATTCTTATTTTTCCATCTCTAGCCTTTAGGCTTAAAGCCAATGTCTATACTCGTTAAACTTGCATCTTTATAACTTAAACTTGTTGGTAAAATCCTTAGACTTGAAGTCCCAAACTTTGTTTTGAAAAAAAATAATCAAAATTAATATATAAACTTGCATTTATTAAAGAGACATTTGTGACAAACTTACGTTTGGTATTTGAGTTCCACTTGCACTTGTATAGATGCCAAATTCAACATTACTTGATCCATCATTAGTTGGCCTCTTTGGTCCCCCTTTTGCAGAATTTTCTCCAGTTGCAACTCTTCCTCTTTGTTATCCAGCAATTTGTCTTGTCCTTGGAGGTAGTTGACTAGTTATTCCTGTTGTAACAAGGAATACTTGTATCCACAAATGGTGGTGGTTGGCTTATTTTTACAGTTTTCATTGTCCTCTTAACTCTACTCGTATCACAACAAACTGTTGTTGAAGAAGCATGATTGCTTGATGTTGTTGGTCCAGGTTGGTACGAGCTTAATGAAGGTTGGTTGAATCTTGTTGGTCCGGGTTGATAGGAGCTTGTTGGTTCATGATGGCTACTTCCCGGTGAACTTTGACCAGCCATAAATTATGAACTGTGGCTAGCTGGTTGTGAAGTATGGACACCAACCTAAATATCAAACATAAAATTTGTTCATAAAATTCAACAAGAATTTAAAAAAGGCTCAAATAAATAATAAATTATTTTACCTTGCAATATTTCTTGTTATGACCTTGTTGTTTAAACTTGGAATAAGTAATTTTCACCCCTTATTTGGACATCTTTCCATACTTGTTTCTTGATCATCTTTATTCTTTATTCTATTTCTTGGAGGTCTACTAGGCTAGGCATATATTTAGGTTCAGAAGGCTCAATCCTTGAATTGTTAGTTTCAGTCCACATCTTCATATTTGAAATTGGTTGAATGAAATGATTATAAGCCTTTAAGAAGGTATCCTTCCCATACCGATGCTCCACAAGTGGTTCAGGTTCCTGTTCTATGTGGTACAAAGCAAAAATAGCATGTTGGCATGGAATGCCTCTCAATTGCCAAGTTCTACAGCTACAAACTTTGTTAGTCAAGTTGATTGTATGTCTATATTGCCCTTCTTCAATCTCAAACCCAACATCCGCATTCCAAAGCACCTTGCTTGCCCTAGACATTTCCTTATTTTCCTCCAACATCAGTATAGCCATCGGTGAAATATCATATATCCATATGTCAGCAAACTTAACCATATTCATAATTTTAGTCATTAACTTTTTCCTAATTTCCTCCAACATGGTTATTATAGATTTGTGTCTACATGATAAGATCCATGAGCTAAAGATTTCACACATGTTATTTTCAACTGCATCACATTTGAAATGCTCTTGAAAGAATGCTCTCATCCATGACATTCGTGGATAATGCAATAAACCTGCATTAATTTCATGACCAAGTCTTCTCATTTTATAAAGCTCCCCATTGTACTTCACTTCAAAGATTGCCTTGGAACATCTCTCTAGAATTGTTTTCTTTTTTCCTCTCCTTTCCATGTTTTACTCCAATTAGAACAAATGTGTCTAGCACACATTCTAAATTCAGCATTTGCTAGCAGTTCACCAACAGTTGCTTGAAGACCCTACAATAAAATATAATTCAACACAATTCAAGAAAGAAAATACATTTCTACATATCTATAATTATCAAAGTAATAGATAATTACTTTCTGCATATCTGATATTACATTAAGACCTTGTTTAGTACCCAATTGGATGTCCTCTTTCAAGTAGTTGATAAAGAAACTCCATCTATGCTTATTCTCCTTGTCCACAACGGCCCAGGCTATAAAAAATATCTGATTGTTTTCATTCCTTCCAACTGCTACAAGAAGTTCACCCTTACAAGCACACTTTAAGAAACATATATCAAATCCTATTTTGCTTCTATATCCTTCCTTCCACCCCTTCTCATCCAAGAATACATAGAAGTACACAAACATTTTTTTCTTGTAAAGGTTCTCTTTTCATCCTTACCCAAACAGAACTACCATGATTGATTTGTTTTGTAACTTTAGCATAATCACATAACCTTGAAAATTTCATATTTTAGTCACCCATGTTTTCTCTAAGAATAATCATTTTTTCCTTGTAAAAATTTGTTCTACCATATGCAGTCCTAACTCCTGCATAATTCTTATATTTCCCAAATCCTCAAAGATGGTTGTTTAATTATTTCATCCTTGAATCTACTTGCTAAGAACTTAGTTGTACACATTTTGTTTTAATTTGATGATAAACGCTTGTGTACAAGATGATAATTCTTAATCATAAAGTTACCAGAATCCCTATCAATAGCACCATAGCACAACCATTTGCATTTTTCATTGAATTTACATTTAGATCTCACTCTATGAGCTTCATTAGGCCTTAACTTAATCTGATAAATTTTTTAACAACATATTTTGCCAAAGACTTTCTAAATTCTTTAGCATTCTAAAAAATCATTTCAAGTCCAAAAATAGCAATAGTACATTCATCGTCATACCTGACTTTTTTGCTCTTTCTTCTGCCTGGTAGATCAACACCTCCAACAACTTCTGCATCTAGCATATCAATGTTATCATCACTATCACATTCTGAGCTATCAATATACTTCTCATCTCCTCCCAGTCTGCCAACATATTTATCCTTTTTATTTATTTCAATATCTTCAAAGCCTGCGTCCACACCATTTCACCTATTTGTACTTCTTCAGTTATTGTTTTCTTCTTCTTATCTCTTTTCTTCCTAAGATTAAGATTTCTTTTGTTTCTCCTTTCAGCCCTGAAGGATCTCAATTCTTCATCAACATCTGAATCATATTCATCTGGAATAGAATCTACATATGTGTCACTACTAGGCAGATCTGATTCAGCTCAATTCTGATTTGTATCACCTCTGGACAGTTCTGTATCAACTTCATTCAAAAATGAATCATTCTCCACAGTTCCTTTAGTATTTATACCCACAGATTCATCAACAGAATCAGACCATGGTAAAAAATCAGATAGAGCAGGCAATTCTTTCAATTCAACTTCATGGACCATACACACATGAAACTCATCACCATCTATCAAGTCTTTCACAAATTCTGACAATTGAGTATCAGAAGTAACTTGAACTAATTTATCACCATCTTCACAGTTAAATCCCTTCACATTTGTATACCCAAGGTATTTAGTGTAGGAAAGACACTCGACAAGACTAAAATGATCTTTATCTACGCGGACACCAAATATTACTTCTCGTTGGTAAGTATGTTTAGGGTTTGAAACAACATGCCCCATGATGAAAACAAGTAAAATATAGATGTTCATATCCCGACAAGGAGATCCCCAACAAAAGGGAATACCCAAAAAACCTAGATTAAAAATAAAAATAAAGTAAAATCAACAACAAAAATACACCTTCTTCAAGAAAATAGAGGTAGAAAACAAAATATACCTTCTTTAATTTCTCCAACGTCGCTCAACCCGATATCTCGTCAATACAACCTTAAACCTGAAAATAGTGACACAAAATACACAACAATGGCGATTACTGACATCGAATTGAAGGAAAAATAAAGCAATACATGTGAAGGGAAGAGACATTTATCTAGAATTTTTATGGGAGAAGAATGAAATCGTAAGAAAGAAGAAAGTTGAAAGATCAACAAAAGGGAATACCCAAAAAACCTAGATTAAAAATGAGAATAAAGTAAAATCAACAACAAAAATACACCTTCTTCAAGAAAATAGAGGTAGAAAACAAAATATACCTTCTTTAATTTCTCCAACGTCGCTCAACCCGATACCTCGTCAATACAACCTTAAACTTGAAAATAGTGACACAAAATACACAACAATGGCTATTACTGACAACGAATTGAAGGAAAAATAAAGCAATACATGTGAAGGGAAGAGACATTTACCTAGAATTTTCATGGGAGAAGAATGAAATCGTAAGAAAGAAAAAGTTGAAAGATCAACAAAAGGGTATCAGTTTAATTTGTCTTAAAGTTGAAAGATCAACAAAAGGGTATCAGTTTAATTTGTCTTTTACCACTTTAATTTATCTTTTACTTTTGAACAAAAATTACATGTAAATAGGTTAAAGAGTTGACATCATATAATTGATCAATTAATCCACATAGAAGGAGTTGTGTTGCACGTGCCTATGGTTTAAAGAAGTCTGTGCAAAAAGTTTTAAAGTAACACATCGAGACCCTACGTTAGGTGTTTAAAATGAAAGTCCTTCAGTTGAGGTGCTAAGTGAAAAATTGTGTCAAGTTTAGGGGGCACCAGTGACTTCAACCCTCTATCCCTATTTCTATGTCCAAATGAAATTTAAAAAGTCAAGCAAATTTTATGTATGGTTTAAAATATTTTACATTTTTTAGTAATTAAGATTAATATTACTTTTATATAATCTTTAAACAATGTATGTTGTTTCTCCATTTCATTTTATGTGGCACTAATAAAAATTTATGAGTATTGTTATAGTGTGATTTGTAATAGTTTTTATGTAATTTTTAAACATATAATCAAATATTTAAAGTTGTTAATATTGTGGTTTATTGATTTATAGTCTATTTTATGTAATTTTTAAATATATAATTAAATATTTTAAGTTATTAATTATTATAATTTATAATATTTTTGATATTATTTTAAAAAATTTAAGATTAAAAAAAATATTGAAGAAGCACTATAAGCACACAACTCAAGCAGACATGTTGTTCATATAATATAAAAATGGTGTTACACAAAACACTAAAGCAAATGTAGCATGAATACAGAAATAAACATGTACTCATCAAGTATCACTAATCGATCCTAAAGAGATAGTGATGAAGATTGATCTTCGAAACAATTCAAATCATTTGTCTATTTTAATTATACTAGTTGTAAAGTGAATATGCTAAGAGCCTTTGCTTATTTTATGTCACCTTTTTTCACAAGTTTTGAATATTAAACATGGAAATATTAATTTACTGTCAACTTTATTTTATTTTTGTTTGAATAAACTTCATTTTCCCTTGTAAACAGAAAAAGAAGGGAATGTTAGGTGAGACGCATAAACAATGATATTGGTTGTCAGATTTTAAAAGAAATATCAAGACATAAGTAACAGTTAATAGGCATAGTGGATCAAATTTTTACTAATAGGTGTCAATGATATAGTAAAAACATATAATTGTGGGGTTAGTGGGACTAGAACATCCGTCTTCAAAAAAAATTCACAATTCCTTTTATTTCTGTCAAAAGGTGTCAATAAAAATATTCCACAATAAGAAACGCCTTGTCAAAAATGTGTAGCTGAGAGTCCCAACACAAAAGGACTCAAGACAAACCTGTACAAGAATTGCATTAAACGTCTAGGTGAACAATCACTTGACTTACTCATCAAATATACCCTTGGTTTTGCACAATATAATTGAAATAGACCCTAAATTCTCACCAAATTTATGAGCATTTTTCAATATTTATCTCGATTTTTTATTAAAAGTTTCATGTTTCTGTAAGAATTTGAGATCACTTGTTCAGAATATATCTAAATTTAGTTAACTGAATATAAGAATATTTATAAAATAGTTAATAGTTAAAAATAAAATTAATAATTTACAAGAAATTCAAGTATGTATTCAGTACTCTCTCTACACCACGTAAATACAACATTAAAATTATTAATGGTACAAAACAATCATTTAAAGTGTGTATATCAATTACATCCCAAACTGCAGCTGCTTTCAATTTAATAATGTGACAGTAAGACAGTTACTAAACATAACTGCCGCCATGCTCATGCACCATCAAAGCTGCTGCCTCCGATCCTACACATTATTTGCCAATTTTAATTACCATTTATACTCTCCTCCATGTTTCTTGATTCTCTTCAACACACCCTCCACTGCAATATCAAATGCATCTTTAACGCCATTTATCCCTTCATTGGGTTTACCATACACTATCTTCCCTATATTCTCTATAACTTTCTCCCTCATCGACTTCACCTTTTCTTTGCTGAAATTCTCAAGAACTGCTTTAATGGACGACCCATTTTTCACCGCGTATCGGTCTATGAACACCGAGTAACTCTCGGGTTCACCGGGCAAAAACCATTCGTATTGGTAATAAGCTGTTCTCTTCCAGAAGAAAACCGGAATTGAACCGGTCACCATGCAGTCGAAAATGGACCTTCGAGTGAAACTATCACCCCTGGGTTGTAAGCAAAAATCCGAATCGAGAAAAGTTTCCATAATTTCTGAAGTGCCATTCGAGCATTTGGAACCAGCACAGTCCAGAACTCGGCATGAATCTGACTCGCTGTAGCAATGATTCAGTAATAAACCACGGAAGTCGTTCTTGATAAACCCTCGTGTAGCTCCGGCGAAGCAAAACAGAGTTTTTCTTTCACGGTGACGGACGAAGTTCTGCCACTGGACGATGTCATCGGCGGTGCTGGGGTGGAACCCGGTGGGATAAGGTACTCCAACATCGAAATAATCCCAAGGGTTTTTCTCTATAAGGAGGCGCGTGATGTTACGCATACCCGGCATGTATATACAGCTTGAACCCCAATCTTCATCTTTGGATCGCCGGAAATCCCATGAAATCCGACCCATCGAGATGAAATGATCCCATCCGTCAGTTCGCTGCCAATAAGTCTGATTCTGAACCCAATTGAGCAAAAGCTCGCAATGCAGATCGCGATCTTTTGCACTGGAATTCTTCTTAAACAAGTACTTTCCCACCGCGAGACCAGCATAAAACGGAATGTAAAAAGTCGAGGCTAATTCCGGTTCCAAAGTCTGCACCGGTAATTCAACATACGGTTATGGTAATTAGCTCCAATGCAAACTGGTCCGTCCAATACCACGAACGGCCAAGCTTGCCGGAATTAAATTCGAAGTGCGGTGTTCCCGGCCAAATCCATCGTTCGACACGCTTCGCAAGGGGAAATCCATGGTTTTAACTCATTACAATTTTTGAATTAGCTCCGCGTTGAAACAGGGGAAGGTCGTATACATAGATTTTACCTAAGGACATAAGTCAGTAAATTATCAACTTGTGTAATGGTCGATTCAGTGGGAGGGTAAGGAGCGGAGAAGTCCGGTGAGCGTTGGAAGTGATGTAGAAGGAGAAGGGGCGGGAGCGAGAGTAAAGAGGAGAAGAATTTGAAAAAGGAGGAGGGTAGTATAAGCCATGTACGAGGATTGTGAAAGGAAAGTAGAAAGGAGTTTTTTCGATCTAAAAAATCAGGGGGTTTGGGTATTGAAGGAGGGTTATTGGAATTAGGAAGCATCAGATTCCGGCGAATTTGGCCGGAAAATAAAGAATGGAAGTGAAGGCGGAGGTTGTTGAGAAGGCGGCGGCGGTGGAGACAATAGAGAGAATAAAATGGTGGGTTTTTTTGTCTCCCTTTAATCAAAGGGACATGTGTTATTAGTATTATACTAAATAGATGTTCTAGCAGCCAGCAGACACATAAACTATACACATTACTCCCTCCGTTTTAAAAAAATTAGTCTAGTTTAACTTGAAATGAAGTTTAAGAAAAGAAAAATACTTTTTAATCTTGTGGTCCTAAATTAAAATTATGTCAAATATACTAAAATGCCCTTCAATTTTGTGGTCTTAAACATGCCACGTGGAAAGTTAAAGTTAAAATGTTACCAAAAAAAGAAAGAAATCATTCTTTTTAAAACAAACTAAAAGGAAATAGAGACAATCTTTTTGAAACGGAGTAGTGTTATTACTTATATAATTATATTATTATAGTAGTAAATAAATAAACTACTGATTTCTACTCCAAATTCATTTTGTTAATTGTACAAACTCTTTAACATTTCACACAAAAGTTTTATGTTCGAGCCATTTTTGGATATGTAAAAATCTTGTTAAGAGGTTATCTCTTAATGGGTTATATTGAGGTTTTAATGTGGTCTATTTTGGGAGGGAAATTAAAAATTTATCGGTATATAAATTTTGAAATTTAGTGATTTTTTCTATTTTTAATGGTTATGTTGTGTTTTTTAAAAATTAATTAAATTAATTTTTAAAGTTAAATTAAAAGGAAAATTACGCAGATAAGCAAACTTATACTATTTAATTACTCATCATAGCTATAATTTGCTATAATTACCACTCGCAAACAACATTATACATTAATTACATGGGCTGACTTCGAGTTTGTATAATTAGTCATGTTTGTATATGTATAATTCGTCAGGATATACAAATAAATATGTATAATATATAATTTTTTAGCCTATATACCTATACAATTCACCTCTCTCCAACTCTCTGTCCTCTCTCGCTCTCCTCTCTCCTCCCTCTCCCAATCTCGCTGCCATTTATACAAATATATATGTATAATATACAGTTATATACAATTATATACATATACAATTCACCTCTCTCCCACTCTCTGCCCTCTCTCGCTCGCCTCTCTCCTCTCTCTTCTAGTCTCGCTTGCCTCTCTCCTTCCTCTCCCAATCTCTCTTGCCATATATACAATTACATATGTATAATATACAATTATCTAACCAATATACATACAATTCACCTTTCTCTCACTCTTTTTCCCCCTCTCTCTCGCCTCTCTCCTCTCTCTCCCAGTCTCGCTCGCCTCTCTCCTCTATATAACATGTAGCTACAAATTGTAATTATCAAACTATAGCTATGGAGAGTAATTAATTATTTTTAAGTGGTTATATGTGAAAGTTTCTCTAAATTAAATCACATTAATTCGATATTTTAAATAAAAGAAATTAGATATTTAAAAAAACTATACAAAAAATACTATAAATTTCAATTTTCTACATATCAGTTAACGAAAAAATATATAGTGAAATATTATTCAAATTATTATCATTCGACTCTAAAAAGAAATTTTTTATAACAATTAAAAATGGATAGTAATAATAATGTTTTTATTTTTTATAGCAAAACTTTCTCTATCCACTTTGTTCCTCTGTAACAGCCTAACAGGATTGTTTTCCCCTGCAATAAGATGTTGATATTTTTTTTCTACATTAAAGAGAGCTTGGTGTTTGATCAAACTCAAATGTGAAAGTTAACTTAGGAAACAAAATCATATACGCCTCACTGAAAAATACAACAACAATAATAGGTTTGAACTTGTCACCTTGATATTACACTAAGAAAAAAATATTCAAGATATAACTCAATGCCAAACACAAATTAACAAAGAGAAAGTTGTCCAATAGTATTACATAACGTAAGCACGCTAAATATTACTAATATTTCTGTTTCAATTCATGTGACTTACTTTTTTTTTAGTCCGTTTTAAAAAGAATAATTGACTAACTGATAATTTCACTATAAAATATTATTTTACCTTGAAATGATTTATACCTACATAAATTTGTACCATTCATTTTGAACCATAAATTTTACAACTCTTTTTTTTCTTCTTAAATTCTGTATCGAATAAAACTATCTCATATAAAATATTATTTATTGGAGGTCATTGTTTGATTACTTAATAACATGTCGTCAATTTGTTGATGGGAAAGCGACGGCAGCAACTCTACTTTCGATGGACACAAAATTGAAGATTTGGAGGAGCGGCCACATGCACTGTGTGCGTGCATATAATTGTGAAATTAACAGATTTTCGTGGCGGTGATAATTAAGCGGGTTAAATTAAATTTAGATATATCATATCAAGATAATTAACGGATAAAAATTAATTTAATTTAGTTAAAAATAGGTGGGGGTAATGTGTTAACATCCAATCCAATTCAAGTTTATAAGTTCTAAATTATGTTATTTGTTCTTTTATAATATTTTAATACATAATAAAATTATGACTATCCAAAGTCAAGAAAAAATATTTTCTCTCAATTCAATTTGAATTATATATTAGTATCGAAACCAATTCAGATTTTAATGAATTAAGCTAATGAATAAGTGAATTAAGTATTAAACAGGTTAGGTTTGATTTCACTGTCGTAATTTGTCATAATATTCGGACTAAACAAAATTCAGATTATATCCATGTAGAATGATTCCTTCTGACTACAATAACGACAGATTGATCAGTTTTCAATTCTCTATTTGATTTTTAATAGAGCTAGTGGCATACACACAATTTTTAAAATGCATTATCAATATTTATAGAAGGAAATATAAGGAAATTAATTATCCTACATATAAGTAAGTCATATGCTTAACTCATTAAACTGGACATTTCATATTTAAAAATTAAACATTGAATATAGATAAATAAAAAAATTGGAAAATGTTTTTTCAATTTTCTCATGTTTGGTTGGAACAAAAGTTTTGGAAAATGTTTTTCAAATCAACTCATTTTCCTCAAAATTAAGGAAAATGACTTCCCTTCAAAAATTAAGGAAAACATTTTCCAAAACTCTCCTACAATATCAAATTACATTTTTTTTTTGGGAAAACTTCAATTTTAAAAAAATATTTTCAATTTCAAAATTTTATTTTTTCACCCGATCCCTGCCTACCCCCCATCCACCACCGGCCAGCCTCCCCCAATCCCCCCTCCCAAAAAAGTTAATTTTGCTTTTTAAAAATATTTTCAAATTCAAATTTTTATTTTTAAACTCCTACACCTCACCCCACCCCGCCAGCCCCCTACCCACCCCCACCCCCAAAAAAAATTAATTTTGTTTTCTAAAAATACTATCAACTTCAAAATTTTATTTTTTCACTCCTACCCCCTGCCTCCACCCACTACCCCCCACCCCAATCCCAAAAAAAGTAATAATTTTATTTTTAAAAAATATTTTCAATTTCATAAATTATTTTTTACTCTAGGAAAAACAAAAGATGTATCTCCTTGTTTTCTACTCACCAATCAAACATGAGAAAATAAGTTTAAAATCTATTTGTTTTCGAGAAAAATATTTTTGAGGAAAATATTTTTCTCCGTACCAAACACACCCTAAATATTCATCAGAAAGCATCCAACTCCTAAGTAACTACTTAATTTCTTTTTCTTTTTTTGGAATGATTTGGTAGTACTTGTGAAATGTCAAAGTTAGATCAATAATGTTTGTAACAAATTTTAAAGTGATAAAATATAACTTGTGATTATAAAAATATATTAAAAAATAAAAAATATTTTACTAATAAAAAAATATGGGCATAAATTTATTTTTTTCTTGATTCTTCTCTTTTTTTGTCTTTTTTTTTTTTTTTTTGTGATTTAAAGGTCACTATATTTTTCAAATTAGGATAATTGGACTTTGTATTCATGAAAGGATTTGTGAATTTTCTTTGAAGTAATTTGATTATCAAGACGACTTTGACATATCTTAATCTCTTTATGAATATCAATTCATGGGATATTCGACATCTTGTTCTTTATAAATATCCAAAAGATTATTGGATATTTTGAAATTTATCTGATCTTCATTGATCTTTATGACTATTTCATGAAATTGCAAAATATTCGATGTCTTTTCAAAAAAATATCGTATACGAATTTTTATAAGCATAAACTATAATTAAGATAGAGTAACTGAAATCGAACACTTTTAATAAATTCCCACAAAATTTCAATCATTTTTTCATTAGGCAGATTTGGGTACCGTAAAGCATGCAACACCAAAAAGTGTTTCTACAGTGAACTTGTGGTAAATCAAGAATAAATAGAAGAGAAAAACAAAAACACAATTTAATGAAACTTTGATCACTAGTCAATCAATTGGGATATTAGAATCAATACTTCCTTCTTTCTAATTTACTTGTTACCATTCGAAATTTTCATATTCAAACAAATCTATTTTTTATTTTATAATTTTTTATTTACATCTTTTTAATTGTTAATTATTGTTACTTATTATAATATTTTTATATAATTTTTAAATATATAAATCTTATTTTAAAAAAATAATTTTTTTCTATCATAATCAAACTAAAATGGTTTGGCTTTGGAAATTAAGACATAAAAAAAATATTATTGTTTAGTTATAGATGTTGGAAAAATTAGATCATGTTTATTCCTGACCAGATAAACACTATCGTGTAAAGACAGAAAAGTCTTACCCACATCGGGTGCTTATATTAATTCAATGCAAAATGCATTATTATGAAATTTAATAAAGTAAAATGAATTATAAATTTAAACGCATATCATGCATGCATTGACTTGATATAAACACTCGGTGCTGATAAATTTTTTCGAAAAATTGAAATAAAGGAACAGAAATATAAGTATATATTTGTTTGTAATTCTTAATTACAATAACAGGAGTAGAGTATTTATTTTGATACACTCCATATAAACATCATGTAAATTTTGTCAGTATTCCTGTGATTCCCTTCAGCTACTTTCTGGTCCAAAGCCAAATATACAAATCACAAAAGCATTAGTTACCTAAAATCCCCAATAAGCATCTTGCTTTTTCTTCTTTTGAAAAAACAATTTGCAGTTCCTTAATTAATGCTCCCTTGAGCAATGATAACCAACTTTAATCATTATTTGCATCTTCACTAAGTCTCATTTGAGGGGCTTGGTATATGCAGTTGCGGTTTATTAAGTCCAAAGATGATTGGCCACACCAAGTATCAAACAAAATGGGTAACATATAAAAATATTTCTATCTGTTTAAGAAAACTTATCTAGTTTAACTTATCATAAATTTTTTTAGAAAAATGTCTAGTTTAACTTGACATGGAGTTTTTAAGGAAAAAAAATTTAAAATTTGTGATTTTAAATTAAAGTTATGTTAAATATACGAAAATGCTTTTTAATTTAACGGTCTTAAAGACAGAGATATATTCAAGATTTTGAGATGATGGATGTACTATTATATGAAAAGGTGGATCAAAGATATAAATATTGATCGATTTAACATTTAGGTTCTTATTACTGAAAATCATTGAAATTTTAAAATTATAGGTCCAAAATTATTTTTTATCTATCCAAACCACTTATTAGAGAGGTGTTACCCAATTTTAGAAAGGGAAATATAACAAGATAAATAAAAGTTCAAATTTTTAGACTCACTTGCACGACATTATACGATACTTCAAGTGTGGGTTCACAAATCTGCTTAAATATTTTTTTTTTTAAATTGCATTACTTCTCCGTTTAAAAAAAGAATGACTTTCTTTCCTTTTTAGTCTATTTAAAAAAGAATAATCTCTTTTTTTTTTGTAACATTTTAATTTCAACTTTCCACGTGGCATGTCTAAGGCCACAAGATTAAAATACAATTTTGTATATTTGACATAACTTTAATTTAGGATCACTGGATTCAAAAGTCTTCTTTATTTTCTAAAATTCAGTGTCAAGTCAAACTAGACAATTTTTTGTGAAATAGAGAGAGTACTCCCTCCGTCCCATTTTGTGTGACACTTTTTGCATTTCGAAATTCAATCAAGTCTATCTTTGACCATAATTTTTTCATAGATCCTTTTAACATTTTGAATTATCAATTAATGTGACTTATAGTACTCTTTACATAGTTTACCCATATATAAATTGTATTTTAAAAAATTTGAAGATTTCATAATTGAATTGTTTGACTCTCGAAAAATGAAAAATACCACATAAAATATGACAAAGGATATTATATATGATTTCAGGATGGGCATAGTTTCACGTGAATCCAGTGACTCCTCCTGCATACACGTTTGCTTAAAAATGAAATCAAAATATTGTTAAAAATGAAAGAAGTCATTCGGTGAAAAGCACGGGCCCAACTATGTATGTTTAGGGAAGGGTTCAGATTTTTCTTTTTTACTGAATGAAAGTATTACTACTAATAAAAGAGCACAAATAAAAAAAATAATTTGGCAGATGAGCACAATCCTTGGTAGAAATGAAAGGAAATTGATGAAGCATATAGCTATAAATCACATGATGAACAGCTAAAGTTCAAGGCAAATGAACGAATAACATAACTATGTGAGGAAATATAACCGTTGAAGAAATGAACCTTGGCCTAACTAATGCATACAAAAACTAGCATTTTAGAGGAAGATCGATATGAAACGATACCGTTCATCCAATTAGAATATGAGATGAGCTGAGCTGAACAACAGCAGGCAGAAGCTACTAACATCCACAAGAGATTGTAGAAATTCTTGGTACAAGTATATATATTAACCAAACCAACAACTATGTCTAATCATGATATGACTTGTTAACTCATCACTTTCATTTAACTGATCCATATGGAAATTACACTCATGTGATAATAATGTGATCAAGTTGTAGCATGAGGCTGCAAAAAAGGATGAATATTGCAAGTACTTTCAGTTTTAAGTAGGTCATATTCTAGAAAGAACATTCACCGGGGACGAAGAATATCTCATTCAATTACAAATGGTAGATAGAGCAAAAAGATACTAAGAAAATAGTCTTGCATAATCTGGAGAGTAGTTCATTTACTGGCTTACTGCTTCTTCAATAGCAAGGGTCCAACGTTATCTCCGGTTTCCTTATTGTGTTTCACATGGCTTCCATCACATAGAGGAAAAGTCCCAGACCTCCAACACCTGCACACAAATCTCCCACTTACTAAATGTGATTCTAGCAAGAGTTCCACAATCAAGAGATCTATGACTCTGTTCTCCATTGCAACCATCAGTAAATGTAGTTAACATATGGTCCTCCTAAATTCAAATTTCTGAACCAATTAAAGAGAAAAATGGGTTGAAACCGGGAAGGAGGGTCTTCGTTCAGCATTAAGCCCTCAAGTCACTCCCTTCGGACTTAAGGTTGCAGAGCTCAATGAATGACGGACTGAGATATTCAACTAGAGGCAAGAGCAACTCACATTATTATTGGAACATACTGGTAATCAAGCTCAAATCATGATCTCCTCCCAGTTATAGACATCTCTCCCATCCCCATTAAAAAAATAGATTTGGCTAATCGCGAATTAAACAAACGGAGAAACTCAAGGTTCTCTCACAAATTATCCAATTTTTATATCTGTTACAAGATGTCTGTCACATGTTGATTCATTTTACTTTGGTTAAATGATAATTTTTTTACAATAATCTTTCTTCATTATATCACTCTGTATAACCAATCTGGTATAGCATCATATGTGATTACACATAAATGATGTAATACAATTAAAACACTACAATAAGGTTAATTTATGTGCTGTAACACCAGTAGTGTTGTTTCACATTAAACGTATATATAACACTCCTATGAGAATAACATTGTAACTTTTGCAGGTATTATGAATACAGAAACTAAAGTTGGCAATCAAATACCTGACTATTAAGGATATAATACTGAATTATTTTCAACAATATGTATAACCAAAAACAATCCTTCAACACCATTCATGAAGAACTTGAGCAATATGAAATTACTTGTAAATAAAATCAGATTCAATATCACTACCAGTAATAGCCTGAACTAATTTCACGGACCAACAATAAGTACCAACTAACTCCGTCCACAGTGACGACTGATGGGTTAATAGGACTGACTATTGATTGGACTTTATATATGTACAACTACTTTTTTCAACTTAAACCAAATAATGTCCCATCTCTACTAAAAATGAACAAAATTTCATTTCTCCTATGAACGTACAAAAGTCGCAAATTCAAAGCTACAAAAAGAATTTTTCAAATAAAATAAGATTTTGGAATAAATAAACAGTGTTGATTGACCCATACCACTATGTGGCTTGTCCCCATTTTCGCATAGGTAAGAGAAAAAGGGAGAAATTGGGATAAAGAATTAAATAAATTAAATTTTTTGCAGGTTTCTAACAATTTCTGTCAGCGATGCATATTCCAAAAAATTTCAACAACAACAAAAAGAAGAAATACTAAAATAATATATCAAATTGAGGAATTATGAAAATGTATAAGAGAGAAAATGAACCTGCAGTAAGCAGTAAGAGGCTTCGAGAGTTCAGTGACGAGAACAGAGTCGACCACTTTCGCTTCATCCTTTTTAATATCTGGGTTTATAGCTTGGGCACGAACCATCACCATACGCCTTGGCTTTGCGGTGAAGGAAGATAATGCGCCGCCGCATGTGAAGCCAGATTGAATTATGCTAGTTGTAGACGCCATTGTTGTTCTCTGTTATTATTATTTGGGAATGAGTTGATTGATAACAATGTGATGTCTAAATAAAAGGAGAAGAGAAAGGGGTGACGAACGTGTGGCGAGCACGGTCCTCCCTTGTGAATTGTGATTTTCCCAAATTGAGTGGAAGCTACAATATCCACGTTCCTAAATTTGTGATTTCTGTTCAACACAAAGTAAATGCAAATTTAATTCAATTGAGTCTAAATAAATTCAATCTGCGTCAAAAAAATTACATGGAAGGATAAAACACTTTCAACCAAGAAATTTGAGTGAAGTTTCTCTAGTGGGTCGTTTGCACACTACTTATAATTCGTAAATGGTTTAACAGAAAAGCGTTAAAAATGTCCTTAACGTATTCTACAGGTTTAAAAATGTCCTCTTTTTATTTTTTGATTTAAAAATGTCCTTAACTTTTTTTTAAGGTTTAAAATTGCCCTTTGTTAACAGTCTGTTGACATGTTAAGTGCGGAGTTATTAAATTAGACAAATGACATCTTATTGGTCCATCTATTTTTTTAAATCCAGCCCAACGATCGGACCATATATGCTACAAAAACTCAAACCCACCCACAAAACTGTTTACACATTAACCTAACATATCCTTGAACTCCATTTTAGTAGGATTCTCAGCCTTTTTTTGTAGCAGCCGCCGAGGATGGAGGTTTAGGGTTGCAAATCACAACACATTCTAGTTATGTTCTTCAGATGATACTTTTTTGTTTCTTTAATTTTTCGCTCAGTTGATTTCATCCCTTTGCAACTAAGGTAATGTTTTGCTCTTTTACATTACATAGTATTTGAATATATGTTAAAAATCATGTATTTTGAATCGTTTTATGCTTTGTTTATATTGTGTTAGTTGCAGTGGTTCATGTCCCTTTTCTTTTATTTGTCTCCGTCTTCATTAATTTAGAGTTTTTAACTGCTAGTGGGGGTCCATGTCTTTTCTCAATTATATGCTTTATTTATACATATTATATTTTATATTTTATTACACTGAGTGTTGTCTGATGTGGGCTCTCTCCTTTTTTTGTTGTGTTGCATATTGACTCGATTCAAGAATGGTTGAAAATGTTGATCTGGTATTTAATTATGGGGGACAATGGTTTTGAAAACCACAACTGGTATACCATAAAAAATTGATTCATGTATGGAGAGGTTACGAAGTTGACTTGATGTCTTACATTGATGTCTATCGAGAATTTAAAGAAAAATTAGCTTTTAGTGAACTACGACAACTTCTATTTACATTCCCAACTGGTGGTTTCTATGTGATCGAGGGGGATGAAGGCACTAGAACTCTTCAAAATTTATTATCTCACAATTTCAAGGTAGTGAACTTTTTTGCAGTTGATAACTATGAAGAGGAGCTTGGGTTAATTAGTTCCAAACATCATTAATTACCATAAATGTGACAATGTTATAAAAGTTGGAACAGATTGTGATAGTAGTGAGGAAGAGGAAAATGGTAAAACTGTATCTAGCGAATACGATAGTGAAGAGTTGAAGAGTTAACAAAAGCAAAAAGAACTTGATATTAATGAAAAATTAGACAAGTACAAGGATTTGGAGTATGGTATGACCTTTAACAATCTCAAGGAAGCTAAACAAGTTATAGACTTCTATGTTGTTGCAAATAAGAGGGATATTATAGTAAAGAAAAACGACAAAGGTAGAGTTACTTATTGTTGTGTTCTTGATTGTCCCTTTCGATGCTTGATTTACAAGGATGGGAGAGATCAAGGTTTTAAGATCAAGACCTTAAATCAAGAACACACGTGTTTTGAGTCTTCTGAGAACAGGAGAGCTAAAGCTGGAATTTTATCTCAATATTTTAAGAAGAAAGTTCAAAATAACCCTACATTAAAGATAAAAGACATAAAGGAGCACTTGGAATCTGTTTTGGATCTTGATGTGAATGAGTCAAAATTGAAGAGAGTTAAGAGGCTTGTCTTGGACAAATTAGATGGTAGTTATGCGGATGATCATAACAAGTTGAGGCATACGCACAAGAATTGAGGATGAGTAATCCAGGAACTGATGTAGTGATCAATTTGTCAAGAGATGCGATGGAAGAAGGCAAAAGAAGATTTTTAAGGTTGTATATATGCTTTCAGGCATTAAAGTAAGGCTGGAAAGGAGGTTTGCGACCTTTTATAGGGCTAGATGACACCTTTTTAAAAGGAAAAAGTAAAGGAATAATGTTGGTCGCAATGGGACAAGATTCGAGTAACTACCATCTAATTTGTAGAGCTGCTGAAACATTCTTTGAATTTAAAGTCGGGTGAAAATGTCACATTATATCAGATATCCAAAAGGTATCTTTACTTTAAGTTCATTTCATCTTTTCTTAGCTAGTTTTCATGTACATTATTCTGCAACTAATCTGAATTTATGTTTTAGAAGGGTTTATTGAATGTTGTTACTAATGTATGCCCACAAACAAATCATAGATGGTGTATTAGGCATATTGAAGCTAATTTGGAGCAAAAATTATAGAAGTGGGGAGTTGAAAAAGCTTCTTTAATGTTCTTGGAGTACATATTAGGAGGAGTTCAAAGATCAACTGACAAAAAAAGGGTGAGTTGAATAAGAAGGCTGATAAGGCCTTGCTGAACTATCCACCAAAAAAATGGTGTAGAACATATTTTGACACTATATGCAAAACTTTCATGGTTGACAACAACTTCACAGAGTCCTTCAACTCATGGATCGTAGAGGCCAGATAAAAACCAATCATAAAGATGCTTGAAGAAATAAGGGTGAAGGTTAGAAAATCTTACCATTTTAAATTTCATAATAGCTTATATGAACAAGTGTTAATTCTTTTAGATTCATGTATTAAGCTATTGGATTAAGTTCTAACTTGAAGAGGAAAAAGTGTTTTAAGCTACTGAAAAAGTTTTTAACTTGAGTTATAACGTGTTAAAAGTGTTATCATTTTAATTCTATTAGTGTTTATGATGAAAAATTAATCAATTTGATCGCGCTTTTAATCTACTTTAAGTCAAACTGCTAGTTTAGAGTAATAATCAAAATTTCAAATATTTGTTTTAAGGTGTTTTAAATTTCTGTTTTTTCAGTTAGTGCAACATTAGCCGGTTTATTTTTTTTTGTTTTCGATTATTATTGTATAGGTAATGAACATGTTAAGAAAGCATGAGGCTGAAGTTAAAAGTTGGAAGAATGAGTTTTCACCACATGCAATGCATCTCTTTAATGACTACATGGTCATTGTCCAACGATGTAAGGTTGAGTTTAATGGGGGTTGTGGATATGAAGTGACCGAGGGTGTGGATAGGCATACAATCAATATAGAACTTAAAAGATGTTCATGCAGAGTATGGGACTTATCTGGAATACCATGTCCTCATGTCATCAAAGCATTTATCCATAAAAAAATTGAACCTATTGCTGAAATACAGTGATGGTATTCTAAGAAGGCGTATTTGACGGTATATAAGCACAAGATCAAATCTGTTAGAGATCAAATTTTTTGGAAGATGGAGACGTACCATGCCATGTAGTCCCCTACTTTAGCTAAGATGGTTGGTAGACCAAAGATGAAGAGAACAAGAGAGAAGGATGATGGTAAGAATTGGCAAGGGGTTTGGTCAGCTTCTAGAAAAGAAATGTTAATGACTTGTGGTTATTGTGGTACACCAAATCATAACAGTAGAAAATGTCCATTGGTAACAATCATAACTTCATAAATATGTTCCCCTTTTGTATCTAACGATCATCATTTAATTTTTTTCTTCATTCAGCTCAATCATAAATACGAGGACATCTTCCAAGATGAAGATAACTCTCAAGAATCTCATATTGTGCCCTTGACAGAATCAGAAAACACTCAAGAAAGTGTATGTTTCTTCATTCATGTTCCTGGTTCAAATCAGATCTCTAGCCAGGCTTCTATTGTAGCAGGGCATGATTCAGACCCTACGTTATATCCTAAAGTAGTGTTTGAAAGTAATTTTAGACTTCATGAAAGATTGAAGAAGATAAATACTGGGACAAGAAAGAGAACTTTCAAGGGAGATCAAGATGGTATATCAATGCCGACCAACCTTCCATATTCACCAAAAAAAGTAACTTGAAAAGGGAAAGAAGCAATGACTTCAAACCAGTTACAAGCTACAAGAAAGAGAAAAATTGGCAATCTTAAGCCTATAGGGGGCAAGGGAATGTAGGATTTGTTTTGTATTTACTGTCATGTAAGGAAAGAATGAAACAATGACTTAAAACAACTAGTGTTTTTGCTGATTTTTGTACTTTTAATGGTTGTTACACAACTATCGTAATGACTCCAAACAACTACTCCCTCCGTTTCAAAAAGAATGACCCTATTTTCTTTTTAGTCTGTTTTAAAAAGAATGACCCCTTTCCTTTTTTGGCAACACTTTAACTTTAACTTTCCACGTGGAATGTTTAAGACCACAAGATTAAAGGGTATTTTGGTACATTTGACATAACTTTAAATGAGAACCACAAGATTAAAAAGTCTTCTTTCTTTTCTTAAACTCCATTCCAAGTCAAACTAGGCCAATCTTTTTTAAACGGAGGGAGTAGTTCTTTTGCTGATTTTTGCACTCTTAATGGTTGTTAGACAACAATCGTAACGACTCCAAAGCGTTACCTTTCTATTATAAATATTGTTTAATCCCTTATATAATTGTGACAGTTGTAGATTTGGTTTAGTTGTGTGTATTGTTGATTTGTTTTACTTGTCAAAAGTTTATTTTAGTATTATTATGTTTTATGGTTGAAAGTTGTGGATGACTTAAACAATTAGGCAACCAACGTTTTGTTCTTTGTTCTCCTTGGTAATTCTCCTTTTATGGCTGCTTAGTGATAGAAGGTGCATAGTCAGCTGGTAATACATCACCTAAGCCATATAACGTTGATCAAGACTGCAATGTAAAGATGAACATTATTCAACAAAACTATACGGTCCATCTTTTGACCCCAAAAACTTTTGCTTAACAACAGCCTGCCTATTACTCGCAGCTCTATCGAATTCTAGCAAGAATCATCTTTTCACATCTTCCTCTGTAGGTATACATCCATAACGATCTTGTTCTAAATGTTTCTAGAAGATGGAGAGGCTCTTCGACATGGTTGTAACTCATTTCCCTGTTTGTTCATATTCACCGAAATGAGTGAAATTCAAGAACATCTAGAGCAATTCATCTTCTTCATCTTTTTCATCTCGTAAGCTGATCAAGAGCTTCATTATCCAAAATGAGATTTGATTCTAAAGCAAAAACATACGACGAACTATTTTGCTGAGCTCGATGTGGTTGATAATAAAATAAACATCAAGTAGCATCATTAAGGCAAATTCATGATCATTGTACTTGTCCGTAAAGCCATCAACATAACAACTTCTTGCACTGTCAACAACTTCAAGGATCTTATTATAGAAATAAGCTACATCCTTGTTGCTACCCAATACAAACATTTCAAGGTCTATATGCTTGAAATCCTCTACTAGCCGCAGCCCTGCTTTACATGATAAGGTCCTAATGAAACTACTTTCGGATCATACTCGTTTTTGTTGTATTCATCCATCTTTAATAGAGGTAAAACTTTATGTATTCGCCTTATCCACGAGTATGTATACCTTCTTGGCATAGATTATTCTTCTTGCTTTTTTGGTATCTGTTCGATTCTTCTTTTTGGTATCCAATAGTGTAATGCTGCAAAATCGATTTCTGTGCTTTTACTTCAAAGGTACATTATATGTGGCGCATAAGTTGGACCTATATGCAGTCGAGAACTTACGAGCTTGGGAAATTTTAAGCTTGTCCCTTCAATCCCTTTTTCACTACTAGTTTCTTGTTGTCTCTGACTGGCGCAGGTTGGTGATGGAACCACTATAGTTGTTCTGCTTGCAGGAGATTTTTTAAGGAAGCCAAGCCTTTTGTCGAAGAGGGTGTACACCCGCAAAATCTTATTCGTAGTTATCAACCGCTTCTAATATGGTGGATTTTTGCTTCTCCTGGTTGCTTGTTCCTTTTGGTCTTACCCCTTTTAGATATATTTACTGTCCTAGTAGAGTGCAGATGGTTTGTCATCATAGTTTAGTGAGTAATTTGATATTGATTATGTGAGCAATCGAGAAGGTAAAAGAATTGGTTGTTAGCATAGAGGAAAAAAGTTCGGAAGAGAAGAAAATTATGCTCGCAAAGTGTGCTTCTACAACTCTGTCATCAAGGCACCGTGGAGGGGAAAAGGAAATATTTGCATCCATGGTTGTGGATGTTGTTCTTGTAATCGGAATTGATGATAGGCAGAACATGATCGAAATTAAGAAAGTATACAATCTTGCAACAGTTTTTTTGTTAATGTTGGACTTTGTGGTGTTAGCCTTTAAATTGGTAGTGCAGCCATGTGCAAAAACATCAACTAGAGAATGGAGGACATTGAATCGAAGGAGAAGAAAGAAGAGAACTAGAGCTAATGGAAACAAAAGAACAAAAAAAAAAATTAGCCTATCGGGTCAAATTTTTCGAAATGGGTTTTTAGACTAAGTGGGTCACATTTTTTAAAATGGATAAAGAAAATCCATTTCACTTTGCCATGTCACCCAACTGTTAAAAAATGACAATTTTAAACCTTAAAAAAACGTTGAGGGCATTTTTGAACCATTTGGAATACGTTAAGGGCATTTTTAACTTTTTTCCCTTGTTTAATTATGCCATGGTCAATAATATTGTAGTAATATATGAATAAATCATGCATGTTGTATTGTGATAATAATTAAGTCGATGTTATTTGGGTAAAATTATGCACATGATACTAAAGTCAAGTCATAAAGTGATATGGGTGTTTTTTTTTGGTACAGAAGGCGACTTAATCTTAATTAGATAATATGCATCAGTACAACAGGTTCAACCACATTGCTTGTAGCATTACATGACGAGTTGGGATTGGACTTTGTACGTCCGTTAATAATACAATAGTGTTGGGTTATCCCACATCGGAAGTGGAAGGGGCTGGTGGTCAATTTATAAGTGTGAGGGAAAGCCTCAACCTTTGAGCTAGCTTTTGGGTTGAGAAGGCCCAAGACCACCCAACATTGGTATCAGAGCCCAGGTTGTCAACAAGTCTCAGCCCACCGGGAGGAACTGGGTTGTCGCTCTCTCCAGCCCAAGGCCCGATGTGTGAAGGGGGAGATTGTTGGGTTATCCCACATCGGAAGTGGAAGGGGCTGGTGGTCAATTTATAAGTGTGAGGGAAAGCCTCAACCTTTGAGCTAGCTTTTGGGTTGAGAAGGCCCAAGACCACCCAACAAATAGTAATTAGGAAAGTGTTGCGGATTAGGGCAGCCGTTAGAATTACAAATAGTATTGATAGTACTAGCATGTGGATTTCTAATGCCTCTAAAACAAACACTGGTGAAACTATCCATTCTTTAGCGCCAAAAACTTGCATCATCATCCCCTTCTTCGCTAACAAGTCGACTGCCTTGTTCTGTTGTCAGCCTTCATGGCTGATCTGGGCATCCCCAGTTGCACTTGGAGATCCCTGTATTCATAAACAATGTTGGCATAAGCATTTGATTGGGAATTTAACATATTTATTACCTCCATTGAATCGGTAGATATCTCCAAATCAGTGATGTTATGTCTCTTTGCTAGTAGAAGGCCTTGCAGTAGTGCCACTATTTCGGCGTTTTTGATAGAATTAATATTTATTTTGGATCTACATCCTGTCACCCAGACGCCTTGCTTATTTCTAATTATATTACATGTCTCTCTTCTTTCGTTTTAAAGTTAAAGGAGCCATCAATATTAACATTGAAGTGGCGACTGGTGGGGAGTCCTAGGGTCTAGTGTTGGTGGTCATAGGGGATTTGTAACCTTTTGTCAAGTGCAGGAATTCCAGGGTTTGAAATTTAGAAAGGTCTGGGGGTATATCGTTAAAAAGGTTGTGGTAGAAGTTATTATTTCTATTGAGCCAGATGTTCCACATAAAGAACGGAAAAGTTGATCACCAATTGATGCACATGACTTTAGAGTTGATGTATCCAATTTCATATAACCAGTTAACATTATTATTTGCTATAATGATGGATACAGGGTTAAGAATATTGAGTTCTTCCCAGTGCTTAAGGACTATTCTACAGCCCAAGAAAATGTGTTTAACAGTTTCAACAGCTCTACGTGAATTGCAGCTAGTGTTACGGGCAATGTGTATGGAGTTGAGGAACTAGTTGGTAGGGAGTCTATCATGGTTAGCTAGACACAGAAAGTGTTTGATTTTATTGGGGCAGTGTAAAACCCAAAGCCAACAAAAGTTTATGTTATTATTGAAGCCTTTCTTATGGATTCTTAGAGCTTTATAGGTGGAGCCAGTTGAGAAGATTCCATTTTTCGTCAAGTCCCAGACTTTCTTATCCTAGAGGAGAGGGTTTCAAGGTATATGGATGCTTATAATGAGGTTTTTAATGGGTGTGGAAAGATCGAGGGTTAGATCAATGAAAGACCAGTTGTGACCTCTGATTATGTCGCTTATTTTAAGGGTTTGGTCTTTTAAACTAAGAGGTCCTGATATAAGATTGCTAAGAGCTTGACTGTTGGAAATCCATTTATCGAACCAAAAAGAGATTTTGTCACCTTTACCCTGGTCCCAAGTACTGTGCTTAGCGCATTCACCCCAGCAATACATAATATTTTTCCAAATTGTGGAGGAGTATTTCAAGTGATTGGAGAGGTTGTGTAGGTCCGTATTCCTAGTGTATTTTTTGTGAGAATAGATGCCCTCATCGAGTTCTTTTGTACATATAGTTTCCATGCTAATTTGGTAAGCATGATTTTATTCTTTGCGAAACTTTGTTGGAGTCCCAGACATCATGTTCCTTTATCCCTAGTGACAATGTCCCAACTCACCAAGTGGAGCTTTATTTTTTCCGATGGGGTGCCCCCAAAAAATTTTCTTTTTAGTTGGTCTATGTGCTTGTTGATGGAAGCAGACAGTTCTACAATCTGCATGACATGATTTGCTATGCTACCAAGGGTTACTTTTATCAGGACAGAGCGCCCCGCTCTGTTGAGGAATTTTGTTTTCCACCATATTAGGTGAGTTTGCAAGTTATCCAGAATGAATTGGAAGTCGTTAGTAGAGGGTTTGCGGTGGAAATTGGGGAAACCTAGGTATTTTTCAAAAGCAGTAGCTTGTATATTTAAGGTATTAATGATTATGTTGCCGGTAGGTGTGTTACAATTGGCGGAATAGAGGATCTTAGATTTAGAATTATTGATGCTTTGTCCTGACCAAGATCATAATCACTTCAAGATTTTTGCAATGACACGACTTTATTTGTATGGGCCATTAGTATTAGGTCGTCTTGCAAAGAAAAAGTGGGAATGTGGGTCCACATAGGAATCTTAATAGGGGACCATTTTGAGCGCATAACCGCTGCATTAATTTGGTGTGAGAGAACTTACATACAAAGTGTAAAGAGGTAAGAGGATAAGGGGTCGCCCTGGTGTAGACCTCTGGAAATATTAAAGAAGTTGGTATGGGATCCATTGCATAGTATGGCTGTCTTGTTGGTGCTTATGCAAGACATGATAAGGTTGTTGATTTTGGTGGGAAAGTTAAAAGAGTGAAGCGTGTGTCTGATAAAGTACCATTTGAGCTGCTCGAATGCCTTTTCAAGGTCAATTTTTGCAATCATATTGCCACTTTTCCCTTTCATTTTCCTATAATGATTGATGACCTCTTAAACAATGATAGCATTAACAGATGCTTGTCTATTTTGGAGAAATCTAGTTCGGCTCAGTCCTATAAGATTGTTCATAGGAGGTCGGAGCTTAAAGAAGAAATTTTTCGTGATAATTTTGTAACTAAGATTACAGAGGCTGATGGGGCAGAACTTTTTAAGGTTAGATACACATTCTTACATTTAGAAATTAGACAGACATAGGTTTTATTGCTGATCTCCTTGATGCATTCGTTCACAAAAGCAATTTTGTAGAACGAAATTACAGAGAGGCCTACGTCTACGTGCCAATACTTTTGATAGAAGAAGGGGTGGAGACCATCAGGTCGCGACGCTTTGAATGGTTTGAAAGAGTTATGTTTTTTCCTTATCTCTTCCTCGATGGGCATTTGATTTAGAATCTCTGACTCGAAGAGGGTAATGTGGCTTAAGGGGGTTGTGTACCATTTAGAGTTTTGATGAACAGTCCTAAAGAGGAGCGAGTAGAAGGATTCTACATGGATGGTTAAGGATTTGTTATCGTCAGCTTGCGGCGCAAGATTCTAATTTTCCTTCATCAAAGATGGTGGTTAAGTGGAAGAATTTAGTATTGACATCTCTGTCGTCCAGCCAATCAGCCCTTGATTTGAGTTTCCAGAAGTCGTCTTTTTGCTTCATAATGTTATTATACTCCTTGATGAGATCCAGTTCAAGGTCCAAAAGGAAGGAGCTACTGGGATAATTTTTGGAAACTTGGATACCTTCGAATGGTCCTATTTTTGTTGAAGATGTTCCTGAAGTTTTCTTTAATCCAAGTAGTAACATCTTCTTCAAATCATGAAGTAGCTTCAAGGAGATTGTGGGATGTGTTCCAGGCCTTTTCAATAATAGAGGGGAGATGTGGGTATGAGCACCAGATTATCTCGAAAATTAACTACGTCATTAGTGTAAATTAAACTACTCTTTCACTTGTTAGTGAAAACATATTATCTTCTTTTGTTTGGGGTTGAAATACGTAAATTAATATGGAAGGAAATCAATACGTCGACTACTATTGATACTTTAAACTAGGGTTTGTTCATGGTTATGGTTAAAAAATTAATTCGAACTGCAATTTGAACCAAATCGATTGAAATATCGATATTTGGTTTGGTTGGGTTTGGTTTTAAATTTTGGTTTGGTTTTGGTTTTACTAAAAAAAAAAAAAAGTAATCAAAATGGACCGATAAATTAAATATATAAATTTTATAATTATATATATATATGTATATTATTCATAAATAAAATGTAAATATTTTATAAATTTTAATTAACCTAAGTCTTTAACTTTACCATTTTCTCAAGCCCAACACTTCAATCAACTATAATAATCTTAAGTTTAAGTCCAACAAAATTCATTTAGTCTTTACGTACCTACCCTATTTCACATAAAATAGTCACATTTTCTCTTATTTGTTAGTGACTTAGTGTAATGATAACTCTAGTATTGTTTAATTGTTTAATTGAACCGACAGTAGATTTTCTGTAGATTGTTCATGTACTAAGTGTTTGTGTTTATCTAGATATGTATGTGCTTAAAAAACTATTACTTTCAAACTAGAAAAACAGTACCAATAACCAAACCAAACCGACAATAATCAAACTGACAGTTATTTTCTTCGTTTGATTTGGTTATAGAAATTTAAAAAACCAACTAGATTCATTTGATTCTGATTTTAATTAATAATCAATTCAAACCGAATCACGAAGCCTGCTACTTCAAACGTTTACATGTTATCCTTCTTTTAAGAGTACATGTACAGAAGTCAGAATATAGAGCAACAAGAGTATGCAAATTAGGTTTGGCACAAGTGAAATGAAAGCAAAAGATGTACTGCTATACTTTTCGAGAGAACATTGTTAATTTTGTCATATACTTCAATGGGTTTTATTATTATATGGATCGCGTTTAGTTTGACTAATAAAAGTAAACTCTACTCCAATTTGTCAATCTCTTCAAAGTATAATATTATCAAGTTGTAAGGATTGTAAACTGTAAACTAAATAAACTAGACCTAAGTTTTGAAAAATATTAATATCATACCTTTATACTTACTAAAAAGTTAGATAATTGAATTTTACTCAATAAATATTCCTCGAATGTAAGAATCAATCAATAGTGTGACAAGTTATTATTGTCATTACATACTATTTTTTTTACATGTTTCTACAACTAATTTGGATTTGATATTGATGGTTTACCAAACAAATTAAAGAAAATCATAAAATAAAAAATAAAAAGCAAATCAGAGCTTTTATTTTTAGACACTTGTCAATTGCTCTAGCTTCATCTTACAAGCGGTCAATTCTTCCCATCATCGCTTAAATAATTGTTATAACATGATGTGCCACGCCGGGGTCGAGTTATGATATATAATTATTTTTGTTTAAAATTCAACAAATATATAAGAAATATAATATGAGAATTCAGTGAGTTGTTAATTTGATGACATAATATGCATTTTTTTATACGTTATTGGTCTCTCAATTATATGTGTAAATCTTTATTTGTTTAAATTTAAATAAATAAAAATTTCTTAATTTTAAATTTTGAATTTGCATCAGATTAATTACTATTAGCTTCCATCCATTAAACGGACCATTAATACAATAATAGTACGATAAACTAATAATCCTATTAAATAGTATGACACTGTTAAATTGAACAAACTTTTTTATTATTAGCTTCCATCTATTAGATGGACCATTGATACAGTAATAGTAAGATAAAGTAATAATCCTATTAAAATTGCATGATACTGTTAAATTGAACAAACTTTTTTAATTGTAACAGATAACCTTCTCTATATGTGATAATGTAAACAACGAATGATACATTTTATTTCAATTAATTAATCAACCAGCCTCGCTAGAACTCTATTTATTATGGCGTAGCTTACAGTTTAATTATTAATTATTTTTTTAATAAAAAACTATTTCATTTTGCTTCAACAAGCAAGCCAGTAATTAATACTTTGTTTGGATCATTATTGTCCATTGTTTTATAATGTATTGTATTGTATTATATTGTATTGTATGATAAATATATTGTTTGGCTAGGCTGTGTTGTTTGTTGTTGTTTAATAACATTTTAATTGTTTGGTTTGATAGTATCGTACTGTATTGTTATTTATAAATTTACTATAATATCATTGTGATTATTCTAGGCTAGGACGTTTGATTAAATTTAAATAATTAAGGTAATGGGTAAAATAGTATTTTGAAATATTATGTAAAGATATAATAAAAAAAGAAACTAAGTAACAATGGAAACACACCAAATCGATTGTTCCATAAAATATTAATTTTTATTGTTACGTAACAACCAAATTTAACAATATAATATAATATATTTTAAGTAACAATTAAAATAAATATTATAGATATAATAACAATATAATACAATATAATATAATGAGTTGTAAAACCATTACTCCACTACCAACTTAGGATGCAAAATATACACTAATTTAGATGTGTATTAAGTTATGATAATAAAGTCAGAATTTTTTTTAAAAAAAATATTTAAATTTGGAGAAGTCAACAAAATTCCTAGCAATATTCGACTGATATTTCACCTATATGCATGCACTTTTTTGAGGAAATTGGAAACTTAAGACTCCTTTTTTTTCTCCAGATCTATTAAGCTGTCTTTTAATATAATACGTAATACCTTTGAATATTTTTTAATTAAGCTATTCCTTTTTAAAAAAAGTTATAAATAATAGTAGTATAACAATTATATATTAAAGCTTAAAATGAATTTAACGAAAATTAGACCGAACGGATCGTATTACTTCAAACTTCATTAAATTCGTCAGGCTTAGATCCCGCCCTGAAAAAAAGATACTTTAACAGTCCAATCGAGACAATAACTTCTTTTCAATTTTTGGCTTTGATCTAATAAAGCGGAAAGTTCAAACAAACACCTTTTGCGTCTCCATTCTCCCTTTCTTCTCCATTCTCCTGCAAATTCTCTCTGTATTTTCCATCCACCTCTGTAAATGGAGAGGATTGTGGTGAGAAGAGAGAAGCTTCGAGCATGGATATTGCTCTTTTTGTCGGTTGTTTATTCTGGAAGGATGACCTTAGCGGCCAGATCTGAAAAGGAGATTAGGGCAAGGTTTTACGGTAATTTAGTAAATTCGTCCGCTCCCGAAACTAATGACGGTACTATTGCCAAAATGTTCGATCGTGTTCTCGAGAAAGAGTTTTCTGAAAACGATCAGCCTGAAGGTAAGTTTTCTCCATTTTCTCTTTATTTATTTTTTCGGAATTAGTTTTTTTGTGTTCGCTGATTACAAGTTAAGTTGATTTATTTTCGGTGTGAATATTGAGAATTGAATACAAGTTAATGGTGTATTTCCTGTTTTTTAATGAGCTTGTGACAAATCTAATATTTTACTAAAGGTTCCGGATTCGTGGTGGTTTTATGATTTATGATGACATATTATACATGATGATGACATTTATGTCTTATGCTTGATTGATGAACAACCTCTTCAAAACAGTGTAAATAAGGCAAATGAAGTTATGAGCTTTGGTAAATCAAATTCTATTTACTACAAAAAAGAAAGAGCGATGAGCTGAATAGAGAAACCAATTGGAATTTTTATTATGCTCCAAGTTCTGGCATTTAACCAATATGATTACTCAGGAATGTAACAATGCATTCAGTCTGTGTGGTTTGCATAATGAAATGTCGGATTTATCATGTGCCTTTCTCACCTGATTAGGTTCTGATGGTCGCAGCTTTAACAGTACGGTTGCTGATGAGACGGTAAGCTAAGCTATTCATACTTGTCATCAATTTACTTTTGGATCATTTAGTTGTTATCTCTGATATTAAGATCAATAGAAGATTATCTGCTGAAGCCTATAGTTGAGCTCCTAATCAGAGTGCCAAAAGGCCTAACGTTTTGACGTGCGTTCAGAGTGTGACACTTTTACAATTTACTTTTGGTTCCAGCTGATAAAATTTTTTTTGCTCTTTTATGAAAAGCTTACCTTTCTTTTCTATTAGGGAGTCCTGGAGACAGTAGCCAAAATTACCCATGAGAAGATCAAGAAGAATGAGACACATCAGACAAAGTAAATAAGAAGCTGTAACTAAACAGATCACATGCCTCTCCTGGCTTTGTATGAACTTTGCTGAAGTTATTAATTTATTTTGCCTTTTGCAGTGATACTAGATCATTCAAATTACAAGATGTTTTCTCCCTTGAAAATGAAGGTTCTGATGATGTTACTACATTGATTGACAAAAAGGTAAAATATGTATGCTTGAATTGTTGTAAAAATATTGGTCAACATCTCCAACGTGTGCCTAACTAGCTCTTTGTATACTGTTTTAATTGATGACAGGATAATGTGTTTGTCATGTCAAATAAGAAATCAAAATATCCGGTGCTTCAAGTTGATGTGAGGTCAATGTTAATCCTTTTTTGTCCTGGCAATTCCGCTGAATAAACATAGATATTTAGGGATTTTCAGCTTTCATGTAGTTTCCACAGCTAGTGACATGCAGTTTGTGCTACAATGTGTGTCTGCAGACTTATCTCAGACTTGGTGGTGGTTATAGTCTCTGCTGCCATTGGTGGAATCATCTTTTCTTGTTTAGGACAACCGGTATGTCCTTGTAGAAGCTTGTGAAATTTTACTTGGATGATTATGATCTTCTGTGCTTAAATTTCAATTAAACCCAAGTACTGAACGTGTTTTAATCATGATTTCTCGAGGTAGGTTATTGTCGGTTATCTTCTTGCTGGCTCATTAATTGGACCAGGGGGTTTGAAATTCATCAGTGAAATGGTACAGGTATGTAATCCTACAAGACAACACATTGCTTATAAGGAAAAATCACATGTGCCTGTTTGTTGTTGAAATATCCATAGATTAAGCAACAAAGTAATCTTTCCATATGACAACGTTAATGAGAAAGCATAGAGTACATGAGTGTCAAACCGAAAAAAATCTTGAGTTTTGTTTCATTCAGTTTCTTTATTTCATGAAGAGAGATGCTAACGTTTTGTCTGTGCTTTTGGTATGTGATGCTTAATGATCTGCGGGCGTGTATTATTTTGTTGTTTGTCCTTTTCAATTTTGAATAACTAGACTTTCATTAACAGTAGTCTGTGAAATTACTATCATATTCTTGACTGAAATTCATTTAGTTATGATGTAAGTGTGTATCCTGAGTTGAACTCTTTCAGTGTCGATTATATTACAGGTCGAGACCGTTGCTCAGTTTGGAGTTGTCTTCCTTCTATTTGCTTTAGGTCTGGAGTTTTCCTTGACAAAGGTGCTCTATCATTCTTTGTGGGGCTTTTTCCATACAACTGTTAGAACAAATTTTTGAAAAAGTATCTCGGTATTTCAGTATATATCTTTCTTACTTGGGGCAGCCTTCTAACATATTGTCATGCAGCTAAAAGTTGTTGGTCCTGTTGCTGTTCTTGGAGGGTTGCTTCAAATTGTTATCCTTATGTTTCTATGTGGCACAACTGCAATGGTATGGCTGTGGAATTGAATTTTGCTCTCCAATAACTGTTGCTTAGTTATGCATTCTGTAATTTGCTGCAGTTATGTGGTGCAAACTTGTCAGAGGGAGTGTTTGTTGGTTGCTTCCTATCAATGTCATCAACGGCAGTGGTATAATATAAAACCATGATTCTTGTCAGTTTTTCCCTGTTTAATATAAAGTAAATCTCACTAGTGATGACTTTGACCATCTTAAATGAACAGGTGGTGAAATTTCTGGTTGAGAAAAACAGCAACAATGCTCTTCATGGTCAAGTGACGATCGGAACATTGATTTTTCAGGTAAAACCCGTGTCCCTATTACCAAATTTTTAATGGTCATGTCCTTTGTTCATATACATATTACTAGAAGGTTGGTCCTTTTCTTTTTCATTTATCCCCAGGACTGCGCTGTTGGTTTATTATTTGCTTTGCTTCCCGTTCTTGGAGGTAACAGTGGGCTTTTGCATGGAATTATCTCTATGGGAAAAGTGTAAGCTTATGGGTGTGCCACTTCCTATGTTGTTTTTTGTTTTACTTGGCAGCATTTTGAGGCTTAGATCAAGACTAAAATTTTGTTTGCTCTGTCTAGGCTGCTGATCTTATCCATGTACCTCAGTGTTGCATCAATTTTAACTTGGTCATTTGTTCCCCGTTTTCTGAAGTTAATGATTCGGTTATCTTCTCAAGTGAGTACTTCTCATGATCATATTTTATTATTTATTCTTTTCTCCATATGGAATTATCGAGAGGTGTCAAATTTGACCCATTAACGTGAAACCTGTCCAAACTTTAGCGGGTTGGGCCAGTGATATTTTCATGTGGGGTAGAGTTGGGTTGTAGCCCAGGCTGGTCCATAGCTTAGACACCTATTTACGGGTCAGTTTATCAACCCGTTATAGTAGAAATGTGCATGTGCCATCCGTGTACCTCTCACACCTGCACACCAATTAATTGATCCTTTTCTGTAAACCTTTTATTTTAATGTTGTCTGACTTTTGTGTTTTTGGTGTTTGAATAAATAATGGAAAAAATGCAAACTTTTGATTATAAGAGGTTTTCTTAAAAGTTGGATTAATATTTTTATGTTTGAATAATTAAGTGGAGAAGATGTAAAATCTTAACTACAAAGAGGTTTTCTTCCAAGCCAGGTGTTCTCAGAAACGAGATTTAGTCGGCGTTTGTCCATAATTGAGACATTTGGCAAAAAGTAGTATGTGAAAAAAGGTTGAAAATTGGAGTTGTGTTCTTACATGAATACGAACTGAATTTGTTTTTGAATTGTTGTGAGTGATTAGTGAGGTTAAAAAAATATTTGAAGTATGAAAGCTACAATACTCAAGACGGAAAGATATCACTTCGTGTCTTAAGTACAGATCTATATTAGTTGCAGTTACTGCAGAATGATAGACTTATAGTCGAGTAAATAGGCCAAACTTTTGGGACTAACCAAAATGGTTGTACATGTAAGGTAACTCATCAGGCCTTCTGAAGACAAAAGTAATAGTGTAGTACAAGGTTGTAAGTAAAATTTTCTGCTACCTATAATGTTTGAAGGATCTTCAGCCATTGATCAAGTACAGAAGGCCAGATTTAAGCTGCTCCTTTAAATGACAGCCCCTTGGTTGTATTTTCTTCAATGAATGTCAGCCTCAGAGTCTACCACAACTGCACTGATCTTGAATTACCAACTGATGTCAGAATCCACCCAATTTAACTGAATAGTGGAATGGTGATTCATCCAATCTAAGGCAATAAAGCTGAATCACCATTCCCTGAATCAACCTGACAATCGTTGAACCGAATGAAATATTGATTTACTAGAGTGCACCACAACCACTCTGATCTTGATTTACCAACTGATGTCAGAATCCACCTAATTTAACTGAATAATGGAATGGTAATTTGTCCAATCTAAGAATGAAAAATGTGCTTTTGGCAGAATGGCATCAAACCTAATCATGATTCCTTTAGAATCAACCATTTCGATCTTTGGAATTGAATGATATGTTGGAGTCACGATTCTTTTCGCAGGTCATTCTGCAGTATCATACCAGTCATAATTGTTTGAATCTCCAGCTTTTGTCAGTTGATCCCAGCATATGGTGCTGACATTAAACAATTTATATCAGCTGTGCTGCATGTATTTGTACATTTCCGAGCTTAATGCTTTATGCAGTCTTTCCTTTTCAAGTTGTTTACTTTCTTAATTCCTTGTCATTTTCAGACCAATGAATTGTATCAGCTTGCGGTGGTGGCGTTCTGCTTATTATCTGCTTGGGTTAGTTTGAACAATGTTCTAATTTTCCTTACTAGAAATGGGATGGCTATTCTTCAGTTCCAAATTGCAGGATATATATAGTTTCCTAAAACATTCTTGTAAAAGCTCTCTGAAGTAGTGACTACATAGCAAGCAGTGCCAGAATACTGAGGATGTTTCATTTGATTCTTCAGTGCAGTGATAAGCTGGGCCTTAGTCTTGAGTTGGGTTCATTTGTAGCCGGAGTTATGATATCCACAACGGACTTTGCAAAACATACCTTGGACCAGGTATTGATTTATGATAGGATGTTTTTTCTCTCATGCTTTTATTATTAAACATAAATTGGAATGTTGACCATGAACAAATCTACAAGGCATCCTTACTTCAAAGTCATTTTTCTATTTCAACTCACCAATCTTATTCTGTTAATATTTTTATGAGTATTCCATTATATTTGAATGTTCCTGGCTTCTTACAACATCTTCGTACACAATGATATCTTATCTGTGTCAGTTTCTTCTATTTATAGTTTTTCTACTGATTTTGGAACATTTATAAGCTATGAAACATATATTCTCATTTCTCTTTATTGTTCTATCCTTCTTCCATCTTATTTTTCCGTTAATGTCTTGGGCAAGTAAAGCCCTCATTATCTGCTTAGAGAATTTACTATTCATCAGTAGCTATATTTATTTTCATTATCGGATATATGGAAAAATCAAATATCAGAAAGAACATTCTTATTACCATGCTTGCTATACAACAATGACAGATTGTAATGTATTCTTGGAAACATCAAACTATATCGATTTTCATTAATATGCTTTGCGATTGTTAAGTGTCTTAATATTACTTGTAGGTGGAACCAATCCGTAATCTCTTTGCAGCTCTCTTTCTCGCTAGTATTGGAATGCTGATACATGTACAGTTCCTTTGGACACATGTGGATATCTTGCTTGCCTCTGTTATCCTGGTTATAGTTTTTAAGACTACTGTTGCCACTGTGATTACAAAGGTTTTTGGATATAACATTAGAACGTCACTTATTGTAAGTAACCTATCTAAACATTTGTTAGACATAATATATTGCCTTGATTTTTTATGAGTTTGAGTGACTTTACAGGTTGGACTTTTGCTTGCACAAATTGGGGAATTCGCATTTGTGCTCTTGAGTCGTGCCTCAAACCTGCATATTGTTCAGGTGATCTCATCCTATCTTTTTTCACCTGTTATGTTTCTTATCATTTTGAATCATTCCCCTTCATAATACCTTTTAGGAGGCAAAAAGTTTTTTGCGTTCAAAGTGTGACACTGATCTCCTGATGTTCTTCCTCTTAATGTCTTAAATTCATGAAATAAAGGAATTGCACTTACTTTCTGGAGATAGATTGTGAGTGCCGCTATTTCTGTTGTTTCAAAGTAGATAGCATGACACAATTTGAATTTATATATTGGTTTAAGGTTAAACGTTACCAAGTGGTTCTCTAATTTTGTTTCAATCACAACTCTACTATACTGTGTTTTACTTGTTTTTATAATGCAATTAAATTCGCCCTAGTTGAATTTATGGTTTTTAATGTTTCAATCGTGTTTTGGAACAATAGATATACAGTTCAGTTTCTTGCTCAACCTGTTATTTTAAACGAAAGGGGCACTTATACATTGTTTTTCCTTAGCAAATATTTCCTGGCTGCCTAGATGTTATTAGTGAGTCCGTGGCACATAATGGCACCATAAACACTTTTTCTGTTAAACAAGAAAAAAAAAAGAGCACCTTAAAGGAACTCTGCCTGTTTAGTAAAAAACACTAGGTGATATCTTCCAATATGTCCAAGCTTTGGTGAACAAAGCAGAGTTACCCAGTATATGTGTTATGGGAAGTAGCACGTACCTCGTGAAATTAGTTGAGGGCTTGAGGCGCGTGTCAGCTGATTGGGACACCATGTGGTTTTTTCAAAAGTAAATACTGCTTGTTTTGCATTAAGAAACTAGTCTTCAATTATTTTTTTATCTGCAGCTCCTTGATTAGGTTTAGCTGATTATTTGTGCTGTATTCTTACTTTCCCCAAGTACAGTCATTATTATTTTAAGATTGTAACATATGGTGTGTGTATGTGTATATACATATATATTATACATCAGCTGCATAAAACCTGTGCAGCAACCATAATTACAATGTTCAGTAAAATGAAAAAAAAAAAACACCTAGTACATCATTTGTCGCACTCAAATGCCACATTATCGCTCTTCTGAATTTTCTGTGACATATACAGGGCAAGATGTACCTTCTTCTTCTCGGAACAACTGCTCTAAGTCTTGTAAGCTTCTAAATCTTCTAATTGCTTGAGGAAATACTTTCTATGCTCTTATGTTATTTAGTTGATACTTAAGAATGAGAATTTTGTGCAGGTCACAACTCCTGTCTTGTTCAAGTTGATACCTGCTATCATGCACCTGGGAGTTCTTATGCACTGGTTTCCTGTGGAAAATGTCGCACCAGATGAGGTAGTATTTCTTACTGAGATCATGGACTGATTGACACAATTCTAGATGAGATGTTATTTCTTTATCAAATTCACATGCTAACACCTCAAAGATAGATAAAATGTTACTCTCTACTAACTTTTTTATTCATTGCTTATGTTATTGCATTAGCATGCGTAGACATTTAAATGAGAATCTTCTGCCCGCGCATCGTTTGTTTCTTCTGGCTGAGGAACAACAATTAGATCGTACGAGAAACACAGTAAAGTCATCAGTATGTTTTTTTTTTTTTTTGCAGGAGAAAGTTGCAATGATTGATTCGCACAACAGAGTATTGTAACATAGGCTGTGTTTTATATCCAGTAGCATCAACACAGTGGCTAGATGACAGAGAATTGTACAATATACCCAGTTTTGGCGGGCAGTAAATTCGATGTGCATTACTCAGCCTGAACTCATCAAGGATGCAGAGGTTAGATAAAGTTAGATTAAAAAAAATTACGAAAAAGTTAAATTTGTTATGTACATAAATGTTCTGAATATGGATGCTGTATATATTCACACTTCTTGTCTCACGGAACTTGGCCTTGACATCACGCTCACAAAAAAAAATAAAAAAATTGTACCTTGACATTTTTAGTGAATGCCAAAGAATTATCTGCCATCCAAAATTCCCTGCAATCTAACTTTGTACACCGGTCTTGTATTTTTTTCTTAAGAAAAAGATGGATTTTATTTTTCTCCAAATAAGCCAAATCATAAAAAGGAAAGACGAAAACAACGGAATAAAAGGACCAAATATATGGTTGGTAGGATGCATGTTTTAGGGGTTTGGTCATGATCTTTTGAAAAAAAATTGAGCTTCACTTCTTTTTATTTTGTTTAAATATTACCATAATTACTTTATTTTTTCTAAAAGAAAATATAAACATGTTCTATATTTGTTTATTCGTTTGTTAGAATAAAAGTTTGGATCTTTATAAATTGAAGATCTTTCTTCTCATACTACAAAACAATAGTATCCACTATATAGTGATTAAGAGTCTTGTTTAAGGTGGGGATAATTCTTGTAATAAATTTATGTTTTTAAAACTTAATTTTTAATGTATAGATCTTGAGTGGTATTTAATCCAATGATTGAATGAGTTTGAACAGAAGTTCAAATCAATTTGCAACCATTTGATGTAATAAAGATTTTTGTTCAGAAACTATATGTGGAGAAAAGTTTCAATCATATTTCAACATTCATGTTACTTTATCTTATCTTTTTATATAAAAAGACAGATATTTTTTAAATCACTTTTAGTTCATTATATTTTTAACTTTAGTTTTAATCATAGAAAGGAATAGTGATAAAGATTATGTGAACAACCAAGATAATCAAGCATGTGAGGAAGACCCATCATGTTTTGTCTAAGGGCTGTAAGAGGAGGATTGTTAAGGTTTTTTTCTCAAATTCTCTTTATCATATTTGAGTTTTATTTTTTCATGAAGAAAAGTTAAAGTATTGCCATAATTGTTTTTATTTTTCTTTGGCGAAATGATTTGATGGACCGTTGTACTTGTAGGAGTTTGTATTATGAATCTTTCTACTTAAAAAAAACTTTACCAACTGAGCCCCTGAACCCATTGAAACTTAATATTTTGAACTCTTCCTCACATGGTGGATAGTGTGTGAAATACAACTCTTACATGTCAAATTTCACCTCATTTTTAATTGCCACATAGGAAATAAAATAACAAAATTAAATTAAATCTCCAAAAAATTATTTGAAATTTTCTTTCTCTTTCTTCCACATTTCTCTTCTTTCATTCCAAAAGCTTTCATTACGAAAATGCAGTATCATCAAGATCGACAGTGTGGTGGTGAAGTTACCCTCGAAGATTGAGAGGATGATTGGGCCACATTCGATTTTGAAAAGTATAAATTATAGGAGTTACATAGTATAAGATATAAATAACATTCTATCCCTTCTAGTTTTTATTTTACAATAAATTTCTTAAAATAATGAGTAACTGGATACATAATGAGTTACGGGATACATTAGTTATGATACATTCTAATTAAGAGTTATTGCGCTTAAAAAGAAAAAATAACGTAAATTTGATTTTAATTTCTATAATTCACACATATCAGATTTTTAATCGTCCACCCCATTTTAATTCCCATAATTCACGCATGATAGATTGATACATCAAATTGAGTCAATAAGATACATTACAGTTTAATTTGTGTGTATATGATATACTTTGATTTTTTGTGTGTATATGATACATCATGAATTTTTTAAACATTAAAGATTGTGTTGTATATGATACTTTGTGGTTTAATGGATCATTACTTGTACAATATGTTGTTATTCGGGATGATGCATCAGGACAAGTGTCTCAACATCTCACTGAAGGAACAATAAATGAAGATGCTTCAGATAAAGTTCTACAAAACATCAGTTAATCTATGCCAGGTCAGGTTACATTTGATACATCGGTAAAAATATTATTTATTTTCATGTATAATTTATCTATCATCTGGTTTATCAAACCTTTTTAAAATATCATTTTAAATTATACCACATTTGGTATAATATCATCTTAAACTCGAGAAATTATAGATACACGTATTGTTGATCTAGGAAAATTGTCTATTGTTGCTAAACCAGTTAGTGCAGTAAACTCATAGGAGTTAATCGGCAATCACAGTTTTCTTTTGGACAATCAATTACCCATTAATATTCTTAATCACAGAGATTGTTGTTCAAAACGATACTAATAGTCCTCTGACATGTAACATAATGCCTTCAAAAAATTCAAATCTCTTTATTTGACTTCTTTTGGGTCAAGCGAAAAGGGAAAAGAGGACTTAGAGGATGACATTCATCCGTATTTTCCATTTGAAGGTTGTGGGATTACAAATCAATCCCCGTCCTATCTGATTAATGAGTATATTCAGTGGGTTACTAGAGCTCTTCTTAAAAGTCATGTCAACAAGTAAGTTTTGTATTATTTTTAATAATTTACTACAGTTAGTTCATTTTATAATAAAAACTCTTGAATATAATTAATAATACAGAAAACCAACTAAGGATAAGTACAGAGCAAAAACTTCTTCATTTGAGTTTGAGATGATAAATTTTGTTGTTGCATTTTCAATCAACAAAAACACAGCGCAAAAAATGTTGGACTGGTCAGATAAAGTTATCGTATATATGTATATTTAAGGTAACTAATATATATTTGTTTTAATGTATATAATATGGTTATTTTGTGTCAGATACATTTCATTACCATATACTTTTATCACATTTTTTTTAGCATTTTTATTTTCAAATGTATGATTATATTTTTGATGTTTTGTGTAGCACATCAATGTTGTTTTTTACTATCTTTGTAAAAAATAAAATTTTACAGCATAAATCAATACAGATACACAACAGTCAATTGTTTGTTCAATATACACATCCAGAATACTCATGAAAGGTACTGTAACACTTAGGCTGATGATAATATTAGTACCCAAGAATACATTGATCGTGTCTCGGTTGTATCACAACGAAATCATTCATCACAGTTAATCGAAATGTAAACATCGTCTACGAGATGCTATGGTAATCCAATTGGTATTGAAAATTCTTTCATGATGTTGGTGACTGACCTCTCATATACAAATACAATTGACACATGGTCAATGTGTTCTTGGGTACTAATATTATCACCAGTCTCAGTGTTATGATACCTTTCATGGATATTGTGAATTGTGTATTGAACAAATAATCAACTGTTGTGTATCTATATTGATTCATGCTGCGAAATTTTAATTTTTTACAAAAATAGTAAAAAACAACGTCGATGTGCTACACAAATCATTAGAAACATAATTATACATTTGAAAACAAAAATGATGAAAAAAAGTGATAGTAGTATTTGATATTGAAATATATCTGACACATATAAAATAATTGTATTAGATACATTATAATAAATGTATCATCTACATGATAACTTTACCTTATCAGTCCGATATTTTTTAACTGTTACATGGCGTATAATCAGTTTTCGTTGATTGAAAATGCAACAACAAAATTCATCATCTCAAATCCAAATGAAAAGGCTTTTGATTTGTACTTATCCTTTGTTGTAGTAAAATTATAAACAACTGTAGTAAAATTATCAAAAATAAATACAAAACTTACTTATTGGCATGACTTTTGAGAAGACCTCTAGTAACCCACTGAATAAACTCATCAATCAAATAGGACGGGGGTTGATTGTTGTCTCACAACCTTCAAATGAAAAAACGGAAGAATTTCATCCTTCAAGTTCTTTTTTTTCTTTTCACTTGATACAAATGACGTCGAATAAGGAGATTTGATTTTTTTTTTAAGGCATCCTGTTACGTGTCAGGGGAGTACTTGTATCGCTTAGAACAACAATTTTTGTGATTAAAATATCAGTGGGTCATTGACTGTCCCAAAGAAAACTGTGATTGTCAGTCAACTCTTGTGAATTTACTGCACTAACTGATTTAGCATGAATAAACAATTTTCTTAGATTAGCAATAAGTGTATCTATGACTTCTCGAGTTTCAGATGATATTGTACCATATATGGCAGAATCATATATGATTTAAATTGATAGTTTAATAAGATTTGATAAACAAGATGATAAATAAATGATACATGAAATATAAATAATAATTTTACCAATGTATCAAATGTAATTGGACCTGACATAGATTGACTGATGTTCTGTTGAACTTTATCTGAAGCATCTTCATTCATTGTTTCTTTAATGAGATGTTGAGGCACTTATCCTGATGCATCATCCTGAATAACAACACATTATACAAGTAATGATACATTAAATTACAAAGTATAATATACATACAAGCATTAATGTATCAAACATAACTTACATTCAACTGCAAATTACACACAATCTTTAATGTTTCATAATCTTTTGTTTGAATTTTCTTCGCATCAACTGTTGTTGTGGAGGGTCAACGAGTAAGAGCATCTTGAATATCATGAAAATCAACGACTTCGCCTGGTGTTTGAACATGCATTCTGAATTACAAATATTGGTTCAATGCTATGACAAAAATATGTATCATACAAAAACTGTTATTTACAACAAAAATTTGAAAGCTTAGTAAAAAATTGTTATTTACAGATGTAAAATGAATGTTACCTCGGAGAAAATACTGGACATAAACGTTTCACATTTTGACTTTTACAGTCACGATCCTCCAAGTACAAATCCTGAGAATGACATTCGCTACTTTAAAAGAATCTCTGAAATTTTGATTAGATGTTCAGTCGTAAGTTCATACATTCGGTGCATAAGGTATGCCAGATAAACGATACATGTGTTTGTGAAGGTCGAAGTCTTGCATGGGCAATTTAATTAGCTTGTCGAATGTAATCCGGCCCCAATGATACAATTCATACCTACATCTTCGACTATTAAAAAATTTTGAATCAATATTGAGGTATCACCAAGTTGACATAACATGAATGTATGGACAAGTATAAGATTGGCATCTGAACAGTGTCCTGTGCGGTCTTCGAATCATCCGTTTGAAAGCATTTAATTAAACGACTCTTGATTATACCTACAGTTGCATCAGGAAAGTACCTTTATAATAATTGACTCGAAGTGAATTCTGGGTATGAAAAATTCTTAACATTTCTTTTACATTTAAGGCCAATTATTATGGCAAAATCCTTAATACTATATTGTAATACACTTTCATTAGCATGTCGAACATGCAACAAGTCTTCGTTATCCAGTTGCGACTGCAACAACATATACTTTTTGATTTGTCCCTGAAAATTGCATTTTTGAAATGTTTTAAAATGATCCAAAAAAAATGTAGTCTTGAATAGTTCAATCCCTTCTTTCCCTATGGACTTTTGATCTCATTCGCAAAATCAATATTGTATGTTGCTTCAAATTTCAATGCATGTGCTGGTATTTTTTTGATAATATAATTCATGTTCTGCAAATTCAAAAACAAAACATAAAATGTACATGTCTAATCTCAACCACATGATATAATTAAGAGTGAATATAATCTGAAAATGAAGTATATATATCATAATTTTATAATGACATCATATCAACTACATTATACATTATGTGTCAATAATACAAACTAGGCCAATCTACATTGCATAATATACATGAGTAATTAACTGTAGTTCAACCAACAAAATACTTAAATTATTATCATGAACAAATTGTATCAGACATGAACATGATGAAAGATACATTAATGGAGCAATCAATGAATCTAATATATATTCAAAACTATACTAAAAATAATGATTTTACCGTATTTCAAATTAACATAATTAAAGATATATCAATGGAAACATTAATGAATCTGAAATACATTTAAAATTGTATCTATACAATATAGTGCTAAAAATTTGAGATTTTAATGTATTAGAAAAAACACAAAATCACCAGCATACTACACTAACATTGAATGGAAAAAAAATATATCTTCATTGTTAAAGGAATTTTAAGTTGACCCAATATACCACATGCATCAATGTAACAAAAAATTAAAATTTTAATGTACCAGTAAAACACAAAATCAATCGATTACAAATCAATAATTGTCGATCAGACTATGAGAACATAGAATTGAAAAGTAATGTATCTTCACTATTAATGTATCAAACTATTTCTGTCCCAGCACAACTAATTTCATATCAAAGCTAAAAAGATAAAAAATGTTATGAAAACACTTACCTTAGAAAATGAAGGTCGACAAATGACAGATGTCATTTTATTTTATTTTTTGGGATTTTTTTCAACCTTTGTTTTTTACTTGACAATGCTCTTGTCCTTCATCGCTAATATGTCATGCAATAATTTGAATCTGTTTTCGGCTCACTTTTGATCATCAGAATCATATATACAATTAGCATTGGTGAAATTTATTTGAGAAATAATAATACTAAACGATGGACCCTGATCCGTATGTATCAATAAAAAACACGATGAAGACAACAATAGAGAATTGAATTCCTACCTATTTGAAACTTTGCAACTGATAAGCTTGAGAGAGACACCATATAAACATCAAAATAAAGTTTTCCTTCTAATTGCCAAATAAGTATTATTATAACATCATATGATTATTTTGCTATGCATTTAAAATTTAGCCACTGCTACATGTTTCTTCAATTGCCAAATAGGTACTGTTATAAAATCGTGCTTATTTGCTATGCATTTAAATCTAGCCACTACTACAAGTTTCTTCTACAGCCAAATAAGTACTTCTATACTATCAGTACCTAATAAAGCAAGGTTCACTTTTCTCTGTATCTCTGAATTATTTCATTTGTATCTCGTAATAAATTTATATTATGTCAAAACTACTATATTAAATTCAGATGAATTCGATAATAGTGTTATATCCACCCTGCTTCTAATTCGTAAGGTATGAAGGACTATCGGTTCATTTGAAGTTAGAGGAGAGTTTTGGAAAATGTATTTCTTAATTTTTGAAGGAAAATTATTTTTCTTAATTTTGAGAAAAAATGAGTTGATTTGAAAAATATTTTTCAAGACTTTTTGTTCCAACCAAATATGAGAAAATTGAAAAATATTCTTTATACCAAACACACCCTTTTACTCGAGTACAAAATATAAGGACACCATCTTGGAAGTGGTTAAATTCTCAATACATTAAAGGCTTGTTCGGACGTAGTTATAGTATTTGGTTAATTTTTGTATGAAAATAAGTAATTATAAATATTTTTTATTTTATTCAAATAATATAAAAGTACTTCAAAATTATTAATTAATTTAAAAACATTTAGAAATAAGTCAATCTAAATATGCTTTGAAGAATAAGAGGCCGTTTTAAAAAACTAGCTTTTAAATTTTAAAAAAAAAAAACAAGATAATTTTTTTTTATGAAAATAAGTATTTATAAATATTTTTTTATTTTATTCAAATAATTTAAAAATATTGTAAAATTATTAATTAATTTAGATTTATTTAAAAATAAGTCAATCTAAATATGCTTTGAAGAATAAGAGACCGTCATAAAAAAAATTAACTTTTAAATTAAAAAAACAAAAAGTCAAATTTAAATGGCTCTTTAGTAAAAAATTAAAATGCAAAAAAACTTTTAAATTTTATTGTCTCAAACTAAAGATATAAAGAATATATCGAAATATCATTATGATATTAAATATATCCTATGTAAAATTAAAAAATTATCACAAAAACAACTAAATAAATAGTAATATATTTGTTTTTAACCAAACAAATATTTTTTTTACAAAAATAATATAAACAAATTAAAATACATGTAATATCATATATTACTATTTCCTCCGTTTCAAAAAGAATGACCCTATTTCCTTTTTAGTTTGTTTCAAAAAGAATGACTCTTTTTCTTTTTTGACAACATTTTATTCTACATGGCATGTTTAAGAACACAAGATTAAAGGATATTTTAATACATTTGACATAACTTTAAATTAGAACCACAAGATTAAAAAGTCTTTTCTCTTTTTTTAAATTTTGTTTCAAGTCAAACTAGGTTAATCTTTTTTAAACGGATGAAGTATTTTGTTTCAAGCATAACTATAACCAAAACATCGCATCATGATTTTATAGATGTGCAATTGAAGTGTTGTGATAAACTCAAAAGTGAAGTGATATGCACTTTTGTTCAGACTGGATTTTGCAGCCTTGTTTAGCTATTATTAGATCCTACACTCAAATTTTTTAAAAAGTGAACATTACATAGCCTCACCAAGTCCTATGATGGGTACTATTCAGTTTTATTAAACCCCTAAATCTTTTTTTTATTTTTTGATCGAGACCTTTGTGTTTGATTTTGTTTATCATTTGGATCCCTATATTAATGATTTTATGAATGAAACCTCTAAATTCACTAAAACACGTGAGTTTAAAAGTTCGTTTGATAAAGCTATAAGTATAGGGTCCAACTAACAAATGAATTCAATTAATTTTGAATGTTCAGATTACAATTTAAGACATTAAATTAACGTTTGATCATGATTAATCAAATATTTTTAGAATAAAAACAAATTTACAAGAGTAGGTCATAATTATTAGAATATGGTAGCTTACTTTAGTATTTACTGAAAGAAATATTTATATATATTCATTCATCAATAGTTTACCGTGTGTTTAATTGTGTATATTTAATATTACGTGACATATTTTCTTGTAACGATCGAATAAAAATAATATAGATTTCACACAAATTTATATTTGAGATTAAATCTTCAATTTAAATATATTTTATTAAATTGAGTAACAATACAATATTCATTACCGTTTGATTAGAATCAACCTAAACAAACCAAGTGTATTAAACAATTTCTTACAAATACAAAATAGTCAATCAAAAATGTTATAAAATTGGCTACTTTTAACTTCAAATTTTGTTCTTAATTTATTGCCCCACAAATATCTATAATATTTATTATCAATCATAAATTTATTTATTTTTTAAAACTCCATATAATCATAATCAATTAAGATGACTATAAAATATAATAATCGCAAGATAAAATACATCATAATTTTATCCTGCATTTAATTAACGATATTAGATAATCATTAAATTATTTATTCAACCACTAATATTGAGATAAATTATTTTATATACATACTGAAATAAATTATACTAATATTGAGCTAAATAACTTACTCTAAAATAATTAATTTTAAATAAATTATTCCCAACTAAACAAACCCTAAATTCTCTGTTGGTGAGCCTAAAAATTTAGGTCCCCTTTCCTTGTTGACTGCTTAAGGCTACTACCCTTAAGTTGTAGGCATGTTTGTTCTTTTTTCTTCTTTAATTTTAACAACTAACAAAAAAGTTACTGTAAAGCTTGCAAAGAAATAGCTATAGTATTTATTTTTTCAATAAAAAATAAATCACTAATTACTTTTTGAAATTAATAGAAAAATTCAAAGAACTAATGCATAAATATCTTATCCTCTTTTTTTAGCCATCTTTGTTTTTAACTTTTCACCTAATATACTTAATTTTATTAAATTAAATTAAATTTAAGTTATATTTAAAATAACTTCAATTTAATATTATAATAATTAGAAAAAGTATCACAATTTTTATTTTTAAAAAATAATTTAATTTGACTTGACAGAAAATTTAAAATATGTCATCATGTCGTGGGAAAAATATAAATTATTAGATTATCAAAAAACAAAAAATTTAAAAAAACAAATTAAAAAGAATAGCAGATTATTCTACTTTAAATGGAGGATGAAATCATTTATGAGTCATATTACACGTTTGCAATTATATGCCTACATGATTTACAAAAGAAAATCAGTGATCAAATAAGGCCTAACCCATCGGTGATCAAATAACTGTAACTATAAAAAAAATTTGGTTCAAAAAAATTAGAACTTATAATCTCAACCATTGTTTAAACTTTAAAATATATGTCATTACAAAAGATTTTCAAAAGTTAAAAGTAATATATTTACAAAAAAAAAAATATTATATTCCTTTACTTTATTTGCACAAAACGATTTTTTCCCTACCTTAAAAGGATTCAAATAAATTCTTTTTTAGGCTTTGGCTCTGTCCACTGCTCAATATGCGTATCATCTTTTGATTCTTTTCAGTTTTTTAAGCCAAAAAAAAAAAAAAAAACAGGACGGAGAAAAGTAAAAATTTAGGCAGTCAAACTACAAAAATGAAAAAATAAGGTTAAAGATTTTCCATTTCAATATGAAAAAACAAAATACTCAGAACATAGAATCAATGTATTTTACACTAACAGAGGAAATTATTTATTTATTTTTTCTGCAAATATGATCCTCTCTTCAGAAAAACACTTGTAAAAAATATCCTTTTCCTTTCTTTGGGCCAAAAAAAATAAAATGAAAACGTGATAATATGCTCTTTTTTGCAGATAATTTCTATTTTGTTACGTATATTCAGTCTCTTTATTTTATTCCAATATAACCCAAACTTTTTTAGGAAATTTATTTTACTTTTATCTAAAACTCTCCCTTATTCCAAACCAATCACTTTTCTGTTCCATCTTTATATCGGCTTCAGAATTCGCTCCTCACTCGCAACACATACGCGCGTGTAGTGCAAACGCGATTTGATACTACGCGCTAAAAGTGAGCGTGGAGGACGGTGAGAAAAGATGGCTGTCAGAATTATGAGCCTTTTGTGTAGATACGGCCGCTGCTACCACTTTTTATTTTCAACAGTGAGTAGTCACTACCAATAACAAACGTCGCTTCACCGCCGTTTACTGTTTCACTTTTTTTAATATTCGTAGCTCGAAATTTGAAATTAATTAAGTTTATATTTTATTATAATATTTTTATATATGCTCTAAAAAATTTAAATTAATAATTACTGATACTTATAATATTCTTTATGTAATTTATAAATATATTAATTTTATTTTAAAAAGGATAAATGTTTCATGCGTAAATTGATAAGTGATCCACGTCAAGCAAGTGAGTATCACACTCATCAATAGGTTATGTTGAAAATAATAATTTGTATATGGTATCTATTGGTTTATGTTTAATTAAAATTTATTATTTATAGCATTTATTTATTCATATTTAATTACGATTTATTAGTTAAAAGTGGTTTATAATCCTACTTTACTTTGGTTTGTTACTATTGGGATAAAATTTATTCATTGAGTGTTTATATCAAATTAATACATGCACGTTATGTGTTTAAATTTATAAATCATTTTACTTCATTAAATCACGTAGTAATAAAAATTATATTAGCTTGATGTAAACACTCAATTCGGATAAGTTTTTTCCATAGAATTGCTCTTATTACATATTTTTAACGTAGAAAAATACAAGAATTATTGATTTATTAAATAAAAAATCCTAGCCAGCTGAGTCTTTTCACTTGTGCATGCACGCATAGTCGCATACTAGCAATTTTGTTAACTGTGATAACTCATAATACACAATCATGGCACCAACAACAAAGTGCGTTTTTTTAATCATAGTTATCGAGTTTGATAAAATTATTCAATTTTAGTTGTGTTTAGAATTTGTTTCAATGTCTTATTTACTTATTTATATTTAATTAAGATTTGTTAGTTAGACTGATTCCTAGTCCTAATTTACTTTGATTGTTAATATTATAAATAAAATATTTTCGTTTCTATAACACTAAATTTAAATAAATTCAAGTGTTCACTTGAAACTGCGATGAGTATATAGATCAAAACAACAAATTAAAGCAAGTACAAAGGTCTCTCTTATTATTTTAGGTTTTGAAACGTGCAAACACCATATTTTTAAGGTATTAATTTGTTCTTATTATGAATGATTTATGGTGGACTAATGTGGTATTATGGATATTGACCTTGTTTATGAAATATAATAAAATCATGCATACTACATTACTACTAAATAATTCCTCAAATAAGAATAATGTGTGATGAGTCTCCAAAACCATAATTAAACAGTAGAAAATCGTTAATTTGTAGTAATTAATTGAAGTATATTAGTATTTCAATTGTTGTCAGATCTGATATAATAGATAAACCAATGGAGTTGCAGAAATAGATAGAGTACTTAATTAATTAATTCCATTGACTTTAGTACTCAATTACTATATGCACGTCAATCTTATGTAATTCTGAATTCTGATACACATTACGAGCCCTATCATGCCAACATTCAATATTTGTGAATCTTCTTTAAGAAATATTAATATTTCTCGATCTCAATTTATATAATATTTTTTATATTTTAAAATTCAAATAATTTAAGTTTAATAGTAATTTTATGTACAAAATATTCAACTTTTTTAAAGTGATGTTTATATATATTAGTAAAATACGTAAAAAGTAATATAAGTCACAATAATTGATAATCAAAATATTTAGAAGATATATGAGAAGTTACAATTAAAGATATATTTATTTGTATATCAAAATTCGAAATATATCACATAATTCAGACAGAGAAGTAATCTATTTTTCTTTTTGATCTATTTTTAAAGAAGATATATGATCTCTTCTCTTTTTTTTTATGTAATATTTTAATTTTAGCTTTTTACGTCATGTATTTAAGGCCATAGATTAATGAACATTTTGACACATTTAATAATTCTTCAATTTATACAACAAATTGAATTTTCTTTCTATATTTTCGTAAACTTCATGTCAAATCAAAACTAGATCGATCTTTGTTTTTTTAAATAAAGGGAGTACTTTATTGCATTCTAATAGGGGAGGAGTTAACTCTTGTCAGGGTACTAGTCAAAAAGTTACATCGTATATACAAGTAATATGATAAACAAAGTGGTTAAAAAACGTATTGCGGACATTCCTAACATAATAAGATGTTGTAGCTCAGTTATTTCAAACGTCTTGAAAGAGTCTAGACACGTGAACTCTCAGTGTTCATATATTCGAACTCACTAGCATCAACTCTTTTTATCCACTTTTTAAGAAGAGCAAGTGTTCCTTCATTTCATATTAAATTAAACATGAATATTAAAATTAAATATTATGCAGTTTAATTTTATTTTTGGAGTACATTAGTAATAAAATTAAAGTATTAAGAAATAATTATATAAAATGACAAACTAATAATATAAAAATAAATACATTAGCTACCATTTGATTTATTTGTGTTCCATAGCAAACTGTTTGTCGGTCCCTCTCTCCCTCATATTCTCGCCGCCACTCTCCCTCTCTCGCTCGCTTCCTGTCGCTCGCCTCTCTCGCTTTATACAATAAAATTGTATAAATTGTGTTTCTGTTTGTATAAAGCGAGAGAAAATTATATATACACATACAGATACATATATCTCCGTCCTATATACTTATAATTATACAATACAAATATTTTCCTGCCCAAGTCTATTTTGTCTTTCTCTCTTTCTCGTTTTATACAAAGTCAAATTGTATATAATTTCTCTCTTTCTCGTTTTATACAATTCATTTTAATTGTATATTCCCTGCCCAAGTCTCTTTTGCCTTTCTCCCTTTCTAGTTTTATACAAATTCAAATTGTATATAATTTTTCTTTTTATCTTTTTATACAATTCAGTTCAATTGTATACAAATTCAAATTTTATATAGATATATAAACACATACAATTGAATTGAGAGGCTAACAACGATTTATACAAATGAGAGGCTAACAACAATTTATACAAATGACCTGCCAGCGAAATTATACAAATCTGAAGAGTAACCAACGAATTAAACAATTGTTCTTTGTATATATGTATAGCGAAATAGGCATAGATTTCAGTTGTATATGTATAGCGAGTTATACATATATATGTTTGTTATGGAGCGCAATTATACAAACTTTGCTATAACATACAAATTTGAATTTTGTATTTGCTATATGTGAAAGTTGCCCAAATATTAATTATTAATATTACATAGTTTAATTTTAAACTTGTTAATACTTTCATTTATCCAAAAAAATATATATTTATACAATTCTTAAACACTATTTATAAAATTTCTAACTATATCACTACATTATAAAACTACAAATTTCCACCTTATAAGATACAATTAAGGTTGTTAAATTATTGAAAAAGTCTTCTTGTTAAATTAATATTTTTGTAGGATACTGAGAAAACAAAAAAGGTTCATATGGGGCCAAACTAAAGTTAAATTCTGAAGGGGTGTTACTCAAAAGTCAAAAGTATATTTAAGTTTTATATTACTCCTATGTCCAACCAAAATTAACATTTTTGTATGATATATGAAAACTCATGTAAGTTTACTTAAATTCAGGTTGGCTTGGGATGGATAATCTTGGTATATTTCACTTCACGACTAGAAATAAAAACATTTTTTCATCGCAAACGACTAAAAGGTTTATTTTACACGTGATTTTCAGTTATTTTTCATTAAATTAGTTCACTTAAAATTTATTGTGAAAATAATCTTTTACTGAAATATTGAATTTTTATCTAATTTTTCTATATAATTTTTTTTTCTTTCTCAATGATTTAATTCAAAAATATATATATGAAATATATAGTAAACATTTTTTATTTTGAAAATTCACTGAAAAAATCCTTATTTTTAATAGGTTTATTAACATGCAACTTTTTTTTTGTGTGTGATGTTATGTCCATATACTCTCTGTTTCAATTTATATGATTTACATTTTTTTAGTCAGTTCTAAAAATAATGAGACATTTTTATATTAAATAACAATTTAACTTTAAAATATTTATTTTACCCTTAATGAAATTATTTATAGCCACACCAATTTTTATCATTTATTTTAGAGCAGAATTTTTTTTAAAGAAAAATCTTAAACTCTATATCGAATCAAACTAAATCACTTTACTCTTTTTGACAAAAAAAAAAAGTTAGAAAGATATATCAATAATCACTTTTCTTGTCATATGGAGAATGAAATAAAAGAGAAGTTCCTCCGAAGGACGTGACCCTTACACCTTGTTTAGATGGTTATTATTCGTTATATTTTATTGTTAGTTTAAATAAAATAAAGGTTTGTATAGTTGTTATTCATTTATTTTATTGTTAGTTTAAATAAAATGTTTATTTTGAAAAAATATTTAAATAGCCCTTTAACTATAGATTTGGTGTGATCTCATCGTTATTTAAGAATGTTTTTTCTCATTATTTATTTATTAATAATTGTATTTTATCTTTTACCTTATCTTTTCATATCAGTTTACCCGATATACCCTACTTTTGTTTATCTCAAATTTTGGATTTATAACATTATGTAAAGGTGGAGAACGATACAATCTATCTAAATATTAATTCATTAAAACTATATCATATGATACAATACAACGCAATACAGTATAATATAATACAATATGATACATTATGATACAATACAATACAACCATCCAAATAAAGTGTTAATCAAAGGTCTCGAGTTCGAACCCCGAATATGAAAAATCCTCAATAAGGAACGTTAATCATACACGACGTGAATTATGAATAATTAAATTTCCACATGCGTATAGAACACCAAAGGAGACAATAAAAGGAAAAAATAAGAGAGAACTTACAATGTGAGCAGGTGCGGTTTAATCGTATTAGTGATCTAAAGCAAAAAATAAAGGGGAACTTTCACATATAGCCACTTAAAAATAATTAATTACTCTCCATAGCTATAGTTTGATAATTACAATATGTAGCTACATGTTATATAGAGGAGAGAGGCGAGCGAGACTGGGAGAGAGAGGAGAGAGGCGAGAGAGAGGGGAAAAGAGTGGGAGAAAGGGGAATTGTATATGTATATTGGTTAGATAATTGTATATTATACATATATAATTGTATATATGACAAGAGAGATTGGAGAGGGAGGAGAGAGGCAAGCAAGACTGGTAGAGAGAGGAGAGAGGCGAGCGAGATCGAGAGAGGGAGGAGAGAGGCGAGCGAGAGAGTGCAGAGAGTGGGAGAGAGGTGAATTGTATATGTATATAAGTGTATATAACTGTATATTATACATTTATATTTGTATAAATGGCAGCGAGATTGGGAGAGGGAGGAGAGAGGCGAGCGAGATTGAGAGAGGGAGGAGAGAGGTGAGCGAGAGAGATAAGAGAGCGGGAGAGAGGTGAATTGTATATGTATATAGGCTAAAAGATTGTATATTATGCATATTTATTTGTATATTCTGGCGAATTATACATATACAAACATGACTAATTATACAAACTTGAAGTCAGCCCATGTAATTAATGTATAATGTTAGTCGTGAGTGGTAATTATAGCAAACTATAGCTATGATGAGTAATTAAATAGTATAAGTTTGCTTATCCGCGTAATTTTCCCAAAAATAAAAGGGGCCTTAAACTTAAATTGTTAAATCTAGTTTTCATCTAATAATATAACCATTGTTATTTAAATTATTTTTCATAAGATATAGTACTCCAAATACGTCAAATTTCTTCAGATAACCTTTTCATTTTTCATGAAATGTTTACTTTTTCTACAAAAGTATTCAATATTTGTTAAAAAATAATAATTTATAATCCATAATTATAAAAATAAGGGCCTTAAATTTAGAGACCTGAGACACATATCTTTTTTTAACACTATCGAATCAACTTGGGAGGGAAAAAAAGGGACCTTCAATGCAAATAAAGAGTTCATCTGAATTTCTATTTACAGGTTGAGAGAATTAAAAGAGTATTAAAGAGAAGTGAGGCAAAGTTAGAGAGTTAATTGAACTTATACTCTTTAACCATTTAAATGGTAATTTTTCAACTGATTTTTTAATTTGATGGATTATATATTATAGTTACTATATATTATTATAAATTCACTGTATTTCTTCATATTTTAAACACACCAAAAACACGATATAATTAAATATTTTTTTTAAAGGAAAAAACCAATGTTTGCTAAGGTTCAATCATGTTCAGAACGTCACACGATTGTTGAGATAACAAATGTATTACTCCTCCATTTGAATGCGTCTAAAGTCTAAGCCATCATACTGTGCAAAACGATTAATCATAAAATTAAAGAGCTTAATTTTAAATTTAAATCTCAAACAAATGTGTATACATGAAATTTATATAAAATTTCAATTGCATTCTTATACATGTAAACATTAAAAATCATATATAAAAATAAAATTTCAACTTGAAATCATATCAAAACGAGAAAATAATTATCTTTTCAAAGACTCTTCCTATTGAATTCTTTGTCACCTGCTTTGGGGTTGGGGTTGGGGGTCCTGTCTAAATGTGTAAAGGGAGTAGGGGTCCACTTTTCTTTTAATCACGCAAACATTTACTACCTACACCCTACAAAGGCTGACGGACGTTACTTTTTATGGCTATATACTATCCCTCTTTTAATTAATTGGTTGTTTAGGGCTGACGGACGTTAGTTTTTAAGGAGGCCTTAGATGATGCCACGTTTCTGGAAATCGATGGCTCATTTAGTTGTTATATTATCTTTTATTATCCACTTTTGAATTAACACAGTTATTAAAAAAATAATTATTAATATAATAAATTTATCATTTCATCCTTATTAATTATATATGAATTTAAAATTTAAGATTTTGAAGAAATTTTACTTTTTTTCAAAATAATTAATTGAGAATATAATATGTAAAAAAAAATTTATTCTTTCTTAATTTATTAAATTTATTAAAATAGACAAGTAATTATATAAATAATTAAGGACAGAGGGAGTGTTATACTTTAAGGGGTCGTTTGGTAGGCTGCATTAGAACAAAATAGTTCATGGATTATGGAAGGTATTATTTAGTACCAAATTTGGTAGGAATTTGAGTCTATGTATAACTAATCCATGGATTAGTTATACCTCCAACATGGTATTATAGGATGTATTACTAATACCTTCCATTTGGAGGTATTAGTAATACATAGGATATAATACCATGGGATAAGCTATGTAAAGACAAAAATATCCTCAATCATTTTAATTATTTTGTGTATTTTCTTGATTTTATTATTTATATTTGTACAAGTAAGTTTATTTAAATAAATTAGCTTACAAATTATTTAGAGAGAGTTGTTTATTACTAATAAATCCAATATAAATCAATACAAATTTAAAATGTGAGTTGTATATTTGTATATGAAGTTTGTGATCTAAATTTAATGTGTGTGTGTATATATATATTTGCTTGATTTTCTAATTATTTGTATTTTAAACAATTTAAAAAATTTACATACATATTAAAACTAAAACTTGCAATTTTATGTGTACATGTAGATAGATGGTTTATTCAATTTTACCATTGTTGACCGTTTTTTCGATTTTAAATGTAGATGGTTTATCTTTTTTTAATTGATAAATGACCTTTTGTGAGTGATCAATTTATTAAGATGATAATTATTTATCCTCAAATAATTCAAGTGAAAAAGATAACAAACAAGACAACTAAATTGTTCTTCCCATAGCTAGTTAGAAGGTTATAAAAAATAATATTGTCCCACAATTATCTACCTTGATCCAATTACATAATAATTCAAGGGTATAATTGGAAAGAAGTTTTTCATAGAGCTATAATCCAAACACAAGATGAGGTGGAAAAAAATGAACCAAACACTTGATAAAAATAAACCTTGCATTACTAATCCCTGCACTACTTATCCCTGCAATACTAATTCCTGCATTATTAATTTATGCGTTAATAATCTTTGTACCAAACGACCCCTAAGTCTCATATTAGTCCGTAGCTGATCAGGATTGTTACTAAAGAATGTCAATAATTAATTTTTATAAAAAAAGAATATTTCCACGTAACAGGTTTAAAACCACAAGATTAAAGGCGTTTTGATACATTTGACCTAACTTTAATTTAGAATTACAAAATTAAAAAATTTTCTTTCTTTTTTTAAACTCCATTTTAAGTTAAACTAGATTATTCTTTTTGAAACGGAGGAATTAATTTATATCAAGAGGTGTGTAAATTTTTATATATGTCTTTACTAAATCATAATTTGACTTCCGACAATGGCGTGTCACTTGACACTCCTCGAATGAAGGTGGGTACGCCTCTGTTGATCATTATTATTAAAATTGTAATGTAATTTAGTATTAGTTGTCCATTTTTATTAAATTAAGAAAACATGCATAATTATTTTTATGTTACCTTTGTAATTAATTATTTTCAGAACTGTTTTTTTTTTAGAATTTCCTTTTAAGTTTTTAAGGGGTAAAATAGTAAAATTATTTTTTATTAATAAATTTTTAAAAATCATATAAAATGAAGGTGATTAATTAATATGAAACTAAAAGAATACTAATGCATTGGTAAGCTTTGGAAAATCTGTGCAAATTTTAGTTTAATTCATTTAGATTCGTCATTAACAGTTGATTATTAAGTAAAATAAATAAAAGAATAAAGCGTATGAAGCTTCACTACTACATATAATAATAATAATAATAATAATAATAATAACAATAACAATAATAATAATAATAATATAGAATTGATGGATAGAATTGATTTAAAAAATCAAGGGAAAACTGACCATGCTTGTTGGTTATGTTTTTCAAGAAAATATTACTTCCTCCGTTTTAAAAAGGAATGCCTAGTTTGACTTGGAACGAAGTTTAAGAAAAGAAAGAAGATTTTTTAATCTTATGATTCTAAATTAAAGTTATGTCAAATGAACGAAAATGTCCTTTAATCTTGTGGTCTTAAATATGCCACGTGGAAAGTTAAAGTGTTGTCAAAAAAGAAAATGGGTCATTCTTTTTTAAACAAACTAAAAAAGAAATAGGGACATTCTTTTTAAAACGGGGGAGTAATAAAAAATCAACAGACTTCCATTGTTCTTTTCAAAAAAAATGTGAAAATTATAATGATTTTTAAAGAAAATTGACTCAATCCCTTGACTTATTTATTTTATTTTACAAAAATCATAGATATTATCTATTTTAATTTAAGAGTATAAGTTGAAAAATAATGGAAATTTTCATCGAGGGCGTGTATAGTTGAGTAGTAGAATTGTCTAATAAGAGAATATTTGGGGTTCAATTCCTAGTAACTATATTTTTGAAACTTCAACCTTGTCTATTATTTTTTAAAATTGTCTAACAACAGAGCTAGATATTCTTCGATTTTAACTGATCATGTCTATCAATTTCATAAATATGACAAAGGTAAAACCATCAATTAACATGCCAACCATGTCTATCGATTTCACGAATATGACAATGGCAAAACCACCAATTTACATTCCATCAATCTGTCGTCAATTTTCTTAGAAGTCGATCTTATTCCAAAACAATTTAGAAGAAGATGGAAAAGTGGTTAGCTTTCATTATTGAAACCTCTCATTATTCACCTATTAATTATTCTACATTATTATATCTTGTAATTTATGTAATATTTAAGTCAGTCGCTTATGGCAAAACATATAATTATACATATTTACATATACTAAGTATAACCTATTCTTTCAAAATATTACGTATATTACTAATACTTAAGAGTTTCATATGTATCTTACACTTAGATACATGTGATCCAGTTAAGAAATGCACAAAAATAAGTAGAGACACGAGCGAGATTCGTATGTATTCAATATACATGTGAATCACATTAGATACATGAATTTGTATGTATCTGGAGTGATTTGCATGTGTCTGAGATACCAAATATATGAGAATTCACTTGGATAAATGTAACTAAAACAAATTACAACTAAATTTGACCTTATGTATTTGGGATACATGTATCTGGACTTATTTGAAAGCACCAAAATCTGATAAGATATCCAATATTATAAATTATAAATATCTAAATAATTAGCTCCTAAACTATTGATATTTATGTAAGTAACCCTTCATTTATCCAATTTACATAGCTTAAAAACTTCCTAGTCATTGTCAAGAAGAATTCCTCACCTATAAAAAAAGTGATTGACTTACTTTATTTTCACTAAGAAATAGATGAGTACCATTACCACATTATGCCAAAAGAGGGCCTAAGGCAATTAATCCCCAACTTTCACTACACCATATTTTTTCTCAGTAAGGGAGAAAAGTCATTAAGGCTAATTAGATTATGAGACAAATTAATAATATTTAAATACTTAAATGTACTAATTAGTAATTATGTTAACTAATTGTCGTAAAAAATTATTTTTGATATAGTGTTACATATTGAAGATTTATTTATCATCAGACTTTAGAGTAAGCAAAATTTCTCTTTCTCTCTTTCTTTTTCATCAATTTAGTTGCTTCATTAGCTTTGACATATAAATTAAAGGGAAAAGGGTCAAAACTGCCTTCAAACTATGTGAAAGGAATAAAAATGTCCTTGACTTATAGTTTAGCTCAAAAATGTCTCAGCCGTCAATATTTTGATTCAAAAATGCCCTTGCAGTCAATACTTTGATTCAAAATACCCCTATATTTACTAAAATGGGTCAAAAATGATCTTTTCCGATTAAGTATGTTTTTTTTTTAATTTTAAACTAAATTTTCTTCTTAATTAAATTATTGAACAACTGTGATCTTGTTTTTTTTCTTTTAAAATCACTTTAACAAATCAAAAAAGTAGGAAATATTTTTTTCTTCTTAATCTCATCTTATCAATTAAAAATAAAAATAATTTCATGTATCATCTTGACAGATAATATATGTTATATGTATAAGATCATAGTATATTCATCATTAATTATATTTATATAGCGATAGATAATGATTATAATAAATAACAAATATTTTCATTTTTATTTTTATTTTGAATTGAAGATAAAAAATTTATAATTTAAAAAATATATTATTAGAAAAAGAATGTAAAAATAAAATAAATAATATATTTATTTGAAAAACGAATATCTTTTTTACTCAAAATAACAATAAGGACATTTTTGGACCAAAATATTAATGAGAAGTGTATTTTTGACCAAACAACAAACGAAGAACTTTTTTTGATCATTTCGCACAGTTTAAGAGCATTTTTTGATGATCTCATCAGCACTGGCATTGCATCCATTCTTCAGTTTAACAAATGCACAAGGTGTTTCACCCCAGTGATCATCTAATTTTCCCACTACAGCTGCTTCGGAGACAGATGGATGGCTAACGATAACAGACTCCACTTTGATTGAGCTAATGCTTTCTACACCGGAGATAATGATGTCAATTGAACGATCCTTTACTTCTATGTAACCATCTGAATTTCTCACCGCTAAATCCCCGCTACGAAACCAGCTCCCTTTCAACTCATCAATTTGTTCTTAGACTTAGTTTTCTAAGGAGAAAATGAAGAAAATTTAAACAATAAAGGATATTTTTAACTTTTTTCCCTTTGAAACAACTTTTTACCCCTTTCCTTTATTGAATGAACAATAAGCTCCACATAAGCGCTCAACACGCAATTAATTTAAAACATTTCTTTTTATGATTTCATCGATTTATGGAAGCATTTCTTTTTACTTACACTATAGAGTATTATCTTTTCCTTGTGTGGTGGCATAACTTTTTTTAAAAATATGACGTCACTAAAATTAATTAAACTTTTTTCTGAGATTTCTTTATGCAGGGACAAAATTAAACAGGTAAAACATGATTTGTTTTTTTCTCCATTTTATGTGTAAGCGCAGCTTCTACATAATTGTTATGCAGTTTTAAGACAAGAAAACATTCACAAAAGAAGAACGTACAGACCAATTCCTACACCAAATATATATTGTGTCATTTTCAAAGAAGCTGGTCCAAGATATATGCTGACAAGGATATTTTAGTCCAAATAAGGCATATATCTGTCTCTCATTATGAAATGTCAAATATATTAAAATAATTATGATCATAGTGTATGAGCTGACACATATTAGATAACTGTGTTCACCAAGACTAGGAAAATTGAAAGAATCATCTAGTGTTTATTTGTATCTATTGAATTTCGAATGTGAAATTTCAGAGCAACCACTTCATTAACCAATAGATCACACCCTTCGATGCAATGTCAAATGTATACTTTAGGTCTTTTCCCCTTGAGATTATATTTGTTAGATATTTTTGTAATTATGATTGGTCATGGAGACAACGAAATCATCTAAATTCAACATTTTAATATAAAATGAAATAATAATTCACAAAAAAATTGTATGAAATTCAAAATTAGAGAAGTATAATAGTATAATAAGATTAATGTCAAGACATTAAAGAATGAACCCGTAAATTTTAGAATCTGAATTTGTCCTCTAAAATTTAAATTTTAAATCTATTGTTTAATTCGGTGATACTACGATAACCTTAAAAGCAAAATACTTTGAATTAATTAGCTTGCAAGCCATACATGTGTCTTGACCTTAGTGCCGTATTAATTATCATCGTTGAGTTTGAACTCTTGAACGAACTGCATATGATAAGTTATTTGTGAATTTCAATTCTAGACTTATGTGATGGATCACCATTACAGAATTAACTTATCAAATATATATGGTATTATTATCTTGGAAAACAGAGAAATAAGTTTGTGATGATCCGATGGACTAATTTAACTTATAGTCAAGGTAGAATTTGAGTGTTGGTTATGGGTGTGTTTAGTATGAAAGAAATGTTTTCCTGGAAAACAAGTAGATTTTGGATTTATTTTCTCACGTTTTGTTGGTGAGTAGAAAATATATTCTGTGTGTTTGATTTATGAATGAAATTAATTTTTTGGGGGATTGGGGTGGGTGGGGGCCTGGTAGGGGGTAGGCAATAAAATTCGCGTCGAGAAAATAACAATCAAGAACGGAAAATATCGCAACAATCGTATTTATTATTTCAAAGTGCGATTATTACAATCCCTATGATTCTTCTGAATTCACCTTTTCAAATATAAATTCAAGAAGTTTGTTCTTGAATCTTTGATGAACTTGAATTTGAACTTTATCTTGAGCTTAAATTTTACTTGAATTCAAGAGCTTCGAGCTTCTTCTTGAATCCGATGGTCTTGATCTTGATCGTTCTTGAACTGAATGCTTGAATTCTTGTGTTGAAGAAGAAGGAAGCTGACGATTGGAACATGTCAAAGGAACAGGTCCAACGAGGCTAACTGACGTGTGTGCAACAAGTGTTGATGAAGAAGAAAGCTGAAGATTGGAACATGTCCAAGGAACAGGGCCAACGAAGCTGACAGACGAGTTAACACCACTGCTGTAGAATTAGAATCGCACTAGGATTAGACTACCTATATTAATTACGATTATATTTCATCTAAAATTATATTATGATTAAGATTATATTACGACTAGGATTACTATTAGAAATAGTACAACTAAGATTTAGATTATTTATAATAGCATTATTATTATTATAGTAGTAATATGTATTGTAGTAGGACTCTAAGTATAGTTAACTTAGAACTCTACAATTCTTTCCTATATAAGGAGCTTGTAACTCAACATTATTATTATCAATTTACCAATATTGATCAATATTATCAATACAATAAGTACATCCTTGATTTCTCTAATCTTAGACGTGAGATTTCTACATCTTGAACTTGTAGCTTATTGTACCATGGGCTTCTTTAGCTTCTTGTTTAGAATTATCGATTCTTTTTCTAAATTAGGAGGACCCTATTTATAGTTTTAAAATAGAGGAGTTCTGATTGAAACAGGATTTCCTTCGGCTAATATGATTTAAGTGACATGACATATGAACTTTATGGAGCGACTTTTAATTAAATCCATACTTATTGGATTTAACTCAATTATATTAGTTCATAATATTTATTTGGACTAATACATTCATGAATTTAATATAATTTGAATTATTTTATAAATTTATATTTAATAAATTTTAAATGATTACAAAAATGATTTGGATTTGAACATTTTATAAATATTTCATGAGTTTGCGAAACCTTTGAGATTTTGATCTCTTTATGAATATTTCATAAGTTTGTGGTAGAATTTTCGAGATGCCTCTCTAAGGGAAAATAGGAGTACCATTTATTTAGGTATGAACTAAAGTTTATGGTTAAGTAGCTTCCAATTATTCTAATTGGAATTAAAAAACACTTTGTAGAGTCCCAACTCAAATTGAACTCGGAGTCCCACAAAATTTCAATGTATACAAATGCACCTTGTTTCAAGACTTATTGGGATGTACACTTGATGAAATTCAAAGACTTGACTGAAAGTACTTATTCTTCCACCGTTACATCTTCAAATTAGCAAATTTGATTTATAATAGAAGAGGTGCATGGGCAGATTTGGTCCCCATTGAGCCTTGCCAATTTGCTTGTAACAAATTTTAACATGACAGAAAATAAACTACAATCACAAATAAAACATGAAGAAACGTGATTTTATTGACAAATATTGCAGGTACAATTATGTTTCTCCCTTGATTTTTCTCTTATGAGTTATCCATGATTTGAGAGTTGTTAGTGACGTATTTCTCGAACTAAGATTATTTGGATTTTTATCTCTTTATGGATATCTATGAATTTGCTCAAAATTTGAGATGTCTCTTTAAGGAAATATAATATCCTTTCAATGTCTATAATGTTAACTATTTTAATTTCTTTAGTTAAAATAAACAGAATGACAATTTTATCATATCTCCCATTAAATATAGTAATTCAATTTTTGAAAAATAATTAAGAAATGACTATGATTAATAGTAAGGACAAATCATCGCTAGATTTTTTAAACTCAACAAATAAAAATAAATAATAACTTTTAATACAACGGACAACTAAAAATAGATAACAAAAATAGCAGAAAACATTAACAAAGTTTGCTAAGTTTTTACCAACATTGATTAATTATCGTCAAATTCAATGTCATTGTAGGTATTAAGACTTATAAAGAAAGTAGTTAATTTATTAATTAGTTTGTTACACTGTTAGTTAGTTAGTTAGTTTGGGAGGCAGAACCTCAATCCACGCAAGCTTTAGATGATTAGATATTTTGTCTTCTTTTATAAGTTCAACTACACAGAATACAGGCTAAGCTTTCTATTTCACAAAAAGGATTCTCTTTCTTTATTTTCTCTTTTAACTATGACAGAAGCCTCCATTGATGATCTTTGTGTGTGTTCTTAGTTCTATATGGTAGATTTGATTGATTTTAACATGGTATCAGAGCAAGATTTTCAATTTTGACGGTATAATCTTTTTGTTGATTTCCTCAATTTCTTCTTCTTATTTGCGAAATTCGACCTCTGTTTTTTTTCTCTCTTTTGAGCTATGGAGAATTGTGATACTTTCGATCGTACTAGAGATCCCTCACGATTTCAATAATCTTTTGTATATGCATCCATTTGATTATCCTGCGCGATGCTCGTACCGGTGCAATTCACTTGCGTTGGTTATCGTTCATGGAGACGCAGTATTCTACGCTCGTTGTCCGTGAAAAATAAATTAGGTTTCATCACTAGTGAATTTCGTCCTCAACCTGACCATGATACTTACAGGCAATGGGTGAGATGCGATGACATCGTCACCTCGAGGATTGTTTAAGGAGATAGTTGATAGCGTTGAGTATGTTGTGAATTCTGCTGAGCTTTGGAGAGAGTAGGAAGATAGATACGAACAGACAAATGAATCAAAATTATACCAAATTCAACGAGAAATTCATGAATTGACTCAGGGATCTCTCGATATCACCTGTTACTATACGAAACTGAAGAAACTTTTGGAGGAACTTAGCACTTTGAGTGCCAAATCGCAATGCACATGTAATTGTACTTGTGGAGCAAAGGAAGGTTTTCACAAAGGAGAACAAGACAGGAGATTAGTACAATTCCTAATGGAATTAAATGAGATCTACACAGTAATTCGAAGCAGCATGCTTATTATGAATCCATTACCTTCGATGGCTCAAGCTTTTTCTATTTTGGTTCAGGAAGAACAATAAAGGGAAATCAAACCTCCCAACCATCTTAACATATACTCTACTGCCTTACATGCTAGAACTGGTAACCCTACAAAACAAATTACTCTCCAAACAATGTGAGAAATGCTTCTTACCTTCATTATAATGATAGGTTCTACAATTACTGTAAAAGAACTGGTCATCTTATGGAAAAATGTTATCGACTTCATGGCTACCCATCTAGTCAGCCTAGAAACAATCAAAACTCAAGCCCTAACAATCGAGCTAAAAGATCTAATGCAACTTGAGCACCTCCTAGATTCAATCACACTTCTCCTGCTCCTGGATACAACAGAGGAAATGACAACATGACCATGGCCAATGCCAATTGTGCAAGAACTTAACTGGTGGAAAGGGAACATCACCTGCACATCATGAGGAAATATACAACATGAATCTCACCAAAGAATAATATGAACATGTTCAGGGCTTGCTTCAGCCTTTTCAAAAGAAGCATAATACTGAGGGATAAAAAAAATCATCCTTTTGCTAATGGCACAACTGACTTTGTAGGTACATTGTTTGTACTTGTTCTTTAAATTTTGGTAAGTTGTCATGTGAATGTTTCAGGAACAAGTCTGACTCGTGGATATTGATTCAGAAGCTTCAAACCATATGACTTTCAATTTTTCCTTTTAGAAATTGTCATTACTCTCCCCTATCCAATACTGGTAGCACTCCCAAATGATTATAAGGTTAAAGTGACTAAAATTGGCAGTGTAATGTTAGGTCCTAAGATTAGCTTGGAAAAGGTTTTCTTTGTGTCATCTTTCAAATATAATCTAATTTCTATTAATAACCTGATCATGGACTCAAATTGTGTGGTTAGTTTCACTAAATCTTCTTGCTTCATGCAGGCCCCTTCAATGAATAGGCCTCAGGCGATTGGTAGGACAGAAGTTGGTCTATACTGTCTTTGTCCCAAGTGTCTGAAGAATTCTGACTCTTCTCATCTGAAAGATGTGTCCTATAGTAGTACTTTACCTTTTTGCAACACTTGTTATAAAAAGTGTACTTCTCATTTACTGGACAAACAAACCTCTTGTTTGAATGTATACAATATACCTATTGTTCCTTCTTCACATTCTGATGCTTCTCTACTTAATTTCATATCTGCTCCTTCTACTTTTTGTTCTGCCTATACTAGAGATGATGTTAATGTTGTGTGGCATAATAGATTAGGACACATCCCTTTTCTCAGAATGAAGAGTATCCCTACTATCCCTATAAAGTTCTCAACCAAACAACCATTCATATGTTCTATTTGTGTAACACCCTAAAATGAACTAGAGTTTCGTGATTGTTTCTTGAGTTAATTTTAAGTTAAAATGAGTTATATTAGTGTTCTTAGACAGTGTGTGAAGTTTGGTTAAGTTTGGAGGTCAAACATCCAAGAACGTCCATGATGTTCGGAAAATATGCCTTAGATAGTGCTTGTGTGTTCTCTTATGTTTGAGCAATTTTTATGTGTTTGTCTTAATCGAAATTGATGTGGGATGTTCTTAAGACCTACACAAATATATTTAGGATTTTAACGTCCGGGTATGACCCCACCTAGAACCCACAAGGGGCCCTAGAGAAAGGCCCAAGAGAAGGACCCAAAACTATCTTGGCAGTGTCCACCAACGAGGGCAAACGATGGCCAGTGGTCCAACAACCGGCCCATCGACTTTCCCCGTTGATTGGAACTTCAAGGTAGGCTAACCACTCCCCAAATAAAGCTAAGTGTCCACCCACAAAACCCCACCAACGGACCGTTGATGGACAGATGGTCCGTTGGTTGCAATCCATCGATTGAAGCCTGCCAAAAGCTGCCTTTTCCTATAATGACTTGGGGTATTTGGTAAATTCATCCCAAGTGTTTTATGAACCTAGGAAGTCATTTTAAGGTTATTTAGGTATATTAAAGTGTTTCAAACCCTAAGACCTAATTTTAGACTCCATTTCCTAAACCCAAAATCCCTCCCCCTTAAAAGACTCTCTCAAGTCACCATGAAAGTTAGAAGTCAAGAAAGGCTATAAGGGGCTGTTGGTGGTCAAGATCTTATAAAAAATCATTCGGTTTTCTTCTATGTGAGCTATGGTATCCATCCTTGAACTCTCTTCCATTCAAGCAGTCCCTTCTAATGGATTTTCAAAATAGGTTTTCAACCCTAGTTTCTTCTATCTTCAACTCTAAATATGGGTCTTGCATGAAAATATTTCTAATAATTCAAATATGATGTTTCTAATGTTAGTTGGTGATTTTAATGCAAAAACTTTAATGAAATCATGTTAAAGCTTTTCATCAAATTTTGGCTTAAGAAATGGGTTGAATGAGCATGATATTGTAGTCTTTGAGCTTTGGTTTCCTTTTATGATATTGTTGTTTAGATACTGCCCTAAGATCTATTATATGATGAATTGTTGAAGGAATATGGGTGATGAAATCTTGGTTAAAGGGTAAGTTGTTTATGTTGTTTAGCTTTAATCATGAAATGCTCTTGAGTGGTATGGTCCACCTTCTTGGTGGCGGTGTTAACTTAAATTGTATGAATATGTAGTTACTTGTGTATTGTGAATGAGGCCATGAAGGCATATTATGTTAAGAAAGATGAAAATGGAGTTTTTCATGTTAATATGCTTTTATGAAGCTTGTTATGAGAAGTATGCTAAGGATTATGTCTGAATGACTTATATGATTATGTGAAGCATGTAAAGTGTGTGATATGATGAATGAAGGTCTAAGCATATATAGAAGTTAAATGTAAATGAAATGATGCTTATGTGCAAGGTGTGCTCACATGTACACACAACCTCACACTTGAATGAATGAATGAAGCTAAGTTAAGTCAAAAAAGAGAGTTTTGGGGTGAACACTCTTCGTGAGTTGAGATGAAGTGTTTAGTGGCAACCTCACTACATCCTAAGAGCTTTCTAAGATAGGTTGGAGGATGAATGCCCTTCGTGAGTTGAGATATGGTGTTCACTAGTTATCATTAACATATAGTTTATAATGTTGAGAATCTGTATGGAGTTATGCCTAGCACCGAGAGGATATGAAGAAGAGGTGGTTACACTTCGTGAATTGAGATTTTGTATTCCAATATACCTCTTGAGATGAGTACTCCTCGTTAGTAGAGAATGAGTTACTTAGTAGCAATCTTCTTATCCCTTAACTATGCGCCCGCATAGGTGTAGCTATTGGGAAAGCCATGTAAAAGTTAAAAGAAAGTAAGAACCTCACCCTAGGCAAGTGAGGGGAACCTTCTCCGATAAGGAAAGTATCGGGATTCCATGTTTAGCTCTCATGGTCTATGTCGGTTAATCTAACTCCCACAAAAGTAATGAAAATGCTAAATCTTTTAAAAGAGTGTACTACTTAGGGTAGGTAGTGGAATGAGACGTTATTTATCCATTGCACTAGGTAGGCATTCTGAAAGGGGAGTCTTGGTGAGCCTTATATGAATTGAATGAACTAAGTCTCCTAAAAGTGTACTACTTAGGGTAGGTGGTGGAATGAGACGCTATCTATCCATTGCACTAAGTAGACCTTCTGAAAGGGGAGTCTTGGTGCTAAGCCTTCTAAAATAGTGTACTACTTAGGGTAGGTGGTGGTATGGGACACTATCTACTCATTGCACTAAGTAGGCATTCCAAAACGGAAGTTTTGGTGTCTTATTTGAGTGTTCTTCTAATGTCTTGTTATTGAGTGATGTCTTGTTCTCCCGAGGTGAGTAAGCCGAAAGGGGTAGTCTTGAGGATTGCTTTGGTGTGTATTGAAGGAGGTGTATGTGCATTCCCTTCATGTCTTACCTTGGTGAGTCTTAGGATAATCCTTAGTTAGGGAAACTCCTACGGAAATGAGTTCACTTCCTCTTTGCTTGGCCTTGGAAGTTCACTATTTTTGGAATAGGATAGTTCACTGTAATATTGAAGGAGTTTACTGTAAAATTGGGTACTTCACTGTAAAATGCTCTTTTTGCTTAAAATTATGGAGATTCTTATCTAAGTGTTAAATGATGATTCTTATGTTGTTTTACTTCTATATTCATGAATATTTTACTTAATTGGCATGAAAATGTATTTTTACTAAAATGTCCCTTTTTGCATGTTTTTGCATATGCTATACTTAGTACATTATTTGTATCAACCCCATACTTTTCTATACTCTATAAGTATAGGTTTGGAAGCAAGATTGAAGTCTAGAAGGCAAAGCTTGAGAAAGTTTCTCTCAAGACAAAGTATGTCCTCATATATTCGAGGGCATAGTTCTCAACTCTTTTAGTTTTGTGTAAGTTCTTATTATGTATTTTCTTTCAAATGAAAAGGGGCGTGTCCCTACGATTTTATGTCGTGTCTTTAAGATGGCTTGTGACGATGAGACTTTCTTAATGTTTATAAAATATTTCTTTTTATATTAAACATCGTGAATTTTTTAATTCCGCACTACTTTTCATTTCTTATGTAATGAACGATAGTTAAAGGGCTTGTACAAGACCACAAAGGGTCAAGTACGCCCGGTCATGACCCAAGGGTCCTTCCTAACTTTAAGAGGGTGCCTGCGGGTCGTGATAATTTGTCCAACGGCAAGGCAAGAGAGATTACTCTTTAGGCCAAGAACCACTCTAACCTCCCACATTTTTGAGCTGATACATATTGATTTATGGGGACCCTACCACACACCCACACATAAGCATTTCAAATACTTTATCACAATTGTTGATGATTTTAGTAGATCCACCTGGAACCAACTATTAAGCTCTAAAAACAATGTTTTACAAACCTTGAAGGCATTCATTGCCAAGGTGGAAAACCAATTTCAAACCACCATCAAGAAAGTTAGAACAGACAATGGTCTGGAATTCGTCAACCCAGAAACAACTCAATTTTTCAAACCAAAGGGATCTTACACCAGAAAACATGTCCTTACACACCACAACAAAATGGTGTGGTAGAAAGAAAACACAAACACTTACTTGAGACTGCTAGAGCATTTTTCTTTGTGTCTAAGTTGCGTGTCAATTATTAGGGGGAATGCATTTTATGTGCTACATATATAGTCAATAGGCTGCTGTCCACTGTCTTTGGATAATAACTGCCCTCATGAAATATTGTAGAGTAAGAAGCCTATCTATTCTCATATGAGAAGCTTTGGTTGTCTTTGTTATCCCACTGTCCACATATCTCACGATAACCAAATTTGATCCTAGAACAACTCCCCACATTTTTGTTGGTTATCCATTTGAGACAAAATGGTACAAACTTCTTAATCTGTCCACACACAAAATGCATGTATTTAGGCATGTTATCTTCTATGAAACTATTTTTCCTTTTCATATGTCTTCGGCTTCCAATACACCCTCTTTCTCACTCCAACCACCTACTTTTATTGATATCCTTAATGATTCCACTCAGCATGGCACAATAGTACCCCCAACTAATCCAAATGATCATGATTTTACCTGTCATTTACCACCTGAACCTATAGTTCATCCACCTTCACCACCCTACTTACATTCAAACACAATTTGACCCCATGCCAACTGTTCACCCGATTCAAAATGAACCTAGAAGATCCACTAAATGAATTAAAACCCCTTATCATATGAATGATTATATCCATTCCATCCCACAACTTAAGTCCTATGCTGCCACTTCCCTTAATACCACTTATGTTCAAGTCCTCTTTTTAAATCATCACCACTTAGCTCATAATGCTCTAAATCTTACTAGTGAAGATCTTGTTCGAAATATTTGCATTGACAGGGAACCAAATTCCTACAAAGAAGATGTTGTTGATCCTGCTTGGCAACTAGCCATGACTCAAGAGTTTAATGCTCTTCACTCTAACCACACTAGGGACCTGGTCCATTTACTTGCTGGGAAGAAAGCCATAGGATGAAAATGGGTTTATAAAGTCAAACACAAGGTAGATGGTAGAATTGAGAGATTTAAAACAAGATTAGTTGTTAAATGATATACCCAACAGGACGACATTGATTACAATGAAACTTTCTCTCCTGCGGTCAAGATGACCGCTGTTAGAGCCTTACTTATCACAACTGTCAAGCAGGGTTGAGATATGTATCATTTAGACATCAACAATGCATTTCTCCATGGGATTTCAATGAAGAAGTGTACATGGACATTCCACCAGGCTTATCAGAGTCATCTCCTTCTTTGGTGTGTAAGTTAAACAAGTCCCTTTATGGCCTCAAGCAAGCTAGTAGGCAATGGTATGCTAAACTCACCAAGCCTTATATTCCAAGGGTTATACCTATTCTATGTATGACTATTCCCTGTTCTACAAAAAGAAAGACAACTACATTGTTTATGTAGTAGTGTACGTTGATGATATAGTGCTCACAGGCACAAACATTGTCGAAATAGCAGACTTAAATTAAGGCCTATTTGCACGAAAGATTCAAGATCAAATATTTGGGGCTTTTTTATTATTTTCTAGGCATGGAAGTATTGCACACTCAGCAGGGTATTATCATCTCTCAAAGGAAATTTGTCCTTGACTTGTTGAAAGAGTATGATTGTATGCATCTCAGTTCCCTTAGTTCTTCTCTTGATCTCAATTCCAAACTGAGAGCAAAAGAAGGTGTTGCTCTTCAGAATGTTACTTATTACAGAAAATTAATTGAGAAGCTCAATTTTCTTACTAATACTAGGCTGGATATTGCCTTTAGTGTACAACATATGAGCCAATTTATGCAGGATCCCAGAGAACCGCATCTGCAGGCTGCTTACCACCTTCTTAGATATTTAAAGTCAGATCATACTTTAGGGTTGTTCTTATCTAAAGATGCAGACTTTACTGTTAGAGGTTATTGTGATTCAGACTGGACCTCATGTCCTGATTCTAGGAAGTCTGTCAGTGGATATCTAGTGCTTCTTGGAGGCAGTCCAATAAGCTGGAAATCAAAGAAACAGAACACTATCTCCCTATCATCTGCAGAGGCCAAGTACAGATCCCTTAGAAAAGTGGTAGGAGAATTGGTATGGCTGAGTCGACTACTTGATGAATTGAATGTCCCATTTCAAAAACCAATTTCAGTATTTTGTGACAGTCAGTCAGCACTACATATAGCCAGAAATCCTGTGTTTCATGAGAGGACCAAACATATCGAGGTTGATTGTTATTATGTCAGGCACATTCTTCAACAAGGGCTTATCTCACTGCATCATATTAGTACACAAGATCAGCTAGCTGATATTTTGACTAAGGCCTTAACTGGAATCAAACACTCCTCTATTTTTGGCAAGTTGGCAGTGTTATCCTCACCACCAACTTGAGGGGGGGGGGGTATTAAGACTTATAAAGGAAGTAGTTAATTTGTTAATTAGTTTGTTACACTGTTAGTTAGTTAGTTAGTTAGTTAGTTTGGGAGGCAGAACCTCCATCCACGCAATTTTTAGATGATTAGATATTTTGTCTTTTTTTATAAGTTGTATATAAGTACTTCAACTACACAGAATACAGGCTAAGCTTTCTATTTCACAAAAAAGATTCTCTCTCTTCGTTTTCTCTGTTAACTATGGCAGAAGCTTCCATTGATGATCTTTGTGTGTGTGCTTAGTTCTATATGGTAGATTTGATTGATTTTAACAGTAGATTTTAGAGACATTTACATAAAGTATTAATAACCTCTAAAAAGATATATTTAGCAGTAATTAAGCTATTTAATTAATTAATTATCATCAAAAATTATTTTTGATATAGTATATAAATGCTTAAATTTTTAATCGATAGCAATAATTAAGTCTCCGTTTTTTTAGTTAGGTACAGTAATTATTCATTTTTTGGATGCCCTGCATGACACGACTCTTGTCTTTTAATATCTCTTTGTCAATTGTTTTTAATCATTGTATTTAATCTAGTTACCAAACTAGTACAAGTGTAGTACTTGAAGTAGGTAAACAATCGGTAGTACTATTGAATTTTTGTGAGACGTTTTGAATTTTGAGATTTAAATAAGTTTATTTTTTATCATAATTTTTTCATGTATTTTAAAAAAAGTTTTGAATTGTTAATAATTGTAACTCATTTATTCTTTTTATATAATTTAAAAATACATAAATTTTATTTTTTAAAATTAGCAAATTCTCAATTAAATTTAAACTATTTAATTTTTAAAAAATAAAATATGTCACATAAATTAAATTGAGGAAATAGAAGACTTTTCATGTTTTCACGATGCTTCGTCGTTACTACTCTATCAAAGAAGCCCTCCTTTTGTGTTTCTAAACTGAATTACGTGAAGCCGGCATTGGATCATCCAAAGCCCAAAGGCAAGGTTTTCAAAGTTCAAGAACGCGTCTGATCATTAATTTTTTTTTACAAAAAAATATCTAATTTGAAGATCAACGTTCGATTATAAAAGTTTCAAATAAGTACATTCTAAAGTTGGAATTTTTTTCACTTTCACTGTATTTCCTAAAAGGAAAATCATTTTTATATGAATGATCCAATTGGAATTATGTTTCATGTTTAAAAGATATTTTTTTAGATCTTTAGAAAAAGTAAATTCAATCCATCGATATTATTTGTAAAATTATATCAAATATAACTCTCTCTTTAACCTTAATATTAAATTTTTTAAATAAAGTGAAATGATACTTATAATAGTATGTAGTACTTTATATATGAGATTTAATTTATGTTGTGTTACTATCTATTTTGAGACATTACTTATTTAGAGGAGATTTGATGGTATGTTTCAAGTAATTCACTCAAATTAGATGATTTTGTTAGTTTTTAGAAATTAGAGGCATAAACCTTGTTTTAAAACTGTATATTTAAATTCTAAATATTCTTTATAATAAGTACAGTCTAACACAATTGTTGCTCTAACTTGTTGATGTGTTTTACTTTATTTAGAAAGTCGGTGTTTGGCCTTTAAAATTTAAATACAACTTGAAGTTGTATTAGAAATTTGAAAAACACCTAAACTCCGTTTTCACTTTATTCACTTTTCTGAATACTTAATTTTTTAATGCATCAAAATCTTTTTAATTTTGTAGTATAACCCATTTAAATTTTATCTCTTTAAGTTTTAAATATTTATCGCAAAAGATATATCCAAGCAAATTTCAACTTAAAAAATTCAAAACAAACTCCTTTTTTTTTCATGGCTAAATGTGCACTTAATTATTACTCAATTAAATGCTTTCTTTAATTTTTTATAGACGTTATCAACCAGCAATATATAAACTTAATTGGTAATATGTGTTACAAATTTCAACGATATTAATTTGTGTATATATGGGTTCATAAAGAATGGAAGGTGGCTTTGGGTCCTCAATTTATACTAAAACCTCTCTTATTAGCTTTGAATACCTATTGGATTTATTATTTGTTGGCAGATCAAATCATTCAATCTTACAAAAATTATCAAATGACTTATAAAACTTACCTTTTTTTTTCATTACGAAATATCATTTTTTTCAAGATTTTTTTTTAAAAAAAAAAGAAGATTACGTGTATAAACTTCTTCATAAATGAATTACATGTGCAGACAAATATTAAAGAACTTAAATATAATATATATATATATATATATATATATATATATTATTATTTATTTTTTTATTTTTTTATTTTTTATTTATGTTCAATATGTGCATTAGAGCCTAATTGATTCAAACTTGTGTCTTAGAGAGCCTCATTCAAAAGCAAATTCAAAATCTTATTTTAGGAAAACACAACTTCTTCCACCATATTTCTAACACTATTAAAATATTTAGTAGTCAGAACACAGAGAAGATGAGGCACTATGTCCTAAGTTTATATCGACTCCTCAATTAAATTCAAATTACGCATTGCATGATCTAATCAGGTGATGCTCCAAATAGAATTTTCTTCATACTTAAGGTTTCGTTTTAAATTTCTATCTAGTAAAGAATAAAATTGTTCCATTGCTGAACCACGAACGATGTTGGCGTCCAATGAATTAGTTGCAGAAACGAATTGTTTATTACTATTGTTTTTTTTATGAATAAAGTCTTGTGTCAATTTCATGAAAGTGAATGTTAGATAGGTGTGATAGCCATCACGGGTCCTATAATGGGTATATTTAATACTACTATTAAACACTTGCAATTATTTTATTTTATTTATCTCAACAAAAGGTGCCTGGCCCCTCCTATCCTATCTACCATGCTAATATTGATGCAGCTACGCTCTATTATATATATATATGGTCTATCAAGTATCAAACATCTCGCTAAGTAACTCTAATTTCTATTTGTCTCAATTTATATGACACATATTATTTTTCGAGAGTCAAAAAATTTAAATATAAATTTACTTGTAAAATCTTTAAAAATTTTAAATTGAAATATATATATTTGTAAACTACATAAAAAAATAGTAAGTCTCAATAATTGGTAATTTAAAATATTTGAAAATTTTAGAAAATTTACGATCAATGATAGAGTTGATCCTAAATTTTGAAATTCGAAATGTGTCATATAAATTGGGATAGAGAAATTATATGTCCTGATCCTAAATTTTGAAAGGAGATTTTGGAAAAAATAGATTAATAAGGTTTGTTTATGAAATTTGATCAAGTTCATATTAGCTTTTGGATGAAATTTCACCTTTACCTACAAGAATCAATTTTCTTTTCTAGTCTAGTTAAATATATGTCTTAAAAAAACTTGAAATTATGCAAAAACTATTTTTTTTAATTTTTTTTTTAATAAATTCCATTTTGTGGCCAAAAGCTAGCTTCTTCCCCTCTCTATGTCACCCCTCAAAGCCCCAACCCTTTCCCTTTTGTTATTGGTTGGTTTTATTGCATTTAAGGGGAAAGGCTAATATATCCATGGACTATTTATAATTGGTCAATTTTACTCTAGGTTATGTTTTTTTTGTTAAAAAATCTCCTCCTTATGTTTTTGTTGCTCCTTACAACTAGCAAAATAGCTCAAAATATTATTCTAACGATTGGTTTAAATAACCAATTTTACTCTCAAAAGAAGATAGTTTTGCATTTTTCCCTTTAGTAAAAAAGAAAATCATATCAATACAAGGATTTATTAAAAGAAAATCAGATCAACGCAAGGTTTTATTGCTTGTTATATATTTTAAAATAAGATTGTTTTATATTATCTACCAAGCTTGGCAACTTTTAGAAAGATGTTAAACCATTGAATTGAATGAGTACCTAATCTATAAGCTCATTGTGTTAGACAATAATCACATTTATTTATTTAGGATCTCATTTCCTCAGTATTTGGGTTTCGTTTGGTATTTTCTCGTTAAAATAACTATTTGATCAATTTCAATGGTGTTTGATCATTACTTACAAATTCAAAATCACACCTTATTATACATATTAAAATAAGGAAAATAGAAATAGGTACAATTGGCAAGAGAAAAAGACAAAGTCCAGTCTCATACAACTGTTGGCAATCCTCAAATACATGCTACTAAATGACTCCTTAATACACTTTTAGGGATCGTTTGGTAATTGGTTTGAATATGAGTTATTCAGATATTAATCTTGCATAAATAATAAATACAACGATGAATAGCTATTTAGGAGGAAAATTATTCTTGTATAAAATAAATATGATATTTGAATTTACAATTTAAACCTGCATAACTAATACATGTATAAATTATGAAAGAAATTTATGTATTATTTTATACAAAATAAAATGTGAATCACATAACTAATACATACATAAAATAATATATAACTATTCTCTACATTACCTAATACCTATACTCGACTAACTCCACTAACTATCAAACGATCCTTAAGGCCTAATAAGGGGTTGTTTGATAGGTGAGTTATCCGGACATTATATCATGTGTATGTTAAAGAATGACAAAAGTCCACATCGGTGGTTAATGAGATGGGTGGACTCCTTATAAGGCTTGGATAATGCTCCTCCCTTTGAGCTAGCTTTTGGGGTGTGAGTTAGGCGTAAAACCTAATTTCACATGGTATCAGAGCAGGTTCAAAACCCCAAAAATCAAAATTGACCACGCACCAGATGCTAAGCACTGGGCGTGAGATGGGGTGTTAAAGAATGACAAAAATCCCACATCGATAGTTAATGAGATGGGTGAACTTCTTATAAGGCTTGGGCAATCCTTATTTCGATATAAAATTAAAGGGGGGGTGAGTGTAAGGTATGAAAGCGAAATAACATAAGCACGCATAAGATGTGGTATTGAATTTGTTTGTCTCCGGCACGCCTACTATAAACATACAAAGGCGGATATGCCGCTGCTGCAGTAGTATTAGTCAGTCAGCTTCTTAAGTATTATTTACAAATTACAGCTTAAAGCCTGCCTCCCTCCCAATATAATGCTTCTTCTTCTTCTTCCTTCGTTTATTAATGAAAAAAAAAAAAACAATCTGTCCTCTGATTTGTTTGTTTCATGCAATTGGTTGTGACAAATCTCTCTCAAAACCTGATTCTTATTTACAATTTATCTCTTTTTAAACTACACACTATCTACCTACTACTTCCATTCCATTATTTCAAAATACAAATAACATTCTATTCCTTTTTCTTTTCTTTCTAAAATTATGTCTACCTATGATAAAAGGCCAAGTATATCCTTCTTCCAATTGTTTGTCCAATTATACTTTTAACTTTGCAACGTGAGCCACTTTTGTAACGATGACATATCAATTTTAAATCACAAAGTTGAGAAACAAATCAGACACTATCATACTGAAAATATATTAATCTTTTTTGTAAGAGCTAAGTACATCATATTACTATTCTTTCCAAAATTACATAAATTCCTAAAAATTATAAGATCTCGGAATACATTAGAAAACTTGTGAATACATAGCTCACGAATATATCCGAAATGAGATTTTCATTTAAAAAAAATAAATAATAGTAGAAAATTTTAATGATAATGATATGTATGTAATTGTTTCTAATTTTAAATCACTTAAGAGGTAGATCAAAGACTTTTTTCTGATTTGTTTTCTTTATGTAAATTTTAAATATGATTAAAGAGAAAAAAGTGTAGGAGTTACAATCAAAGAGCGAAAGTATAGGATTCTAACATATTAGGACAAATATATATCCCAAGCTAGTGGTCTAGAATTATGCTTTAGCCAAATTATTTTCTATTTAGCTAGGTAGTAGATATTTTTTGAGCTAATTAATTAACGATAAAAACATATCGAAAGAAAAATGAACTTTTTAAAATAATTTCGAGTGAAAATGTATGCACGAAATCTCAGAGATACACTTATACTGTATTAAGGTCCTTTTACCCCATTAACTTATTTTCTAAATAATTTTCTACCCCTTTTTGGCTTATGTAGCAATATCTTGTGGGCCCAACGTGTGTTGATAATTTTTTCAATTATAGTGCCACGTAGGCTGAAAAGGGGTAGAAAATTATTTATAAAATAAGTTCGAGGGGGTAATAGGACCTTAGTAAAGTACAAGTGTGTCTCTGGAATTTCGGACATAGATTGAGACTACTTGTGCATTTTTCCTAATTTCGAGTTATTATTGAACATTTTCCAATGGCTAAATATTATATTAATTAGTGGTCCAAAAATGGGCTAGTACCCGTTTCTCCCGTGAAATATGGGTCATATATAGCCTGCTTAGATGTTGGTCCCGGGTCAGGAGATGTTTCTAACCCGGTTCTGACTATTGGTCCATGCCTCTTAATAGAAATAATTGTTAAAAAATAGAAATATCTAAATTTATAAAATATTGAAGAAAAATATCAATATTTCGATTGAAAGATTGTTCTTCTTTTTAATGTTCAGTTGTCTTTTACCATAGTGGATTAACAGGTTAATTTTTTACTATGGAATCGAATAAAAGTTGAAGTGATTTATTTAATCCACATTTTGACAAATTTTCAACAATTTAAATACTTTGTCGAGTATTAAAGGAACTTTTAGTATAAACCAATCTTATACCATTAATTACTGTAAATTTAATGTGTGCAATTATAAAGTTTTTCAATAATTGAAAAGAACAGCTTTATACAAGGACTTCTGCTATGAGTAATAAGTACTCCATTGTCGTAGCCAACAAAATTGTGTCTTTATCTGCTTTTCCATTCGTATAGCAACACTTTGTATTATTTTTTCTAATCTTTTGTCATCTCTACGTTTAAATAAAAACAGCTACCGGTCAATAATAATGTTTTTTTCATACGGAATAAGAGAAAAACGACATTTTTGTACAATTGTTTAGTTTGTGTATGGAAAAATTGATAGATAGTGTTACATATTGTGTTAGAGTTTGTTGAACAAAATAGAGGCTTGTTTTTAGTGTTGTGTGTGATAAGAATGTGTTGTATTTTTAAATAAAGTGATTATTAGATAAGTTATGTTGTATAGAGTGAATTGTTAATTGGCAAAACATGCACTCACATGTATAAAAAATGAAAAAAGCGGAAATGACGATGTTTCAGAATTCAGATGATTGTGTAGGCGAAATGGAGATATTGGGTTAGCAATGAAGATATTTAAGACAAAGTGATAGTAATTTCCGTGATGGACGAAATGAAAAAGACAGGGTTAACATGATTCAGATATACGAAAACGAGATGCATAAATATCCTATAGTGAATAAGTGTGAGAGACTAACTATTGTCAGTGTTGATCAGAGGCGGAGCCAGAATTTTCGATAAGGGAATTCATAATCTGTAGAAATAGATAGCCGAAGGGGGTTCAACATCTACCATATATACATATAAACTTTTTTAACCATGTATAAATAATATAAGTTTTCGCCAAAGGGTGTTCGGATGAACCCCCTTAATGCAATGTAACTCCGCCCCTGGTGTTGACTATTGCGTATAGTCGATAAAGCAAAGGCGTTAGGCCCTAATAGGGACTTGACCTCCACACTCGTTTCATGGGCTAACTTTAGTCAATAGGTCTTTGACCTCTATTAGCATGTCCTCACTATAATTTTTAATTTAAAAAAAATAAAATTAGAACAATAAAATTTAATTTTAAATATAATATCAAAATAATATTGCGCTGCTATAATAGTGATTGTCTTACTTCTAACGCTTGAAATTTTGACATAGAGAAGGCTTGAAGCTAGCCATCGCGAAGGTTTTCTTTTTACAACCTTACATATATTAAATTGATGGTTAGAATTTAACACAATCGCAATTGAAACATTGCATCCATAAGAAATCATTTAGGGGTCGTTTGATACAAAGATTCATAACGCATGTATTAGTAATGCAGGGATTAGTAATGCAGGGATAAGTAGTGCAGAGATTAGTAATGCAGGGTTTATTTTTATCAAGTGTTTGGTTCATTTTTTCCCACCTCATCTTGTGTTTGGATTATAGCTCTATGAAAAGCTTCTTTCCAATTATATCCTTGAATTATTATGTAATTGGATCAAGGTAGATAATTGTTGGACAATATTATTTTTTATAACCTTCTAACTAGCTATGGGAAGAACAATTTAGTTGTCTTGTTTGTTATCTTTTTCACTTGAATTATTTGAGGATAAATAATTGTCATCTTAATAAATTGATCACTCACAAAAGGTCATTTATCAATTAAAAAAAGATAAACCATCTACATTTAAAATCGAAAAAACGGTCAACAATGGTAAAATTGAATAATCATCTACATGTACACATAAAATTGCAAGTTTTAGTTTTAATATGTATGTAAATTTTTTAAATTTTTTAAAATACAAATAATTAGAAAACCAAGCAAATATATATATACACACACACAAATTTAGATCACAAACTTCATATACAAATATACAACTCACATTTTAAATTTGTATTGATTTATATTGGATTTATTAGTAATAAACAACTCTCTCTAAATAATTTGTAAGCTAATTTATTTAAATAAACTTACTTGTACAAATATAAATAATAAAATCAAGAAAATACACAAAATAATTAAAATGATTGAGGATATTTTTGTCTTTACATAGCTTATCCCATGGTATTATATCTTATGTATTACTAATACCTCCAAATGGAAAGTATTAGTAATACATCCTATAATACCATGTTGGAGGTATAACTAATCCATGGATTAGTTATACATAGACTCAAATTCTTACCAAATATGGTACTAAATAATATCTTCCATAATCCATGGACTATTTTGTTCTAATGCAGCCTACCAAACGACCCCTTAGAGTAACAAATTTCATCTAGAGAATTTTGCATCATGGATGAAAAAGCTTGTTATTATCATTCCAAGTTGCAATCACTATATTGAACACCAATCACGCATCATCTATCGATATTTATGTAGCAAATGTTTATCATTATTATCATTATTATTGTTTCATTATTGCTTAGTAGTAGTAGTTATTATTCAATTATTATTGTAGGGGAAATGAGTCATACTCATCATATATAGAAGAGGTCAAACAATACATTATTACATACGGATCTTCACATGCTATATACGCAATCATCTTTTTAAGGCAAAGTGAAAATAAAAAAGAAGAAGAAAAGCTGGACAGTCAAAGATTATTTTTATTTTTTTTGTTAATTTCCATATTTACGTAAAAAACACAATTGCTCAATATAAAGTTTATTTTTGCACAACTAAAAAGTTAGAGGCCTTTTGAAAGTTTGTTTGCTAAAAGCAATTCCCAATTTTTTCTCTTTCCTCGGAGAAAATGTAAGCATGATCTCTTTCTTGTAAATTGTTTCTCCCTTTTTCTTTTTGGGCACGATAAATAATTTTGCTCGTTAATTTGATTTTAATTGATATTTTATATTTTAAAATTTTAAATGAATATAAAAATTAATATAAAATGAATAAGTGACACTAGATGACAAGTCACGTAAGATATAATATTCAAATTAATTTGTAGTCTCAGATTCCTAATTACTTGTTTTACTTTTTCTTTTATAATCGTCTCTAATTATTTGTTTATTTTGATAAATTAAGAAATGACAATATTTTTTATCTATTATACACTCAATTAAATAATTAATTACTTTGAAAAACATATAACTTTTCACCCACATCACAATTAATAAGAGTAAAATGATTAACTTATTGTATTATTAATTATTTTTATAATAGGTGTGCCAATTTAAAAGTGGATAAGTAATGAGTGATAGAGAGAATATCATATTATATAAAAAACACATATTATATTATATAGAACACATGTTTAGTATTTAGCTTTATATAAGTTACAATATCTAAATTAAATTGTATAGATATCAATTAAAATTAAGACATTCAAAATGATGTAATTATATGATTCAAAATTAATTAGAAAGAGCAAAATAAGATTGTCTTGTTGAAATTAGAACCCGTTTTTAGGAAATAATTATATATATTTTTTCTCATTTTTAATTTGACATGCATGCATATCCACTATTTTGTTTTTATTCCAAAGTGACCCCTACTTCTTTTGGTAATATTTTTGAGTATTTTAAATTCTAGTCCCCTTTTCTCAAAAAAAAAAAAAAAGGCTCACACTAGTAGGAACTAGGAAGCAGCAAGCCATTTGAGTCACTCGCGCACGCGCGAAGAGATATTGTGACGCGCTCGATGGAAAATCCAGAAGCGTAGCTGTCAAAAAGATAGAACAACTTTGGGAAACAGAAGTACGGGGTGACGGCCGCTGCCACCACTTTTTTCATTCCCAAACACTCATTAACTAACGTCGTTTCACCGCCGTTTACTGCTTAATATGAATACACCCTAATACTCTATTTTTACTTATTTTAAATTTGACATTATTTTTCTGAATAATAAATATCATTCCTATAATTTTTATCAAATTATATTTTAAAATATACTCTAATACTTTAAAAATATTATAATCAATAACATGAGTTAATTAGGAACTAAATTATAAGTTGTCTTTCAATTTGTTAAATTAAACAAGTAACACTTTATTTATTTAATAAATTTAACAGATAAAAGTAATTAATATATGTCAATTTTATGTAATCAATGTATGGAAAAATGATAAAAATTCCTTCCTTAAGTTCACTTATTATTCTTATCCCCTATTAATTTTAAAAATATCTAGTTTAAGTCAAATGAGGCGGATACAAATATATGACAAAAATGAGACGGATACAAAAATGTGACAAATAATAAAGCGGATACAAAAATGTGACAAAAAATTAGACGGATACAAAAAAGTAAAAATGAGGCGGTACAAAAATGTGACAAAAAATGAGGCGGATACAAAAATGTGACAAAAATATATAATGTATCCGCCACCTTTTTATTTTATCAGCCCTATTATGTATCCGTGTTTTTGTATATTTTTGAGGGACTTTGGTCATTAGAAACTTATAAGTGTCAAATGGTCATTTAGCCCTAAAAGTATGTTATTTTATGTCATTTGTCCTGTATAATTTATACTTAGAGCCCGTTTGGATTCACTTTAAAAAGATAACTTTTAAATCAAAATTAAAAAGTCAAACTGAAATAACTTTTAATTCAAAAATAAAAAGTAAGAAAAGACCTATTTAGAGCATGTTGGATTAGCTTAAAAAGTTGGTCAAACTGACTTAAAAATTGGTTTTTGACTTATTTAAGTGTTTGACAATTCTCAAAATGACTTCTTTAAGTTAAAAAAATTTATTTTAAGCCAAAAGTTAAAAGCTAGGGAAGGGGTATTTTTCTTTTTTTTAGCTTAAAAGCTTTTTTAAGTTGACCAAATATTTTACCTTTTTGCCCTTAATTCTTTTATATTTACTTTTATTATTATTATTATTATTATTATTATTATTATTATTATTATTATTATAATTATTAATATTATTAATATTTTATTATTTTATTATTATTATTATTATTATTATTATTATTTATTTTATTACTCTTTTACTATTATTATTATATATTATTATTATTATTAATATTTTATTATTTTTATTATTATTATTATTTATTTTATTATTCTTTATTATTATTATTATTATTATATATTATATTATTATTATTATTATTATATATTATATATTATTATATATTATATATTATTATTATTATTACATTATTATTATTATTATTTTCATATTATTTTACTATTATTATTATTACTATTATATATTATTACTATTATTATTATTATCATTATTAATATTTTATATATTATTATTATAATTATTTATTTTATTTATTATTATTATTATTATTATTTTTAATTTTTTTAATTATTTATTATTATTATTATTATTATTATATATTATTATTAATATTTTATTTTATTTTATTATTATTCTTATTCTTTATATTATTATTCTTTATTATTATTATTATTATATATTATATATTATATATTATTATTATTATCCTTTTCATATTATTATTATTATTATTATTTATTATTATTATTATTATATATTATTGTTATTATTATTAAATTAATCAACGTTTATCATGTTAACAACTTTTAAGGGTATTTCAGATATTTTGATTAAAAAAAGTGTTTACCAGCAATTATTTGCCAAACACATCAATAACTTTTTCTTTTAACTTCAGCACTTTTATCCAAACAAATAAATACTTATTTTAAAAATAAGTTTCAGCATTTCCAAAAGTACTTTTTAAAAATTATTTTTTGAAGCCCATTCAAACGGGCTCTTATTCTTTTTGACTTATATTAAGTTATTTTAAATTTATAATAAGCCATTTTGACCTTGCCAATTTTTTTTTTTGACTTCTTTAAGTTATTATTTTCTCTAATTGTCAAGCACTGTCACAACTAAAAAACAGAATCAAAAAGTAGATTTAACCAATATTTAAGTCAATCAAAATATAATTTTAATTTTTTAACTTATTGTTATTATTTTTTAAGATATTATATTTAAAAAGTAATATAATAAAACTAGTTTTTATTTTACTAGTTCGTAAAAATTGTCTAAACTCAATGACACACAAATATTATTTAATAAATAAAAATAATAATTTCTATTAATCCAAAAAAATTTCAATAGTTCTCGCCAAATTAAAATAACATATATTTTGAGATGTAATCGTTTTCTCTCTCTTTATATATGAGAGGAGAGTGCAACCACCATGGCAACTTTCTCTGTCTTCATAAAACGCAGCTGACATTAAAAACACAGACACACACTTCGCATTTCATATTCACTCCCTCTCACTTCACGCCAAATGCCTGCTCTTCCTATTTCTCTTCTTCTTCTTCTCTCTCATTCACATAACACACATTCTTGTACTAACTCTGCATCATAAACTCTACCCCCACTTCCTCCTTCTTCTCCGGTCATATTGTTCTGAAACTCCACTTATTGCTGTCTACCGGCATTTATTTCTACTAATGGAACTGAGCCTGAAGATGAAATTCCGATCACCAGCACTACTCTTGGCTCTATTGCTTGTTTTACCGATCGTTCTGGCTCTCACCGAGGAAGGTAATTATTTTTTTCAACACCTAGAAGCTGTTTTGGTATTTTCTAGAAGAAGGTAGTGCTTTGTGTGCTATCTAGGAAATACGGAAGTTATTGTTCGAATTTAGTTTTTATTTTCAGTTTCTGCAGCTGCATTCCATGCTGTTTACCTCTGATAACGAAAAATCCGTGTTAGTTAAGATATGTTTAGGTTCCAGTTTATGGCAGAACTACTGGAATATTAGTTGATAAATACTGAAAATAGTTATGACTGCTTGCACAGGCAAAGCATTAATGTCGATCAAGGCATCGTTTAGCAACGTAGCAAACGTGTTGCTTGATTGGGATGATATCCACGACGAGGATTTTTGCTCATGGAGAGGCGTGTTGTGTGGAAATTTCTCCATGTCCGTCGTTGCACTGTAGGTTTTCAGTCTTTGTCTCCTAACTTTCACTGATACATACACCGGAACAAAGCAGTGGCCAGACTCTGATGACCTGCTAGCTATTGTATAGCACTTTGTTAGTTTAGCTAAAGTTTATACGTCTTTTATTTAAATTTGCCTTCTCTGCTTGTGAAGGAATCTGTCTAATCTGAACTTGGGCGGGGAAATTTCACCAGCCATTGGAGATTTGAAGAATCTGGAGACATTGTATGGTCCATGTTCTCTTTTACTGTTCTTGGTCCATTGACTGTTAATTTTCCGTGCTGATTATATATTCCAATGTTAATGACAGAGACCTTCAGGGAAATAAATTAACTGGTCAAGTCCCAGATGAAATTGGCAACTGCATTTCTCTGATCTATCTGTAAGTAAACAGTTTTTAACCTATGCTTTTAATATCTTTTTCTTGCGTGTCAGTAAATTTAAAGTGCTCACCTTGATTGATTTGCTATTTTCTGCAGTGATTTGTCTGATAACTTGCTCTATGGAGATATACCATTCTCAGTTTCGAAGCTCAAGCAGCTAGAGTTGTTGTGAGTTATTTAATCACATGACATTGATGGTTTCTGATAACTAGTTGATATGGTTATGATGAATTAATTCATTATGTGGTACAGGAACTTTAAAAACAACCAGTTGTCCGGCCCAATCCCGTCCACATTAACTCAAATCCCTAATCTAAAGACGCTGTGAGTTCCATGACTTTCGTTTCATCTCCCTCACAATTTAGTCCAATATACATGTTTAACAAATGGTTATTTAAATGGTGAAGTGATCTGGCTCGAAACCAGCTCATTGGTGAGATACCGAGGTTGATCTATTGGAATGAAGTTCTGCAATATCTGTGAGTGCATTTTCCTGGTGTTTGAAGGTTTTAATTTCTTGTTTGAGAAATTTACAATGTTTTTATACCTTCTGTTTTGCAGTGGCTTAAGAGGCAACATGTTGACAGGAACATTGTCCCCTGATATGTGCCAGTTGACTGGCTTGTGGTATTTGTATGTGCTCTGCTACATGTTATCTACCCGGAATGCTCTGTTGTCTGTTTGGTGTTATATTTATGTTTATTCTAACATTAGAGGTTTCATATTATTTCAGTGATGTGCGGGGCAATAACCTCAGCGGTATAATTCCTGATAATATTGGGAATTGTACAAGCTTTGAGATACTGTCAGTGTCCTCTCCTTGCTCTGATTATGTTAAGCTACATTTTTCTCCTATAGTTGCCCAATTCTAACCAAATCTATTTTTCCGTGATTTCAGGGATATCTCATACAATCAGATAACTGGAGAAATTCCCTACAATATTGGTTTTTTACAAGTGGCTACCTTGTTAGTGATTTCAACTTTCAAATGATTTTTAGCAGTTGTCATTTCTACCTTGTCTGTTCTGTTATGGGTTTCATTTCTGTAAATGGTAAATGGAGATTATGGTCCTTCAACAGGTCTTTGCAAGGAAATAGGCTAACTGGTAAGATCCCAGAAGTGATTGGTCTGATGCAAGCTCTTGCTGTTCTGTGAGTATTCATACTATTACAAGAATTGTTTTCTTTTTCCAACTTCATTCTTACTAGTTACTGCTTACAAGTAGAAGCTTTCATGATGTCTGTCTCCTCTGTAGGGACTTAAGTGAAAATGAGTTGGTGGGACCAATCCCTCCAATCTTTGGCAATTTATCCTACACAGGCAAGCTGTAAGTTCACTCTTATTTTAATGCATATGGTTTTCTATGCAAGGCTCGTTTATCCGATTCATTTGTACATTCAACAGGTACCTGCACGGCAACAAACTTACAGGGCCAATTCCACCAGAGCTAGGAAATATGTCTAAACTTAGTTACTTGTAAGAGGATTAATTCACAATTTCAGATACATTATGTGGTCTCCTTCTTTTGCTTCATGCATTGAGCTATCTTATTTACAGGCAATTAAATGACAATCAGCTAATGGGCCGAATTCCCTCCGAACTTGGCAAACTGGACCAGCTATTTGAATTGTGAGCCTTTTATTCTTGTAGTATATATTTCTGGTTCCACTTTCTCTTAGAATATTGAGGTCTTAGCTTTCCGTTACCAGGAATCTTGCAAATAACAAGTTGGAGGGACCAATTCCTGAAAATATCAGCTCCTGCTCAGCATTGAATCAACTGTAAGATTGTTGCGTTTCCTTTTGGAACTTATTTTTTTCTCTTACTCTTTTGCTATTTGATTCATTCTGAGTCTCAACATATTTATTTTTTTCTTTCAGTAATGTTCATGGCAACAACTTAAACGGGTCTATTCCTTCAGGGTTTAAGAATCTGGAGAGCTTGACGTATCTGTATGTTATAGTCCTTCTGTTTTGGCTAGTGATCATGATTTTGAATTTCTTTCATATGGTACAAACTTATTAGTGATATTTGTTGATATTTACCTGGCAGAAATCTTTCAGCTAATAAATTTAAGGGTCACATACCTTCTCAACTTGGGCGAATCATCAACCTTGATACATTGTGAGTTCTTTACTGTCAAGGTCGATAAAATTTATCTGTTCAAGTGATTCCTTCTACTAAAACTTTTATTCTTCAGGGATCTCTCTGGCAACGATTTTTCTGGGTCTATCCCTGGTTCTATTGGAGATTTGGAGCATCTCCTCACATTGTAAGATATTAAACATTTAGATGTGCAAGGAGTTTGTATCATATTAAGACTGGAACATAATCACCATATCATTGCACATTGTAGGAATCTGAGCAGCAATCATCTTGATGGACAAATTCCTGTAGAATTTGGCAATCTAAAAAGTATACAGACCATGTGAGTTTCTGCTTAGAGCATTGGTTACACTGCCTTCTAAATGTGTACTTCTGTATACTGTTTTTCTTGTGCTGAAATTGGCTTCTATACTGCCTTCAACATGTGTACTTTTAGTATACTGATTTTCTTGTGCTGAAATTGGCTTCTATTCTTTCAGTGATATGTCATGCAACAAGATTTCTGGTGGCATCCCAAAAGAGTTGGGACAGCTGCAGACCATGATAACTCTGTAAGTACATTTGTTTTTGTCAAGTTAATTGATGTAGTGTTTAATCAGTTTTCTTTAACATCACAGTAAAATCTAATGAATTTTTGTTTGACTTTGTTTCTTTTTGTAGTACTTTGACAGCTAACGATCTTACTGGGGCAATCCCTGACCAATTGACCAATTGTTTCAGCCTAACTAGTTTGTGAGTTCATCTATCTTTGCCTTTACATCAAAGACATTCTAATTCTTCCTACAGTTACTGATCTTATGTCATTCTCCTTCAGGAATATATCCTACAACAATTTTAGTGGTGTTGTTCCTCTTTCACGGAATTTCTCGCGGTTTGCACCTGACAGGTATTTTCCGAATAGAATGAAGCTTTCATCATTATATATGTGCTTTAGTACAAGTTAATGACGACCTTATTATGGTCATCAGCTTTTTGGGGAACTCATTTCTTTGTGGCAACTGGAAAGGTTCAATATGTGACCCCTATGCACCAAGGTCTAACGGTATGACTTTATTTTTGTGCATTGGTTAGCGAATCTCTTGGTATGCTAGTGCATCAAAATGACTTGTTACTTTTGCAGCCTTGTTCTCCAGAACAGCTGTTGTTTGCACAGCACTGGGTTTCATAGCACTCTTATCCATGGTTATAGTAGCTGTATATAAGTCCAATCAACCACAACAGTTTTTGAAGGGGCCTAAGACCAATCAAGGTAAAAGTTAGTACATGTCCATTCTGTTCTTTTGTTTTTCAATACTTTCAGGTATTTATGTTTGCTTTATCTTGTTTCCCTCTAATTCCATAGGTTCCCCCAAACTTGTGGTTCTTCACATGGATATGGCCATCCACACATATGATGACATTATGAGGATTACTGAGAACTTCAATGAGAAATTCATAATAGGATATGGTGCTTCAAGCACTGTATATAAATGTGTTTTGAAAGATTCCCGACCAATTGCCGTTAAGCGACTTTACACTACACATCCGCACAGCTTGCGAGAGTTTGAGACTGAACTGGAGACAATTGGAAGCATTAGGCATAGAAACCTTGTTAGCTTGCATGGGTACTCCCTTTCCCCTCATGGGAATCTCCTTTGTTACGACTACATGGAGAATGGTTCACTCTGGGATCTACTTCATGGTTAGTAACCCTCTTTTCCTTGTCATCTTTTATGAAGTATCTTCATGTAAGACTGTTGACCATTAGTTGATGTTTATTACTGGTTTCTCTGACGGAGAACGGTGCTATAAGCCAGGATTGTTTTGAAAATGGCTAATTATCAACTGAATATATGTCAATAGGGCCTTCCAAAAAGGTGAAGCTTGACTGGGAAACACGTCTGAGGATTGCTGTTGGTGCTGCTCAGGGTCTTGCTTATCTTCACCACGATTGCATCCCAAGAATCATCCACAGAGATGTAAAATCTTCAAACATCCTAGTTGATGAAAATTTTGAGGCTCATCTTTCTGATTTTGGGGTTGCAAAATGCATCCCTACTGCAAAAACTCATGCATCAACTTTGGTGTTGGGCACCATAGGTTACATTGACCCTGAGTATGCCAGGACTTCCAGGTTAACTGAAAAATCAGACGTCTACAGCTTTGGCATTGTTCTCCTAGAGCTTTTGACAGGAAAGAAACCGGTTGATAATGACTTGAACCTGCATCAGCTGGTATTGTTCTCCTCTTATACTCTACGTTGTTACTTGTAACTCAGACTGGATACAGAAAAGAACAACTTATCTCAAATTTTCCTAACTTCCTCAAGCATTTGCAATGTTATCATTTCATCAAATGTCTCTCGTCTTGTAAACTCCTGTATTACATTTGTCTTGGTGTAATTTGATTTGTGTTACAGATAATGTCAAAGGCGGATGACAACACCGTGATGGATGCTGTTGATCCTGAGGTATCTGTTACATGTATGGATTTAATGCATGTGAGGAAAACTTTTCAGCTTGCGTTGCTGTGCACAAAAAGGTTCCCATGTGAGAGGCCAACGATGCATGAGGTTGCTAGGGTTCTTGTTTCCTTGCTTCCTCCCCCGCCAACCAAACCTTGTTTAGCCCCACCTCCCAAATCCATTGATTATACAAAGTTTGTGATTGGGAAAGGACTACCGCAAGTCCAGCAGGGTGACAATTCCTCCGAAGCACAGTGGCTTGTTAGATTTCAAGAAGCTATATCCAAAACTTCCCTTTGACTTGGGTTCATATCAAATCAGGAGCGAATGTGGAACATATATATGTCGTCCAAAGTATTTTTGATATTAGAGATTTCCCCTATAAGATGGTTAGGTACACGGTATGGCTAGTAAGTATATTTCACATTTGTAGATTGAACTTTTTATGGTGGATGAGTCCACAATAGGTTAGATCTACAACCAGTGCAGTTCAACTTAAATCTTAGTGGAGATGTATTTCCCTCTTAAACTTGATGTTTTTGTCCATGTATAGAGTTCAAACAGTGTAAGTTAATCACATTAAGCTTAGCACGTATTCCAGGTTTTGCATCCGCCTTCATATTTCTCTGTTACAATTATTTGCATTCATGATGGCAGCGAACTGCGAAATATGAACTATTAGGGACACTTTTGACATGCAATCTATTTTCTTCCTAATGGAAGAATTTACTGCTATATATAAAAAAGCTTGTCTTTAACAGTAGATATTTAGCTGCACTGGTTCACTGGAATGAGTTCGAATATAATGGTGAAGAATTGCATCAAATATGAGTGCAAGCTGTGTGTGCGCATTAATTTGTCATTATGTTGGACCTAAAATGTATTCAGGTGCACCCTCCAAAGATGGGCCATTAAAATTTTTTGGTAGTCACGCTCGCACCATGTTATTTATCCTCATGCATGTTCCTCTTGATATAACCCAACCTGATCCAACCCATTCAAAGTTTGAATTGGTTATCGATTTGCATATTTGTTAGCTCAATCCAACTCATTTCAATTCATTAAAAATTGAATTGATACGTTATTCAATTGAATTTTGAGAAATATTGTCAAATACTTTTTAAAAAAATTCTTTTAGATTTTATATGTTATATATATAGTAATAAAAAAAGTTAATTAGCTGCTAAAAACTTACAAAATAACAAATAAAACTATTAAAACTTAATAAAAGCCGGATGGATTAGGTTATGACTCGTAATCGTTGATAACTCGTTATCTAACCCATTTTGACCCAACCCATTTTGGCGCAAATAAATTTTGGTTGGTTTGGGTCTTGTCACATTGTCTTTTAACTCATTTTGATCTATTCAAATTTAACCAACCCGCACAATTGCCCCCCCTAATATCTAAAACTAATAGGAAATATTTCACGACACTTACGATGAACCCTATTAATCCCATTGTGGAATCCCATAGTAGGCATTTTTTAATCCCATTTCTTCCTGCAAACAAAGCATACACTTTTCTGGCTTCATTTTCAGATATCTATTAGGATAAATCAATTGCATCCTTGGCGGTTTTTTCTTTCAAAAAAGCTTTGTAGCATAGAAACCACAACCTCTTCCACATAACATTGAGTTTTCTGCCTTCTTTTCTTTTTCCCTCCTTTGAAAGAAACAAATTATTTTGTGAATTTCGGTCCTTTGGTTATTATAATGTGTGTTTTCTGATTTAGTAGTGATAGTGATGGGTTAAAATGTTGCATTTTAGGGGTTATATATAGGAGATGAAGGTTGTAATATAATCCTAATAAATATCAAAAGACTTTCCTAATTTATGCCTCTCCCAATGTCCGTTCGGTTTTGGTTTGGAATATTAATATTTGGAAATCATTGGGCAAATCTGATTAAATATGAGATATTATTAGATTGAGTCCGGAGCCTAGAGGGCAAAAAAAATTTGACAAAAATTTCAAAATGGTATATCAAAAAATTTTCTAACCAAAATGGTAAAATCGCTACTGAAGTAGCGATTTATTTGGCCGGCGTTAAGAAAAATCGATGTTCTAGGAGCAAGTTTTATTTTTAATTTGAAATCGCTGCTAAGGCAGCGATTTTTGTTATTGTTTTTATTTTAAGATTATTTTTTAACAAATCACAGCCAAGGCAACGATTATTTAGTGAAATTTGTTTATTTTTTTTATATTATGAATTGTAAATCGCTGCCTTTGCAACGATTTTAGTTAAAAAAAATTTTAAAAATTATGATGTAAGACGCTTTGCAGCGATTTTAGTTAATTTTTTAAAAAAAAATTGTGTAGTAAATATTTTACTTATTTTTTAAAAAAATAGTAAATCGCTGCCTTTGCAGTGATTTTATTTAAAATTCTTTTATAGTAAATCGCTGCATTTGCAGCTATTTTATTTAATTTTGTATTTATAATAGTAAATCGCTATTTTGCAGTGATTTTAGTTCTTTTTTTAAAATTTTTTAATTGTGTATTGTAAATTGCCTTTGTAGCGACTTTATTGATTTTTTTTTATTTTTTTACAAATTTTAGTGGATTTTAAAAAAAAATTGGAACTTCTTTTTTTTATTTTTTTTTTATAAATATTTAAGTGAAATCGCTGCAATTGATTTACTATTGACAATAACAAAAATTGCTATCAAGGCATCGATTACAAATTAAAAATAAACTTTACAAATCGCTCCTAGAACAGTGATTTTTCTTAACGCCATCCAAATAAATCGGTACGTCAATAGCGATTTTACCATTTTTGTTAGAAAGTTTTTTGATATACCCTTTTAGAATTTTTGTCAATTTTTTTTGCTCTTTAGATTTCGTACTCTTATTAAATTCCTCGCCTTGTAACCTCTCCCCAAGTTCTAATCCCTAAACAAAAATCCTATGAGAAAACTTAGATCATGATCTAAAACTAAACAAAAACAAATGAGTCAAAAAATCTTGAATAACAAAAATTGCAACTATACACTATTTGGTACGTAGTACTTTTAATCAAAACAAACGACATGAATATACTAAAAGATAAAAGTGAATAACCCAAATAAAAAAGACTTGGGTACATAACTAGCAATAATAGCAATTAAGCACCAAACACGTCTTAGATTCTATTCTCAAGTTTATCAACTTTGCATAAAGGATTCTCCTTTACCAAAGTCTCACGCCCTTTCGACTCGTAATCAAATGCACATTCATGTTCTTCCGGATATCTATGTTTGTAGCAAAATATTTCACCACACTTACAATTGAACCCTATCAATCCCATGTTAGGTTGTGGAGCCTGATTAATATCTGTAACAAAAATACTCTGATTTATTAATATATATATACCGCACCGCCGTGGAAGTTTACTCACGGGGTTTTACCACGAAATTCTCTCTCTATCTTCTCTCTCTAGATCTCTCATCTTCTTCTACCAAAAGATCTTGTGTTCTTCATCTGAAAGTGTGTGTGTGATCTAGATCCTAACATCCCACCTTCTTCATGCAAGCCGAAGCCATGCACCTTTGTGGTTTCTGTATCTTCGTCGATTTATTATCTTTTTCAGCTATAATACACTAAGAGAAGATATCTTTTCCTTTGCCATTTCTTCTTTCAAAAAAGCTTGGTGACATTGGGAACAAAGGTTGTGATTGCTTGGGTTTCCATAGAAACCACAACGCCTTGCGCATAAATTGGGGGTATAGTCATTTTTTAGTGAGTTTTGCTCTTTTGAGAGTCTTAGGTCATAATGTGTTTTTATGCAATTTAGTAGTGATGGATGTATAGTGCTATATTTGGTGTCATTATATATAGGAGAGGAAGCATGTAATATAATCCTAATAAACATCAAATTAGGACTTACGTAATATAATATTATAATATTCCTCTTCACATTCCGCTTTTGTTTTTTGGTTTGGGAATGTTAATATATTTGGAAACCTTATACACAATTTAGGTGTATAATGGTGTTTCTTTTTCCTTCCTTTTTGCCTTTTATTTCGTTCTTTGAACTCTTGAGTTGATAAAAGTTTATACATTGGGTATTTAAAAGACTGTTCTCCTCTTCCTAGCACATGTATTCCTTGTAACAGACCAAAAGGAATACACTATATTTGACTTGCTGTACTGTGCTAGCCACAAAAATTTGGTGTTGCAAGTCTTGAGGACAGTCTTTTATTTCCTATAGCTAAAGACATACATTTCCAGATAACTCCTGCATTAGGAGGTTCGATCTACCTCCCGTGAAACTTGCAGCAATTCAACAATCACGCGTATTAACCACACAAATTTCATCGGATTCCCAAGCTCCTGAGAGATCAATGTGCAAGTTAGATCCAAATATTAAAAAAAGAAAGAAGAGAGAAACAGACATCCATTGGTTAGGCATGCGTAGACGCGCAAAAGTCCCATTAAAATCAAACTTAGTTTCAAGCAAATGGCTCAAGCTGAGATGAATTAAAGGAAGTAAGTCACTATTGTAGAAGATCATTTGATAAAACAAGAGATATGATAGTACTGAGTCTACTGACCAACATTTCAAGTGTTTCACAAATATATTCAAATTCTAAATATTATTTGTAAAAAATTTGTCCAAATACAACTCCATTTTCAAAAATTTCAAATAAAGTAATTATTATTTAATTTTCACAACAAAAACGCCTACATAATTTCACTAAATTACCAGTATTTTTATATATTGTATAAAATGTGATTTTGCAGTGTCTATATAGTATATACGTACTATATATTTTTTTATTATTAAAGAGAATCTCTAAATAGTTGCACATAATATTTTTAAAACGATTTGTTTTTGCATAATTTTTCAACCATTGGATCCTACTGTATAAATATTTCAAAACTTATGTATTGTTGCAAGTCAATTTACTTGATTATGCAAAAAAAAAAAACATATAAACTAACACCACACAAAATTTAAATTATGAGAATAAAATATTCATTTTTTATCAATATCCTTATTCTTTTTGGGTAACATTGATCTTCTCGATGTAGTTAAGACATGACCAAATTAAAAAAAAAATATTTTCTTATTTGTTTAATTAGTTTCTTAACAAAAATAGACTGAAGGATGATTCTTGTTATTTTTTGGATAGTATAAGGATGTTTTTTGCTCACTTAGATAATATAAGGATGTACATTAGATTTGAGTCATAATTGAGGGATGATTTTAGCCAAAAACTCGCTTAAAAGGTCTATCTTGATGAGAAGTTCTTCAGTGGACTTCCTGTTTTCCTATTTATGATACTCAAGCATTAGGATACCTGTTCATGCTGGAGTGGAGTCCAAACCTGTCATTGCCCCTCTCTGCCCCACACTGATTTGTCTTTCCAACACATTTCTGCATATTTAAATAACAATCAGAAGAAGTTGCAGTCAAAAGTTAAAAGAATCTACTGTTCTTTCTATTCTTCATACCCGAAATTTAATCTGCAAACAATTTGGAGTATTCTCCTTCAACTCCTATACAACAAAAGTGGGTATTAGAAGCAAATCATCTGCATAATTAAAAAAAAAGTCTTTCTAGGAGTCCTCAGGGTCACCTTTGCTGAGGGATTCTTTTTTGGCTTAGATACTTCACGTGTTTCCTTTTCAGATCTAAGGGACAACTAGGATTAAAAAGAAAAGGAACCAAGATTAGAAGTTTTTTTTGGCTGAGACATGAGTAAGTTGCTAAGACATAAAATATAAGTCTGATACATTCAGGCTACAGCATAACTGGTAGTATACACTCTCAGTGAAATTCGATATGGCATGCATAATCATTTCGAAAGTAGTACCTTATTAAACAGTTCAATTGGTGGATGCACCGAAAGTTTCTCATCAAGTATGGATTTGGATCCCTGTGATAATACTCGAAAATTAATAACAGGAAACAAGGAAAAGAACCAACGAACAAAGAGGATGAGACACGTTTAATGGAAAGTCCAGCAAAAGTATACAACGAAAACATGTGTTACCATTGAGTATGTATTTTCTTGTCCATTGTCTTCACCTATGCCATTATCTTCCCTACTTGGAAATATCTGTATAAAAGACATGATCTTAAGCATATACCATGTAATCAAAAGTCAAAAAGACCAAAACAGGCAAACATATGTCAGCTAATATGCTACCTTGTTACATTTATGTGATCTTGACTTGAGGGATGTAACAGATTTTCCTGGATTCACAGCATTTTGAGTGTTTGATCTGAGAAACAACCCAAAACGGTATAAGCACAAGCTGGACTTACCATACAAGAAGTGAACATTGTGATGCTTTAGGTAAAATTATATATGGTGAACAAAAAAGGTGAGGTTAACTTTATGATAAGATTCTACATGCTTCTTCTCCAAGAGGAAATAGATGAATTTTGAGCTTCTCATGAGATCTCTGAATATAGTTGCGCAGTTCTACGCAAAATTAAGAACATCATAGTTTTGGTTTTGTTCTTTCACATATAGTTTACTCAATTGATGAAGTAAGAAGTCCATCCAACCTTTTAGAGTCCACTAAAGCATTTTGTGCGGCAGAATCGGCATTTAGAGAGTTTGATAACTGCAATACCCATAAAAGAAGAGGAAGAGTTAGCTTCCATCAACTGAAAGCATAGAAACTAAAGCTGCAGAACACATGCAAATGTTGCAACAATGATTAAGTCATAAAAGTGCATCAGTTAGTACAAAGATAATCAGAGCAAATAAGTGCAAATATAACATCTAGCTTCATAGTTACATGTTTGTCCTCAAATATTTCCCTACAGCTTCTGTGTAATAGGGATAATGCTACAAAGACTGGATATGATTGCCAAATGGTTGTGGAGTCAAATCATTATTGGCATTTCATAATTCCTTGTCAAGATTAGCTACACTTCATTAGAATTAGTATTAAGTAGTTCATAAGGAGACAGTTGTTTACTGTGATGTGGCCTAGCGGTTTGAAATTGGGAGTGAGACCATGGGAGACGAAGGTCAAATCTCAATATAGGCAAAAAAGTTAAATGAGCTACCTGGTAACAATACTGATGGGGGTATGCAGGTAAATAGTGGAATGATTGAGGTGCAAGCGAATTAGTCAAGACCCCAATGCTAGTAAAAAGAGATAAGGAATCAGTTTACTCCCCAATCAAAGACTCCTATAAATAATGTATATTTGCACCAATTCATTCCACCTCACCAATTAGAGAATCTATACACGAACACCATTAACATGGAACACCAGTAACTTTTCTAAACTTCTGATGATAGGAGAAAATACAAAAACACCCAGACTAACAGTCCTACGGAAGGTGAAGGTTGAGCATCACTAAATCCAACTCAAGAACCTAAAGAACACACTAAGGAGATTGAGATTGGGAATGCACATGTTTTCTTTTCCAAGGTAGTAAGCTTAATTGATTAAACATCAATGTGGAATAGGAGCAGTGGAAAAGCAGTAATTAATTACATGAAATTCAGGAGCTCTAGTCTTTCTGAGAGGAGGTAATGTAGGAGTGTTGAGGATCTGCAGAAAGCAAAAATAGACAAAGCTCAGATGAAAGATTATGTGGAGAATACTATTCATATGTTTTCAAAAGAGAGCACTAGTCAGAATACCAACATTTCTGTTCAAGGACTGTGATTTAAGCAGTTGGGTTTTGGCTTTTGTGATTTCACTTGAGTTTGAGTCCTTGTTGCACCTGAAACTTTTAATCAGAAAAAACAAAAAGCTGATTACCAACTGGTACTGGTAGCAGTTGTATACCAAGGCTAAAAAGCCTACCTTCGCCTTTGTGCCCTCTGCAGAGTTTCCAGTTCAGGTTCTCTAGGAACAGTAACTTTAGATTTGGGATGTGCCGAGTTAGAGATGGATGAGGTATCCTGCCAAAACAGAACAAAAGCTCACAAGCTGCAAATAATGATGCATAAGAAGTTCTTAAACATGATCTGTAATATGAAACCACAACAAAGAATCCTTCAGATAGTACCTTCTTGGATATCTTGTGAGATAGTAGACGTTGATGCTTCAAGTGAGCAATCTGGTTTGCAAGATAAAGTGAGGAATTAGAAATATTTCTAGCAGTTGACAGCTTTTAGGAATGGGAAATACTTAGTGAACATATCCTAGAGATAGAAAACTAACTTGAACACGTTAATTATGTACATAATAAAATCTAATGCCACTAAACCTACATCACTTGGAGATGAAAATCATGCCAATTTCTAAAAATCTCGAAGAGTAAATGCTACACCAAATATCATACTAACTAATTTCCACTGTTTCCTCAGCATAAACTGCTCTTGTGCACTCAGTGAGGTAATTTCACCAGGTTAGTACCTATTGGCAAAACGGATTCTGTTTGCACCTAAAACAAAATTTTATGTCTATTTCATAAAAATCAATGACCATATTTGTTATCTGGAGACACATCTGATGTTGAGCACCTTAATGTTGTTAGTGAAGTAAAATTCATATAATAATTTTACATCCTTGCCTTTCTAGCTTATAGTTTAGTTCTCCTTAGTTCATAGCTTGCCATAACTACAACTAGTACTTCCACATACTTCTTTTAAATAACTTAACTTCAAATACTAGTATTTTTTTTCAAATATCACTCAATTCATGTCCAAATGCCCAGTTAATTAAATACTTTTCCGGAACAATCGAAGTTCCAAAAGATCAAACAGTTAAATCCTTTGGCAAATAGCATTAGTTCATAGAGAAGACACTATCTAAAAAATCTAAGAAGAGAGTATAAAAAGGTACAAATAAGTTTTCTTATTTAAACATGCCATACATCAATAAAAGAAAAAATTGCTATGGGATGGATGAAACATTACACTAAAAGAGGGCAGACAAATGAGGGTCCGTGCTGCTTAAGGATTACATGTGTGCAATACAAACTTAGAAGCCAACTAGAGTATAACAAAATAATACTATCATCAAATAGTAACTGAATAACTTCATGCACCTTAAGTAGATAACCAATTTCTAGCTTTTGCCTTTTGGTAGCAATAATTTCGGATGCCAGAGAATTCGTTGAGCTTGTCACATCAGTCTTGTTAGATGCATTCTGAGACCTAGCAATTGAAGAATGAGAAAATGAAAGCAAAAATTAAGAATTGTTTAAACTGGTTTCAGAAGTCAAGAGAGCCAACAAAGTGAAAGTGAACTGCAGAAACATACGCAAGCCTGAACTACAACTTTTAAGTAACGTTGTTACTGAAGTAATCAGGGGCGGATCTAAGGGGTGGGAGGGTGTTCACCAGAACCTCCTTGGCAAATAATTACACGGGTGATTCTTATTTTTTTATGTATATATATATATATATATATATATATATATATATATATATATATATATATATATATATATATATTTTGAATCTCCTGAACTCAAGACAAGAGGTTGGCTTAGTGGTTTAGGGGTTCAAAATTTACTTGACATTCCAAGGTCAAATCCTAGGCACTACATTTTTATTTTTCGAACCCCCTAAGCGAAAATGCTGAATTCGCCTCTTCTGTCGTTGTAGTTTCTGAGAATTTCTGACATGAAGGAATGAAAAAGAAACTAAACTTTTCAAACTTATAACCTTCAAGAAAATAAAATAGAATATACATCTTTTACATACTTCTGTTTAGCCAAATGACTAGCCGTGGGCTTCATTAAAGTTGAACTTCTTGATAATGAAGATCTTGGCTCTGGCTTTGCCTTGCAAATTTCACGAGCCGCTTGACCTTTGGATATAGTTCCTGAGGGTGTACAAGGGAAACCAGTTAAATACTGTTGAAGTTTTGCAAGATGTATGTCAAAATTATTTTTTCTGAACTCTTGCTAGTTAACCATGTGCATATATTATCAAATAACTACTGTTTAATCTACTATCAACAGATTACTGACATTAAGCCTAATAAAATCACTTAGATAGTTAATATAACTGCAAAATATAAACAGAAAAGAATGGTGAAGTGATAATCACAATAAGATAATAATTCGATTAACCATGAAACTACTAGCACTAGCCCTCACAAAGACTGATCTTGAATATGCACAATCCTTAGAAATTATTTCTTCTGCAAGTTAGGTCAAAGAAAGTCCATCAGGAACGGGGATTAATTTAACTAAGCATCTCCATGAAGTTTAGAGGATAACCGAAATCAGAATATCAAGTTTTAGCGCAAATCTTGCGTTGTTACAGTGCACAAGTAAGTTAACTACAAAACTTATTTAAGAGAACGAATAACAATTTAAGCACACAGACAACAATAAGGCAAACTTTGAGTCAGTATACCAGAGCTTCTCTTCTAATACTTGCAGATAGATCCATTCGATGAATGTTCTAATGTGAGTTAAAAAATGAGACCAGACACTTTTAAACTGCCAGCGTATATACCTGTAACTTTTGATTTGGAGGGCGAAACTTCAGAACCAACAGGTTTGTATGAGTTGTTGCCTTTTGATTTTGCTGGTTTCCCTTCTTGTAACCTTGAGCAACCATTTGAGTTTCCTGATGTAATCTCTTTCCCCAGGTTTAACTTGATAATGAGAGCTAAGAAGTTTCCAAATAAACAAGGAAAATAAAAAATAAAGAGTGAATAAGCCAATCAACCACGATAAGCTATCAAAAAAATATATATAATAGCTATCAAAAAGATAAAACTTAGTCACCATATTTTTGATAAAAATCCTTGTATGATAGAAGATATGTGAGAGAGGACAAGGACGATGAACAAAAGGAATTCGAGATTGTATTATAAAATATCCATTTTATTTCTGCATTTCACAATCACCGAATCAGAAGAATTACATAGAAGGAATGTACATTCCATCAACATTCTCAGATTAACTTCCTAATAGTCTAATAAGATGATTTCATTGACAACAATCATCCAATCCAGCATAAAAACATATCTAATATAAACAAATAACCTTTCTACTGGATAAACAAACAGACGTCAACACAAAATTTGCAACGCCATCAAACTCATACACAAAACAACCAAAAAAAAAAGGAAACTCAGTTAAACACTCATGTAAATTGTTTTATTTATGAGAATACTTACGAGAAGGCGGATAAGTGCTGGCCGTTTGAAACCATCGCTCGGCTTCCTCGGCTTCGGAAGTTGATTCCGGCCGGCAAAAATCATAGAACCTAGAAGCATCAAACTCATATTCCGAGTCGATTTCAGATAGGACGTCCGAAGATTCTACAATGAAATCCTCCATTTCTTCATCCATTGATTGTATAAAGTATTGATAAAGAGAAAATTATGAAAGGAGAAGTAGAGAGGAAATCATTGATCTCCTCGTGTGTTCACATGGTCCGTGAAAGAAATGGCGGACGTCGCGAGGGTTTCGAGCGTGAAAGCTTTTAATACGAAAGTTAGAAATGATTGGAGGGCGAAATTATCTCGTGAATGGTTTGTTTTGTTTGCGGAGAAGAGAGAAGCCGGATAGACAGGGAGCGCTCATCATCCTTTACATATACACACTCCATATACGTTGAGGCTTTGGAAAATGAGCTATCACCGAATTTTCAAATTTTGCTGGTCCTAATTTTGGAAATTCTCACCAATTACCAGAACACCCTCACAAATGATAGTATTAGTGAGGACGTTTGGGTAATTTTAATCTTTATTTAATTTATTCTGTCCACTATTGTTTATCATGGTTTCTATTTTTAGAGTTAAATTATAAGAATTTTGACAAATATGTATTTTTTCACCATATTTATACTAAAAATTACAATTTATAATACTTTTCATATAGTTTTTGAATATCTAAATATTTTGTTTAAAATATCGAATTAATATAATCTAATATAACTTTAAAAATTAGTAAATTAACTTTTAAAAAGCGCAACATGACAAATAAAAGTGAAAGAATGAAGTAATAAATTAAGATATTTTTAGTATTAGTACATAACTACACAAAGGAATAAAGTCCATAGGCCAAACTATATGAAATAAAAGGAGTATAACCTCATCTCAGTTTACGTGTGGTACATTTTGAATTTTATGAGTCAATTAATATTTTTCTATTGTATATTTTAATTTATTAATTAATACTCCTACAATTTCTATGAGTAATATTTTTTTTTATATAATTTTATTTTTAAAAAAAACAACTTGAAAATTACGTATAAATTACTGTCAAAATTCTGCTGTAAATTGGAATTTGGAATAGATGAAGTAATATTTAATATTACTAATACTTTATTTTCTTGTCATTTTTTTCATTTTCGTTCCCCTTTTTCTCTTTTTTTTTTTTTTTGCAATAATTTCTCACATTGATCTTCAAGGTACAACTCGAATGGCGATATGATCATGAGGTTGATTCCTCTTGCCACTTGGTTCAATTTCAGTTCTTATTTTTATTTTAGATTTTTAAATGATACGAAAATACTTGCAAATTGGCAAAAGTATTCTAGGTGGTTTGATATAGTGTATAAGAATAATATTACTAATACTTGTATTAGTAATGCATGTATTAGTTATGACGGACAATAAGATTTAATCATGCTAATAATGCATGCATTAAAAATATTGCATTGCTAATATCTAGAATTTCACGATACTAATAATACACTATAAAATTAGTTAAACATATATTAAAAGAGAATATCAGACAAGGCACTAATGATACACAAAATTAATGTATGCATTATTTTTTCTAATACACTTTATCAAACGATCACTTAAAAGTAAAATACCTTATAACCTTATAAAATATCAAAGGAAAGAGGAGGAGAACTTATCCCCACGAAATATGTTTAAAATTATTGTAAGAATAAACATATAATCCAATTATAATGAAATGATGAGCATATGAATGTATATATAAAAGATAATATATATTTATCTATTTGAAACAAATACTAATTAATAAACGATACCGGCCATATCACCAACTAGCTAGCTTTATGGACTCGTATGTAAAGGGGAGTTATTCAACAATTAGTATAAAATTAGTACCATGAAATTAAAAATGGCATTAAGTTGGATTTCAAATTACTTATTTTAATCCCATTATCTAGAGAGTTGAGACAGAGAGAGAAGAAGTGCCATTTGACACCATGAAAGCAAACACAAATATATATAAAAGACAAATTATAAAGTCTGAATTAATAGAAATGTCAGTATTTAATCTCCCAATAGTTGTCTTTGGGATAGAGTCAAAATTTTAATATAATTATTGGCAACAACCTTGCAAGATTATTCAAATTTTAGAGTCACGTCAAAGAGTCTATTGTGTGATCATTCGTATTTGAGGAATACAGTATACGTGAAGTAGATGAAAATTATGAGGAATCTGCCATAGATTAAGATGTTTTTACCAATGTAAGGGTATGATCTATACGTGTACATTATTCTCTCAGTCTTCGATTCAACTTATGAGATTACATTAGGTATATATCAGTGAGTATATTTTAGATTACAGTTGAAAATAAAATGAACAAATATACACTAAGGCTGAAACACAAATGATCTTGCTCTCTTTAAAGATATAAGCCTATTACGCTATAATCTACTGTATAACTCTTGACTTGTCCCCTTTTCAGGATACTATAGTCCAACAACTTCCTATAAATCCAATAACTTTAATTTAGTTGAAGAGTTCAAAACTCTACCAAAAAAACATCTTCTTTCAATATAAAATAACTACCATGTTTATATATAATATATAAAATTACTACCATGTTTCATCTCATTCCCTATTACAACACAAAGAAGAAAATGTTCTTTATATATTGTATTCTTTCTTCTACAAATAAATAAATGTAATGTGAATGGTTATTTGAGGAATAGTGGGACACCTAATAGAATATAATGAGTAAAACATGTCATGGACAACATTTTTGTCACTTTATGACTATTAATTGTCACATACATTTAATATTTTAATTTATGATATTAAAATGCAGAATAACACTAGGTATATATGTTATTATTAATATTATCACGTTAAAGTCCGAGCACTTCTTGTTTTCTTCGTCCGGTTAAATCACAACTTTAATTTGCATTACTCTTGTGTTAATTAAAACCAGAACTACTTACTTATTCTTGATCTTTTCGTACACTGCATAATTTTTAATTTATTCTTGCAATGATAAAATGCAATATAAAAATGCATGTGGTGATGATGCCGCTAGCTCTGCTTGGAAATGCCAACTATTTTAATTAATTAACCTTTTGAAGTTTGAACTTATTTAGCTTGGCATCATGTACATACTCATGTAATACCGCAACGATACATGATTATTTTATGGCATAATGCATAAATATGATTTTTAACTTAACGGAAATATGCAACTATGATCTTTAACTTTGGTGTGCACAAGTAGACACTTAAGCTTGTATAAAATTGAGTAAATAGACATGTTCGTCCTACATGGCACCCTACATAACAATTTTGTGTCCTACATGGCGTCCTACATGTATTGTACCATGTAGGACACTTGTGTCTACTTGTGTAATTATATACAAGTTTAAGTGTTTACTTGTGCACATTCAAAGTTGAAGGGCATAGTTATTCGCCGAAACCATGTTAAGGATCATGCTTATGTATTATATTTTATTTTATTATCTTTACAAAACAATCCATATCAGTGCCTTTTATATTCATCGATACAACGTTCAATAAGGGTGTGCGACGGATTGATCAATGATATAAACTAAGAATCATGGATAAAGTTTAAACTATAAATCCTAGAAAAGGAAAAAAATATGATTTCTTCTGCTAGTCTAATTGAGACACTATTATAATTATTATATTTTTACAAAACACGTTATATAAATTTATTGGAAAGAACTTATCCAAAAAGTATGAGAATGAGCAGCAAAACACTAGGCTTTATTATATTTAGCATCTATAGACATTAATTAATCAATAAAATTATTAGCTACCACTTTAGTATGCTTTTGTAAGAAATTGTCAAGAATCAAACTGTACTAAGTTTGAAAATTGGTTCGTGTAATTGTAGTTGAAAATAAAGATTTGATGTTTGAAAATGATAGTCATATCAATAGAAATTTAAATTTGTCAAATAACAATAGTGTAAGAGGAATTGTGTTAATTATTTTTGTGGAGATGTAACGTGCTTGCATATGCTGCTTGCGACTTGAGCACTTTGAGCTGACAATTTTTTTTATTTTTTTTTTAAAACAAAAACAAGTAAGCATCCTATCCAATTCATTAAATATGAGTTGAATAACTGATCATTAAAAGATTGATCATATTATCTACTAAAAAATGGATATCCGTAGGAATAAAATGAATATCAATATTATCCATTCTCATTTGTTTGTTAATCAGATTCTTATTTAATGGTATGCGGATACCCTCCGTCATAATTTCAGGATATTGGGCCCCTTGCCGTTCAAAAACGAGAGCGTATATACGCTTCACTCTAACGGAAGATTAAATAATGACACGTGGCACAATTTTATCTATCGATCCGATGTCGTGTTGGTGGATAAGATTATGACACTTGTATGTCCGTTAGTATAAAGGGTATATATATATGCTCTAGTGCTTTGACGCTAAGGATACCTATGTCCCAAAAGTATGACGGAGGATATCTGACTATCTGCATGCCATTTACGATAGTTCAAGGGTACATTTCTAATTTTTTTCCCTTTAATCAAATCATATGAACAACTATGTCTAAGCTCTTATTTTGACTCCTCTTCATGGCTCAAGATACTCCTTATATAAACTCCCATATGGCAAAAGGATTAGCCAAATGACGCTTATATTAGCATGATGACATGACAAATCTATCACACATAACTAATTACATAGTTTGTCTTACATCAAATTGTAACTAATAACTATAAAATATCAGTTTTTTTGTTGGATAATTTTTTTTCTCCATAAAACAATATTACATGTGTATTAGATCGAAGTGTGAGCTGTCTCATGCACGCTTTCATTTTTAACTTATTTCACTTTGAATGGTATTAGACACAACTCCTTATTTTCTGTTTAATTATCCACCCAACGTCACTACAAAGTACAAATACACCAATTCTAGTGTTGTGTTTATTAATTACTTCAATCGATGCTAGGTGCATGTAGTCTATCTGGATGAAATTAATTATTTGAACATTCAATCTGTCTTGTTGCTTTATAGAAGTATTTATTCCTTTACTTATTTCTTTTTTTATATTTCACATAATTGTATAGTATGTGATTACAAATTCACTAATAATGGACCAAAAAGTAGAAGAAGAGAGGAAAGAAGGATATATAGTTGGGGGTTAATAGATTTTCTACCAAAGAAAGTTGCTCATTATTTATTGTGACACTTTCTTGTAAGTCTTATTTTAAAACTAATTTAAGTTATTTTTTAATGAAAATGATTTTAGTGAAACAAATGTCTCTGACTTGTTCTAAATCACAAGTTTTAAAAAACGATATATCTTTCGGTTGCTAGTTAGAGTTAGGTAGGAAGTAGTTAGGGGAAACTAAACAAATATTCCATAAAAGTAAAATAATTACAAATATATACCCTTTATACATTCATATCGCACTAAATAATTACATTATATACCTCCTAAGTAGTATATGATACTGATTTAGTCTTAGTTAAGCGAAAATTATGAATTTTAATGATACCAATACAATATATGATACTGATTTAGTACCCGTTAAACAAAAATTATCAACCTTAATGAATGAGATATATGTTGTGATTATTAATGAGAAAATGAGTATTTCAAGAATTACTTTAGATTTGAATATGAACTTATAATTATTTTGAATTTTATAGCCCATTTACGTAGTAAAATACATTGTTTTTAGCTATAGGTTAAAATTTTTGCTTGATGTATCTTATATGTTATATGTTTACTTCCTATATTTTGTTTTTTTTACCCATGTCTACTTTTAATATATATTTTGACACCTTTAATAACCTTTTTGGCTCCTCACTATTTCTATCCTACATAAAATAGTTCATAAATTGATTCACAACTTTGTGCTCAATTATTTCAATGATAACAAACACTATACTTAATATTTAAGTTACTCGGAATCTCCAAAAATATTATCGCACTCGTGTCGAAAATGCACTATATGTAGAGGATCCGACACACACCCATCGACATTTTTAAAAAATCCCAGCAATATAGCTTAATATGTTAAATTTGACCCAAAACAACTAAAAAATTACCAAACATTATATTAATTGTCCTAGTTTTTATATATATTAATAATTTCTTTCCTAACCAACGAGGCTGTCAAACAACTAGTACTTAATTTATAAAATAGTAACTTGACATAAAAGTATAAATAAATATAGAAAATAAAATTACACATCCAAGCCCGTCTAGCTCAGTTGGTAGAGCGCAAGGCTCTTAACCTTGTGGTCGTGGGTTCGAGCCCCACGGTGGGCGAATTATTTTTTTACGAATAAAATCAATTTTTGTTTCTTTTTCTTTTTTATTCGATAAAGGGCATTTCGGACAATTCGTCACTCATCGACAGAATCCTATCTTCCCTGGCCAGCCAAGCAAAGTAAACTAAAGCTAAAACCTCTGATACCCTTCCGGCGACAACATCGCCACATTTCTGCCGTCGCATCCGGCGGCTCATATGACCTCGACCGGACAGTTGAAACCTAATTTGGACAACGAAAACGATACCGGAAAAGCATCTACGGGGGACAGTGTAGGGACTTCAGGCATGAGGCTCGTTGTGCCCTTACAAGGTGTAGTTCAAGGCAGGGGCGGCCTTATTTTAGGTTCACTCATTCCTTGTGCACTTTTCTACTTCCTCCAGTTTTACTTAAAACGACACCGTACTACCCCCTCTTCTTCTGATCCTCCGTCACCGTCGACGTCGTCGCCGAACCTCTCCGATTTACAACGCTCGTCTTCACGTTTAAATTTGTCAACTCGTGGTTCTGTTGGCCGTGTCTTCTTGTCTTCAAGGGCTAGTTTGGTTGCTGCACCGAATGATTCCCCTTACTATATTGGAATGGATAGGTTCCGAGCGGATCCGTACGATGAATTGGATAATCCCGACGGTATTATTGATCTCGGAATTGCGGAAAACAGGGTACAGTCTATGATTTTTGCTGCTGTAAAAGTCTGCTAATTTACGGGTTCATTTCTTCTTTCTGTACTGGAAATCACTGATTTAACAATGTGTTTCTTCTTCTGTATTTGCTTGAAGTTGTCGCTTGATCTGATTGAGAAGTGGATTTCGAGCAATGTGAACGGTTCCACGCTTGGAAGTGGCGGTGATGGATTGAATATCAATGGAATTCTTACATACCAGCCATTTGATGGATTGGCTGAGCTGAAAGTGGTAATGCATTTTAAATCTGAAAAAAGTGGTAAAGCATTTTAGTTCATTTCGTTTTTCTACTGGAACTTGCTCCTCAGTACAGTGAGAGTTCTTGCTGTAAAGCCTATTTGGTATGACATAAATTCTCTTCAGCATAATAAAAGAAGGTTGAGGTGGGGAATGGGAATGGTGTTTGCTGAGATGCTTACGCTTTGATAGGAGCAAGTGATACAAGTAGGAGTCAGGTGTAAAATATTTATGCCTCAATTCCAACTTGTTGGCATAGTAATTGTCATTCTTGTTATGTATCTGAGTTGTTTTCCCTCTTTTTGTGGAAACTAATTTCTTCAGAGAGAACATTTTACCGTGATTTAGTTCTCAAACACGGGAAACTGGAACCATTTGTATTCCCTTCCTATCA
>CM040620.1:64533038-64564821 GCA_022817965.1 Solanum lycopersicoides | reverse complement strand
CCAAAAGCCCCTTATAGCCTTTCTTGACTTCTAACTTTCATGGTGACTTGAGAGAGTCTTTTAAGGGGGAGGGGTTTTGGGTTTAGAAAATGGAGTCTAAAATTAGGTCTTAGGGTTTGAAACACTTTAATATACCTAAATAACCCTAAAATGACTTCCTAGGTTCATAAAAATACTTGGGGTGAATTTACCAAACACCCCAAGTCATTATAGGAAAATGCAGCTTTTGGCAGGCTTCAATCGATGGATTGCAACCGACGGACCATCTGTCCATCAACGGTCCGTTGGTGGGGTTTCGTGGGTGGACACTTAGCTTTATTTGGGGAGTGGTTAGCCTACCTTGAAGTTCCAATCAACGGGGAAAGTTGATGGGCCGGTTGTTGGACCACTGGCCATCGTTTGCCCTCGTTGGTGGACACTACCAAGATAGTTTTGGGTCCTTCTCTTGGGCCTTTCTCTAGGGCCCCTTGTGGGTTCTAGGTGGGGTCGTACCCGAACGTTAAAATCCTAAACATATTTTTGTAGGTCTTAAGAACATCCCACATCAATTTTGATTAAGATAAACACGTAAAAATTGCTCAAACATAAGAGAACACACAAGCACTATCTAAGGCATATTTTCCGAACATCATGGACGTTCTTGAATGTTTGACCTCCAAACTTAACCAAACTTCACACACTGTCTAAGAACACTAATATAACTCATTTTAACTTAAAATTAACTCAAGAAACAATCACGAAGCTCTAGTTCATTTTAGGGTGTTACACAAATAGAACATATGAATGGTTGTTTGGTTGAGAACTTTATAGGGATAGTAGGGATACTTTTCATTCTGAGAAAAGGGATGTGTCCTAATCTATTATGCCACACAACATTAACATCATCTCTAGTATAGGCAGAACAAAAAGTAGAAGGAGCAGATATGAAATTAAGTAGAGAAGCATCAGAATGTTAAGAAGGAACAGTAGGTATATTATCTATATTCAAACAAGAGGTTTGTTTGTCCAGTAAATGAGAAGTACACTTTTTATAACAAGTGTTGCACAAAGGTAAAGTACTACTATAGGAAACATCTTTCAGATGAGAAGAGTCAGAATTCTTCAGACACTTGGGACAAAGGAAGTATAGACCAACTTCTGTCCTACCAATCGCCTGAGGCCTATTCATTGAAGGGTCCTGCATGAAGAAAGAAGATTTAGTGAAACTAACAACACAATTTAAGTCCATGATCAGTTATTAATAGAAATCAGATTGTATTTGAAAGATGACACAAAGAAAACCTTTTCCAAGCTAATCTTAGGACCTAACATTACACTGCCAATTTTAGTCACTTTAATCTTATAGTCATTTGGGAGTGCTACCAGTATTGGATAGGGGAGAGTAATGACAATTTCTAAAAGGAAAAAATTGAAAGTCATATGGTTGAAGCTTCTGAATCAATATACACGAGTCAGACTTGTTCCTGAAACATTCACATGACAACTTACCAAAATTTAAAGAATAAGTACAAACAATGTACCTACAAAGTCAGTTGTGCCATTAGCAAAATTATAGTTTTTTTTATCCCTCAGTATTAAGCTTCTTTTGAAAATGCTGAAGCAAGCCTTGAACATGTTCATATTATTCTTTGGTGAGATTCATGTTATACATTTCCTCATGATGTGCAGGTGATGTTCCCTTTCCACCAGTTAAGTCTCTTGCACAATTGGCATTGGCCATGGTCATGTTGTCATTTACTCTGTTGTATCCAGGAGCAGGAGAAATGTGATTGAATCTAGGAGGTGCTCAAGTTGCATTAGATCTTTTAGCTCGATTGTTAGGGCTTGAGTTTTGATTGTTTCTAGGCTGACTAGATGGGTAGCCATGAAGTCGATAACATTTTTCCATAAGATGACCAGTTCTTTTACAGTAATGGTAGAACCTATCATTATAATGAAGGTAAGAAGCATTTCTCACACTGTTTGGAGAGTAATTTGTTTTGTAGGGTTTTCCAGTTCTAGCATGTAAGGCAGTAGAGTATATGTTAAGATGGTTGGGAGGTTTGATTTCCCTTTGTTGTTCTTCTTGAACCAAAATAGAAAAAGCTTGAGCCATCGAAGGTAATGGATTCATAATAAGCATGCTGCTTCGAATTACTGTGTAGATCTCATTTAATTCCATTAGGAATTGTACTAATCTCCTGTCTTGTTCTCCTTTGTGAAAACCTTCCTTTGCTCCACAAGTACAATTACATGTGCATTGCAATTTGGCACTCAAAGTACTAAGTTCCTCCAAGAGTTTCTTCAGTTTCGTATAGTAACAGGTGATATCGAGAGATCCCTGAGTCAATTCATGAATTTCTCGTTGAATTTGGTATAATTTTGCTTCATTTGTCTGTTCGTATCTATCTTCCTACTCTCTCCAAAGCTCAGCAGAATTCACAACATACTCAACGCTATCAACTATCTCCTTAGACAATCCTCAAGGTGACGATGTCATCGCATCTCACCCATTGCCTGTAAGTATCATGGTCAGGTTGAAGACGGGGAAATTCACTAGTGATGAAACCTAATTTGTTTTTCACGGACAACGAGCGTAGAATACTGCGTCTCCATGAACGATAACCAACGCAAGTGAATTGCACTGGTACGAGCATCGCGCCGGGATTATCAAATAGATGCATGTACAAAAGATTATTGAAATCAATTAGAATTAAAATCGTGAGGGATCTCTAGTATGATTGGAAGTATCACAATTCTCCATAGCTCAAAAGAGAAAAAAAACAAAGGTCGAATTTTTCAAATAAGAAGAAATTGAGGAACTCAACAAAAAGATTGTACCGTCAAAATTGAAAATCTTGCTCTGATACCATGTTAAAATCAATCAAATCTACCATATAGAACTAAGAACACACACAAAGATCATCATGGAGGCTTCTGCCATAGTTAAAAGACAAAATAAAGAGAGAGAATCTTTTCTGTGAAATAGAAAGCTTAGCATGTATTCTGTGTAGTTGAAGTACTTATATACAACTTATAAAAGAAGACAAAATATCTAATCATCTAAAGCTTGCGTAGATTGAGGTTCTGCCTCCCAAACTAACTAACTAACTAACAGTGTAACAAACTAATTAACAAATCAAGTACTTCCTTTATAAGTCTTAATACCTACAATGACATTGAATTTGACGACAATTAATAAATGTTGGTAAAAACTTTAGCACACTTTGTTAATGTTTTCTGCTATTTTTGTTATCTATTTTTAGTTGTCCGTTGTATTAAAAGTTATTATTTATTTTTATTTGTTGAGTTTAAAAAATCTAGCGATGATTTGTCCTTACTATTAATCATAGTCATTTCTTAATTATTTTTCAAAAATTGAATTACTATATTTAATGGGAGATATGATAAAATTGTCATTCTGTTTATTATAACTAAAGAAATTAAAATAGTTAACATTGTAGACATTGAAAGGATATTATATTCCCTTAAAGAGACATCTCAAATTTTGAGAAAATTCATAGATATCCATAAAGAGATAAAAATCCAAATAATCTTAGTTCGAGAAATACGTCACTAACAACTCTCAAATCATGGATAACTCATAAGAGAAAAATCAAGGGAGAAACATAATTGTACCTGCAATATTTGTCAATAAAATCACGTTTCTTCATGTTTTATTTGTGATTGTAGTTTATTTTCTGTCATGTTAAAATTTGTTACAAGCAAATTGGCAAGGCCCAATGGGGACCAAATCTGCCCATGCACCTCTTCTATTGTAAATCAAATTTGCTAATTTGAAGATGTAACGGTGGAAGAATGAGTACTTTCAGTCAAGTCTTTGAATTCCATCAAGTGTACATCCCAATAAGCCTTGAAACAAGGTGCATTTGTATACATTGAAATTTTGTGGGACTCCGTGTTCAATTTGAGTTGGGACTCTACAAAGTGTTTTTTAATTCCAATTAGATTGGAAGTTACTTAACCATAAACTTTAGTTCATACCTAAATAAATGGTACTCCTATTTTCCCTTAGAGAGGCATCTCGAAAATTCTACCACAAACTTATGAAATATTCATAAAGAGATCAAAATCTCAAAGGTTTCGCAAACTCATGAAATATTTATAAAAAGTTCAAATCCAAATCATTTTTGTAATCATTTAAAATTTATTAAATATAAATTTATAAAATAATTCAAATTATATTAAATTCATGAATGTATTAGTCCAAATAAATATTATGAACTAATATAATTGAGTTAAATCCAATAAGTATGGATTTAATTAAAAGTCGCTCCATAAAGTTCATATGTCAAGTCACTTAAATCATATTAGCCGAAGAAAATCCTGTTTCAATCAGAACTCCTCTATTTTAAACTATAAATAGGGTCCTCCTAATTTAGAAAAGGAACCGAAAATTCTAATCAAGAAGCTAAAGGAAGCCCATGGTACAAACGCCATAACATTCTCTATAAGCTACAAGTTCAAGATGTAGAAATCTCACGTCTAAGATTAGAGAAATCAAGGATGTACTGATTGTATTGATAATATTGATCAATATTGGTAAATTGATAATAATAATGTTGAGTTACAAGCTCCTTATATAGGAAAGAATTGTAGAGTTCTAAGTTAACTATACTTAGAGTCCTACTACAATACCTATTACTACTATAATAATAATAATGCTATTATAAATAATCTAAATCTTAGTTGTACTATTTCTAATAGTAATCCTAGTCGTAATATAATCTTAATCATAATATAATTTTAGATGAAATATAATCGTAATTAATATAGGTAGTCTAATCCTAGTGCGACTCTAATTCTACAGCAGTGGTGTTAACTCGTCTGTCAGCTTAGTTGGCCCTGTTCCTTGGACATGTTCCAATACTCAGCTTTCTTCTTCATCAACACTTGCTGCACACACGTCAGTCAGCTTCGTTGGACCTGTTCCAATCGTCAGCTTCCTTCTTCTTCAACACAAGAATTCAAGCATTCAGTTCAAGAACGATCAAGATCAAGACCATCGCTTTCAAGAAGAAGCTCGAAGCTCTTGAATTCAAGTAAAATTCAAGCTCAAGATAAAGTTCAAATTCAAGTTCATCAAAGATTCAAGAACAAACTTCTTGAATTTATATTTGAAAAGGTGAATTCAGAAGAATCATAGGGATTGTAATACTCGCACTTTGAAATAATAAATACGATTGTTGCGATATTTTCTTCTTGATTGTTATTTTCTCGACGCGAATTTTATTGCCTACCCCCTACCAGGCCCCCACCCACCCACCATCCCCCAAAAAATAATTTCATTCATAAATCAAACACACAGAAATATTTTCTACTCACCAACAAAACATGAGAAAATAAGTCCAAAATCTACTTGTTTTCCAGAAAAAAATTTTCTTTCATACCAAACACACCCATAACCAACACTCAAATTCCACCTTGACTATAAGTTAAATTAGTCCATCGGATCATCACAAACGTATTTCACTGTTTTCCAAGATAATAATACCATATATATTTGATAAGTTAATTCTGTAATGGTGATCCATCACATAAGTCTAGAATTGAAATTCACAAATCACTTATCATATGCAGTTCGTTCAAGAGTTCAAACTCAACGATGATAATTAATACGGCACTAAGGTCAAGACACATGTATGGCTTGCTAGCTAATTAATTCAAAGTATTTTGCTTTTAAGGTTATCGTAGTATCACCGAATTAAACAATAGATTTAAAATTTAAATTTTAAAAAATAAATTCAGATTCTAAATTTTAGGGGTTCATTCTTTAATGTCTTGACATTAATCTTATTATACTTTTATAATTTTGAATTTCATACAATTTTTTTGTGAATTATTATTTCATTTCATATTAAAAATGTTGAATTTAGATGATTTCATTGTCTCCATGATCAATCATAATTACAAAAATATCTAACCAATATAATCTCAAGGGGAAAAGACCTAAAGTATACATTTGACATTGCATCGAAGGTGTGATCTATTGGTTAATAAAGTGGTTGCTCTGAAATTTCACGTTCGAAACTCAGTAGATACAAATAAACACTAGATGATTCTTTCCATTTTTCTAGCCTTGGTAAACATAGTTATCTAATATGTATCAGCTCATACACTATGATCATAATTATTTTAATATATTTGACATTTTATAATGAGAGACAGATATATGTCTTATTTGGACTAAAATATCCTTGTCAGCATATATCTTGGACCAGCTTCTTTAAAAATGACACAATATATATTTGGTGTAGGAATTGGTCTGTACGTGCTTCTTTTGTGAATGTTTTCTTGTCTTAAAACTGCATAACAATTATGTAGAAGCTGCTTACACATAAGATGGAGAAAAAAACAAATCATGTTTTACCTGTTTAATTTTGTCCCGGCATAATGTTATTTATCTTGTATTCTTAACATACTTAGAATAAAATTTTGAAGAATTTGATAAGATAAAAAAGTTTAAGAACGTTTTCACAACTAGAAAATTAAAACTAGTAGAGATACTAGAATCAGAAACAGATAAGAAAAAAATATATATGAAATATTTTTCTCAAAGAATAATTGTTGTTAATCTGTATTTAAAGAATCTTACTGATTCCAACAAACTTTGCAGAAACACGAAGTTACCAAGGTTTAATGAACCGGTGAAGAACAGAAGAACATAAATTAATTCACAAATCTAAAATTTGTAACACATACCAGAATTTGGAAAAACAGGAAGAAGATCAAGTCCACTGAATGCACAGTGTCCCCTTAAGGAAATTATTTCCCTCTAGTATTCGAGGTTTGATTTGGAATATATACTCCCAGGATAGAATGATCTCAATCACCATTGTATTGATACCCAAAGCGCTAGTGTCAGCGAGCTACTCAACGGCAGTAAAGTACACTTAGAATACTAAATTTAGTAGTAGAGGAAGAAGTCCATAAATTATATTTTTAAAATGAGAGGTATCCCTCAATTTATAAAAAACAAAGGGTAGTGCGAAAATGTTCTTATTGTGCCTTACCGGAAAGGTCACAAACCTTTGGAGAAGTCACAATCTTTTGGAAAGGTCGTCACCTTTCATAAAAGTCACGATTTTTCATAAAAGTCAAATTTTTTCATAAAAGTCACAACTTTTCATAAACGTCACAATCTTTCATAAAAGTCGCAGCTCTTCAGTTTCCATTCACACCTTTTAAAACCAACACATAAAAGAACCTCACAAAAAGTTTCATTAATTTTAGTGACGTCATATTTTTTTAAAAAAAAATTAAGCTACCACACAAGGAAAAGATAATACTTTGTAGTGTAAGTAAAAAGAAATGCTTCTATAAATGGATGAAATCATTAAAGGTGTGTTTCGCTCGACCCATGATGAATATGTGTAATGACCCTTCTTGTCATTTTTAGTGTTTTATCTTTTGTGCATCGTTTAGAGCGTTCCTATAGCGATCCCAAGTCATTTATGACTTGCTGGGACTGACAGTTCGGTCACCTGGTCGTTCGTTTGGTTATTGTGTGAGCGTTAGTGTTTTTGGAGCTTATGAACCTTGAAAGATCATTTTCGATCAAAAGTTCAAGAAGATGACATCAGAATCCAATTCTGACGATTCCATCAGTTCCGGAGGGGTCATTTTAGGCTAGTAGCATGGTCGACATGACTCCCGAAGTTTTCAGTGTGAGTTGGTGCGATTAGGCGTTTTAACTTTAAGTTTAAGGCTAAGTTTGACTTTAGTCAACATTCTGAGTAAACGCGCTCGGATGAGAATTCCGTCAGCGCGGTTAGCTCCGAAATGTCGAGTTTGATCTAGTTTGACCCTTCTTTCGTGTCCTGAGGTTTTCGATATTTTTTCGAGCCTTTTTGTGGTTTTTGACTTAAAATGGCAAATGGAAGTGGGACCCACATTTTATCGAGATGAGCTCTGATGGAAATTTTGACTGCGCCATTGAGTCCGGAATGTCGACTTTGGTAGGGTAGCATATCTGCTTTATTTTTATCAGGTTCCGAACGGATTCTGAGCACCCGTCGGAGACTTTGAAGAATCTATATAAAGCTGAAATCTGGTGCAGCCCTTTAATGACCAGATTTTGGGGTTTTAACGACCAGATTTTTGGCTTATTAGCGACCACCTTCGTCCTTATAAAAGCCCAATTTTCAGCCTTTAAGTTTAACTTTAAAATTTTGTTATTTTGAGCTATAGAACTCCAAATTGGGCGATTCAAAAGGCTAAGTTGTGAGATTTTTCGAGGGCAACGCGTTGGTGAGCTTGGAATCTGATTTGGGGACCGATTTGAGGTAAATTTTGTGTTTTAACTGCTGTCTTAGCTCATTTGCGAGCTCAAGTTTTGGGAAACTTTTAGAAGGTGATTTCTTGGTCATTTTAAGTCCGAATGAGGTGATTCGAAGTGTGGGAGCTTCGTATTTTCGATGGATTCGGTGTAGAGTATTCGGAAGTTGTCTGGTGTGTGTATTTCAAGGTAAATTTCGCGAGTTACCTGACTGCTAGGCCTTTTTTCGAGCAATTGTTTTTGGCGTTGTTGTTTTGGTCATATCTCTCTCATTTTAGCTCGGTTTTGGGTGATTCGAAGTCCCAGGTGTTGGGAATTATCGTGGCTATGTCGTGGAGTGTTCAAAGAGGGCTGGGCACTTTCTGATTCGCGTAAATTCCTAGTTTACACTGCTGCAGGTTTCTTTTAAGTTGATTAATGTGTGAGTTTCTTGCATGTTGGGGTTTTGCTGCATTTTGCGTTCCGAATTGTGTTCCATTTTGGAACACGTGTCCGGAGAGATTTTTACGATATATATTTGGGGTTAATTCTGGAATTTTCAGCACGGATCCCACTTTTTCCGCTTTGATTCCAAAAATTGGTCCGTCTCCGTTTCTTGCGATTTTAGTGTTTAAATTACCGTAATAACGTTGTGACTCTATTTTTGATAGTGTATCAACGTTTCGAGGCCATTCAGAAAGGAAAAGCTTCGGGGAAGTGATTTTTGGAGCGCGCGTGATCTGCGTTCAGGTAGGCTACGGTTTTCTTTCTTAGATTGAACTCGAACATGTGAATGCATGTTGATTAGTTGGGATTTGGGTTTGGGTAGTTACTGGATCATGCATAAGTGTTAAAAATCATAGTTTCGGCCTTTTAATAGAGAATTATCGGATAACTATGAGCATGTTTATTGTTATTAATGGACCTTCTTTGCTATATGGAGTACTTGTATGTTTGAATACTGGTTATCAGAAGTATGTTGGGCCTTAGTTTAGGTTTGACTAGGGCTTGCCTTAGAAATGCATGATTCGAAGTCGGTAGGACTTAGTTCAGCCTCGACGTCGCTCGATCGGCTTACATCCTTGTAAACTGGCGTAGCAGACTTGAGTCTGATAGTTTGGTCCTTAGCTAGACGATGAGCTCGTAACGACGATAATTATCCTTAATTCTTCGATGTTACGGCTTCACGAGTTACGTCGGTGACAATGAATTCCGCTCCGCGATTCAAAGTTGATTTTCGATTCGGCTTCAAGGACTTACATTGATTAGCTAAGTGTGGATGGTGTTCCACGGGTATTTATGATTATGGATAGATAGAGACTCTTTCAGCAGCTATATCGACATCTTTGTTGGGTATCCGGATTTAAGGTCCGGCCTCGACCATCCACATACTTATGTAGAGCATCCGGTTAGAGGTACGGCCTCAAGTATGTAGAGCATCCGGTTAGAGGTCCGGCCTCAAGTATGTAGAGCATCCGGTTAGAAGTCCGGCCTCAAGTATGTAGAGCATCCGGTTAGAGGTCCGGCCTCAGTCCTTATATTTTGTGATTGGCTACTTGTGTAATTCTGGTGAGCGTCAGGTTCAAGGCCCGACCTCCGTACCGTCAGATTCTACTTTTTGGTTTGGAGCATTTGGTTCGATGTTCTTTGGCCTTGAGTTCTATTCTCCTTAGTTATAGTTATTCTGTGTACTCGTCGGGCTTATGGGGGTCCGTTCGGGTTTTTATTTAAACTTGCGCACGAGTGTATCTTCTGGGCTTATGGGGGTTCAGTTAGGTGTAGTTAGCTTATATATTAATTTAGTTAGATCTTTATACACTCGTGTGCATTCCATTATTACTTAGCCTTCCATTTTTGACCTCTAGTTATGTGATTCCGTCTTTTCATATTGCTTTACTTTTCTAGTTCAGTCGGCCTATGATGCCTACTGGGTACCTGTTGTTTGGTACTCATGCTACGCTCTGCATCTATTTTCGTGATGCAGGTCCGAGTACTAGTAGCCAGCGTTGTTTGAGTTTGGAGCTTTCTGGTCTGGAGACGGGGGTGAGCACACGGCGTTTTGTACTATTTCGGTCTCCATCTGTATATATAAAGACTTGTCTTTTACTTTTCGAGACAGTCTAGTTTCGGTGGTCCACTGTTGGGACTTGTACTCGTTTTGTTGGTAGCTCTGTACTAGTGACTTCCAGGTTCTGGGAGGGATCCTAAATTGTATTTTTGTTTTGGTTTGCTTATGTTGTTATAGTATTTTTGCTTACTCTTGTTTAGTTTCTACCCACACACCCATTACGTGTTTGTTCTGGGTTACGGGTTGGCTTACCTACTGGTGGGTTATAGTAGGTGCCTTCATGACTCGAGAATTTGGGTCGTGACAATATGTTTTAAGTTAATTGCGTGTTGAGCGCTTATGTGGAGCTTATTGTTCACTCAATAAATGGGTAAAAACTTTTTTTAATTTAGGGAAAAAGGTAAAAAATGTTTTTAAATCACGTGAAAGGAATAAAAATGTCTTGTTTGTAGTTTGGTTCAAAAATATCCTTCTCATTAATACTTTGGTCCAAAAATGCTTTTTTTGTTATTTTGAGTAAAAAAGAAATGCTCGTTTTTTCAAATAAATATATTATTTATTTTCTTTTTACATTCTTTTTCTAATAATATTTTTTAAAATTATAATTTTTTTATCTTCAATTCAAAAAAAATGAAAATATTTCTTATTTATTATAATTATTTTCTATCGCTATATAAATATAAATTAATGATGAATATATTATGATCTTATACATATAACATATATTATCTGTCGAGATGATACACGAAGTTATTTTTATTTTTAATTGATAAGATGAGATTAAGAAGAAAAAATATTTCCTACATTTTAATTTGTTAAAGTGATTTTAAAAGGAAAAAAACAGGATCACAGTTGTTTAATAATTTAATTAAGAAGAAAATTTGGTTAAAAAGAAAAAAAACATACTTATTCGAAAAAGACCATTTTTGACCCATTTTAGTAACTATAAGGGTATTTTGGACCAAAATATTGATTGCAAGGGCATTTTTTAACCAAAATATTGATGGCTGAGACATTTTTGAGCTAAACTATAAATCAAGGACACTTTTGTTCATTTTACATAATTTGAAGGCATTTTTGACCCTTTTCCCTTTAATTTATATGTCAAAGCTAATGAAGCAACTAAATTGATGAAAAAGAAAGAGCTAAAGAGAAATTTTGCTTACTCTAAAGTCTGATGATAAATAAATCTGCAATATGTAACACTATATCAAAAATGATTTTTTACGGCAATTAGTTAACATAATTACTAATTAGTACATTTAAGCATTTAAATATTATTAATTTGTCTCATAATCTAATTAGCCTTAATGGCTTTTGTCCCTTGGTGAGAAAAAAATATGGTGTAGTGAACGTTGGGTATTAATTGCCTTAGGCCCTCTTTTGGCATAATGTGGTAATGGTACTCATCTATTTCTTAGTGAAAATAAAGTAAGTCCATAACTTTTTTATAGGTAAGGAATTCTTCTTGACAATGACTAGGACGTTTTTAAGCTATGTAAATTGGATAAATGAAGGGTTACTTACATAAAAATCAATAGTTTAGGAGCTAATTATTTAGATATATTCTAGTTTATAGTATTGGATATCTTATCAGATTTTGGTGCTTTCAAATACGTCCAGATACATGTATCTCAAATATATAGGGTCAAAATTAGTTGTAATTTGTTTTAGATACATTTATCCAAGTGAATTCTCATATATTTGGTATCTCAGATACATACAAATCACTCCAGATACATACAAATACATGTATCTGGTGTGATTCACATGTATATGAAATACATACGAATCTCGCTCGTGTCTCTACTTATTTTTGTGTATTTCTTAACTGAATCACATGTATCTAAGTGTAAGATACATATGAAACTCTAAAATATCAGTAATATACGTAATATTTTGAAAGAATAGGTTATACTGGTATATGTAAATATGTATAATTATATGTTTTGCCATAAACGATTGGCTCAAATATTACATAAATTACAAGATATAATAATGTAGAATAATTAATAGGTGAATAATGAGAGGTTTCAATAATGAAAGCTAACCACTTTTCCATCTTCTTCTAAATTGTTTTGGAATAAGATCGACTTCTAAGAAAACTGACGATAGATCGATAGAATGTAAATTGGTGGTTTTGCCTTTGTCATTTTCGTGAAATCGATGGACATGGTCGGCATGTTAATTGATGGTTTTGCCTTTGTCATATTTATGAAATTGATGGACATGATCGGTTAAAATCGAAGAACATCTAGCTCTGTTGTTAGATAATTTTAAAAAATAATAGACAAGGTTGAAGTTTCAAAAATATAGTTACTAGGAATTGAACCCCAAATATTCTCTTATTAGACAATTCTACTACTCAACTATACACGCCCTCTATGAAAATTTCCATTATTTTTCTACTTATACTCTTAAATTAAAATAGGCAATATCTCTGATTTTTGTAAAAGAAAATAAATAAGTCAGGGGATTGAGTCAATTTTCTTTAAAAATAATTACAATTTTCACATTTTTTTGAAAAGAACAATGGAAGTCTGTTGATTTTCTATTAATATTTTCTTGAAAAACATAACCAACAAGCATGGTCAGTTTTCCCTTTGAATTTTTAAATCAATTCTATCCATCGATTCTACGATATTTTTTTTTTATTATTATTATTATTGTTATTGTTATTATTAGTATTATTATTATTATTATTATTATTATATATAGTAGTGAAGCTTCATACACTTTATTCTTTTATTCATTTTACTTAATAATCAACTGTTAATGATGAATCTAAATTAATTAAACTAAAATTTACACAGATTTGTCAAAGCTTACCAATGCATTAGTATTCTTTTAGTTTCATATTAGTTGATCACCTTCATTTTATATGATTTTTAAAAATTTATTAATAAAAAATCATGTTACTATTTTACCCCTTAAAAACTTAAAAGGAAACTCTACAAATAAACAGTTCTGAAAATAATTAATTACAAAGGTAATATAAAAATAATTATTCAATGTTTTCTTAATTTAATAAAGATGGACAACTAATATTAAATTTTAATTTTAATAATAATGATCAACAGAGGCGTACCCATCTTCATTCGAGTAGTGTCAAGTGACACCCCATTGTCCGAAGTCAAATTATGATTTAGTAAAGACATATATAAGAATTTACACCTCTTTGATATAAATTAATATTTAGTCTATTGATTAAAATTCCTTGAGGTTCCTTGTAATTATATTTTTTATTAAAATTATTGACATTCTTTAGTAACAATCCTGGTCAGCTACTGATTAATATAAGACTTAAAGTATAACACTCCCTCTGTCCTTAATTATTTATATTTTTTTTTTTTAGTTGTCCATAATTACTTGTCTATTTTAACAAATTTAATAAATTAAGAAAGGACAATTTTTTTATATATATTATATCTTCAATTAATTACTTTGAAAAAAAGTAGAATTTCTTCAAAATCTTAAATTTTAAATTCATCCACTTCATAATTAGTAAGGATAAAATGATAAACTCACTATGTCAATAATTATTTTCTTAATAACTGTGTCATTTAAAAGTGGACAATCAATAAGAGATAATATAAAAAATAAATGAGCCATCCATTTCCAGAAACGTGGCATCTTCTAAGGCCCCTTGAAAACTAACGTCCGTCAGCCCTAAACAACCAATTAATTGAAAGAGGGATAGTATATAGGCCGTAAAAAGTAACGTCCGTCAGCCTTTGTAGGATGTAGGTAGTAAATGTTTGCGTGATTAAAAGAAAAGTGGACCCGTACCCCCTTTCCACATTTAGACAAGACCCCCCATCCCCCATCCCACCCCCCAAGCAAGAGACAAAGAATTCAATAGGAAGAGTCTTCGAAAAGATAACCACCTCCGCGTTTTGATATGATTTGAAGTTAAAATTTTATTTTTGTATAATATTTTTAATCTTTACATGTATAAGAGAGCAATTGAAATTTCGTAAATACACATTTGTTTGACATTTAAATTTAAAATCAAACTCTTAAATTCTATGATTAATCATTTTGCTCAGTACGATGGTTTAGACTTTAGACGCATTCAAATGGAGGAGTAATACATTTGTTATCTCAACAATCGTGTGAGGTTCTGAACATGATTGAACCTTAGCAAACATTGGTTTTTTCCTTTAAAAAGAAAATTTAATTATATCGTGTTTTTGGTGTGTTTAAAATATGAAGAAATATAGTGAATTTATAATAATATATAGTAACTATAATATATATAGTATGAAATATTACTATATTTATTTGTGAACTTTAGGCGTTAATATTATATTTTTTTTCATACTTTTTATATTTTTTATTAATCAATTACTCATTTTCGAGATTTATCGAAAAAATAAATTTTAAAAAAATATTAAAATGTTAGATTTAAGGTTACCATATTTATTTGTGAATTTTTGCGTTAATTTTATATATTTTTTAATCTATTTTTCCTATTTTTTATTAATCAATTACTCATTTTTTGGATTTATCGAAAAAATATAAATTAAAAAAATTGTTAAAATGGGTCGGATAGTGTATTTAAAAGGAGTTGATTTATGGGTCGGATTAGGTGTTTATGAGTCCGAATATCTTTCTATTTTCATATAAATGTCATGTGGTAAGGTCAAAATGACATGGCAATTCTATGTGGCATTTAAAGAAATGAAACATGAGTTGGTTATGTCCAACATGACAATTACCGCCTATAAGGGAATATTGGGACCAAAAGTTGGACGGCGAAGACATGAGTGAACCAAACTTTAAACGGAGGTTATATCTAAACTTTTTCGAATAGTGTAGAAACATATTTTACCCTTTTCCCTTTAAATAAACTTACATGAGTTTTCATATATCATACAAAAATGTTAATTTTGGTTGGACATAGGAGTAATATAAAACTTAAATATAATTTTGACTTTTGAGTAACCCCTTCAGAATTTAACTTTAGTTTGGCCCCATATGAACCTTTTTTGTTTTCTCAGAATTCTACAAAAATATTAATGTTGGTTAGACATAGGACAACTTTTTTTGTTGTATCTTTTACTATAATGTTATAAACTCTTGGTTCTTTGATTTGAAGAAAAATTAGGGTGGGATTATTTAGGGTGTGATTAGTTATTTTGATATTATAAAAATATTTTTTAGTAGTGTGAAGTATGTGAAAAGTAATGTATAAAAATGATTTAAAACACGATTTTTTAAAATTAAATTAATTTATTTCAAAATAAACTATTGTAAGATTATTATGCTATCTCATCACATTTATGAAGCCTTTAGGCTCAAATTTCAGCAGCTAACTAAATAACTATTATCTCTGAATACATATTAGATTGAATAGCAGAGGTGAAATAACTTACCCCAAGTTTTATAACAGAACAATGATTTAAAGTTACTGTGTATTTTTTCTAAAATTATCTATCATATCAAACGTGTCCTGTAGATCTTTGGTAGCAACAAGACTTTTTCAATAATTTAACAACCTTAATTGTATCTTATAAGGTGGAAAATTGTAGTATTATAATGTAGTGATATAGTCAGAAATTTTATAAATAGTGTTTAAGAATTGTACAAATACATTTTTTGGACGAATGAAAGTATTAACAAGCTTAAAATTAAACTATGTATTATTAATAATTAATACTTAGCAACTTTCACATATAGCAAACACAAAATTCAAATTTGCATGTTATAGCAAAGTTTGCATAATTGCGCTCTATAGCAAACATATATATGTATAACTAGCTATACATATACAACTGAAAGTTATGCCTATTTCGCTATACATATATACAAAGAAGCAATTGTATAATTCGTTGGTTACTCTTCAGATTTGATTGAATTTGTATAAAACGAGAAAGAGAGAAAGACAAAATAGACTTGGGCAGGAAAATATTTGTATTGTATAATTATAAGTGTATAGGACGGAGATATATGTATCTGTATGTGTATATATAATTTTCTCTCATTTTATACAAACAGAAACACAATTTATACAATTTTATTATATAAAGCGAGAGAGGCGAGTGACAGGAAGCGAGCGAGAGAGGCGAGCGACAGGAAGCGAGCGAGAGAGGGAGAGTGGCGGCGAGAATATGAGGGAGAGAGGGACTGACAAACAGTTTGTTATGGAACTCAAATAAATCAACCGGTAGCTAATGTATTTATTTTTATATTATTAGTTTGCCACTCTATACAATTAGCTCTTAATACTTTAATTTTATTACTAATGTACTCAAAAAATAAAATTAAACTGCATAATATTTAAATTTAATATTCATGTTAATTTAATATGAAATGAACAAACACTTGCTCTTCTTAAAAAGTGGATAAAAAGAGTTGATGCTAGTGAGTTCGAATATATGAACACTGAGAGTTCACGTGTCTAGACTCTTAGACGTTTGAAATCACTGAGCTACAACATCTTATTATGTTAGGGATGTCTGCAATATATTTTTTAACCACTTTATTTATCATATTACTTGTATATATGATGTAACTTTCTGACTAGTACCCTGACAAAAGTGTAACTCCTCCCCTATTAGAATGCAATAAAGTACTCCCTTTATTTAAAAAACAAAGATCGATCTAGTTTTGATTTGACATAAAATTTACGAAAATATAGAAAGAAAATTCAATTTGTTGTTTAAATTAAAGAGTTATTAAATATGTCAAAATGTTCATTAATCTATGGCCTTAAATACATGACGTAAAAAGCTAAAATTAAAATATTACAAAAAAAAAAAAAAAGAGATCATATATCTTCTCAAAAAATAGATCAAAAAGAAAAATAGATTACTTCTCCGTCTGAATTATGTGACACATTTCGAATTTCGAGATACAAACAAATATATTTTTAATTGTAACTTCTCATATATCTTCTAAATATTTTGATTATCAATTATTATGACTTATATTACTTTTTACGTATTTTACTAATATATATAAATATCACTTTAAAAAAGTTGAATATTTCATACATAAATTACTATTAAACTTAAAATTAATTAAATTTTAAAATATTTAACATATTACATAAATTGAGACCGAGAAATATTAGTATTTCTTAAAGAAGATTCACAAATATTGAATGTTGGCATGATAGGGCTCGTGATGTGTATCAGAATTCAGAATTACATAAGATTGACTTGCATATAATAATTGAGTACTAAATTTAGTCAATGGAATTAATTAAGTAAGTACTCTATCTATCTATTTCTGCAACTCCATTGGTTTATCTATTATTTTTAGGTTACTAAAATGCATCTCTCATATCAGATCTGACAACAATTGAAATACTAATATACTTCAATTAATTACTACAAATTAACGATTTTCTACTCTTTAATTATGGTTTTGGAGACTCATCACACATTATTCTTATTTGAGGAATTATTTAGTAGTAATGTAGTATGCATGATTTTATTATATTTCATAAACAAGGTCAATATCCATGATACCACATTAGTCCACCATAAATAATTCATAATAAGAACAAATTAATACCTTAAAAATATGGTGTTTGCACGTTTCAAAACCTAAAATAATAAGAGAGACCTTTGTACTTTGCTTTAATTTGTTGTTTTGATCTATGTACTCATCGTAGTTTCAAGTGAACACTTGAATTTATTTAAAGGCTTAATACATATATTGGACCCTAAACTTGGCTTCAAATTTTAACTTTGACCTCAAACTTTCATAGTGCACAAATAGGCACTTTAACTATACTATCTTTCAACAAATAAACACGCGATTCCTACCTGGCAAAATGCGTGAAATACACGCATTCTGCGCGAGTGAGAGGTAATTTTTGAGGCCCCAAACGATAAAAAATTGCTAAAATGACAATTCTACCCTTAATTAGTACATAAATTGGACCCTTAACTTGGCTTCATATTATAACTTTGACCTTTAACATTGTTTGTGCACAAATAGACACTTTAACTATCCAAAACTTAAACAAAAAAATACTCGGATCCTACATGGCAAAATACGTAAAATTCACTCAAATTAGGCGCGTCAGATGTAAAAATCGAGTGTCCAACAGTAAAAAAAACACTGAAATGACAATTAAACTCTCTTTCTAATTTTTCAACAATTTTCCCCTCTTTTTTGCATTATTTGTTGTTCATTGCAAAATGCAAGTGACATTTAATTACTTTTTGTTATTATGAAAAAAATTATAATGAAGTCTTTTTTGACAAGATGGGGTGAGTATACAATTATACAAATTGAATGCAATTTTTGAAGGCATTTTGATTAGATATCAGACTGCTACTCAAACTTGACAAAAATATGTGAAAAGTTCTATCAGACAATTTATCAAATACTTTAAGTGCACCATTTCACTTAATAATTTTTAGTACTGTAAGTTCATTTGTTGGCCTCCAAAATTCATAATTGCAATTCTCTTCACTATGACAATCACAATACACAAAGCACCCTGTTTTTTCAGTCAAATATTTGACAACTTAAAGCACAAATATACTTCAAACTAAAGAAAAGAAGGAGAAGTTCATTGAATCTCATGTCTTTCCATATTTATGGGTTGCTCTGAAATAATTTTGCAATAAAAACATTAGTTTCTTCTAGAGATTCTCATATTAGTTTGAACATTTGACCAACAATATGCAAATTCTTGTTTGTAAAATGTTGAATCTTGTTACCTTGACTAAATTGAGGAAGAAAAATAGATAACTCGAAAATTAAATTACAGCAAATATCTTGAACAATTTTTTCTTTGATTTGAATATAAGGAACATGAATTTCAGATTAGGAATTTTTAAGAGAGAGAAGAAAAGAGGTACTAATTTTTTTTTACCTAAAAAATAAATTTGTTTTCACTTCCACCTTATTCTATATTATAATTTATTTTTATAATTTTTAAAATCTAGGTGCATTTATTTTAATTAGTTGGCAGCAACTGAGTGATTTACTTTTCCACGTCAGAGCATGTGTGTAACACGCGTTTTGATTGAAATATTCGCGTGTTTTTTTGTTTAAATTTCGGATAGTTAAAGTGTCTCTTTGTGCACTATCAAAGTTAAAGGTCAAAGTTATAATTTGAAGCCAAGTTAAGGGTCCAATTATGTATTATGCTTAAAAAAATACGTGTAAATTTTTTAATTAGTTGGCAACCACTGAGTGGTTTACTTTTCTACGTCAGAGCATGTGTGTAACATGGTTTTGATTGAAATATTCGCGTGTTTATTTATTGAAAGATAGGATCGTTAAAGTGCCTATTTGTGCATTATGAAAGTTTGAGGTCAAAGTTAAAATTTGAAGCCAAGTTTAAGGTCTAATATATGTATTATGCCTAATTTAAAATTGGTGTTATGAAAACGAAAATATTTTATTTATAATATTAACAATCAAAGTAAATTAGGACTAGGAATCAGTCTAACTAACAAATCTTAATTAAATATAAATAAGTAAATAAGACATTGAAACAAATTCTAAACAAAACTAAAATTAAATAGTTTTATCAAACTCGATAACTATGATTAAAGAAAACGCATTTGTTGTTGGTGCCATGATTGTGTATTATGAGTTATCACAGTTAACAAAATTGTTAGTATGCGACTATGCGTGCATGCACAAGTGAAAAGACTCAGCTGGCTAGGATTTTTTATTTAATAACTCAATAATTCTTGTATTTTTCTACGTTAAAAATATGGAATAAAAGCACTTCTATGGAAAAAATTTATCCGAATCGAGTGTTTACGTCAAGTCAATATAATTTTCATTACAACGTGATTTAATGAAGTAAAATAAATTATAAATTTAAACACATAACATGCATGTATTGATTTGATATAAACACTCTATGGATAAATTTTATCCCAATAGTAACAAACCAAAGTAAAGTAGTATTATAAACCACTTTTAACTAACAAATCGTAATTAAATATGAATAAATAAATACTATAAATAATAAATTTTAATTAAACATAAACCAATAGATATCATATACTCCCTCCGTTTCAGAAAGAATGATCTATTTTGACTTGGCATGGAGTTTAAGAGTATAAAGAAGACTTTTGAATCATGTGGTCCTAAATTAAAGTTAGGTCAAATGTACAAAATTGTCCTTTGATCTTGTGGCCTTAAATAAGCCACGTGGAAATTTATTACCAGAAAAAAAAAGAAATCATTCGTTTTGAAACATACTAAAAAGGAAAGGAGGTCATTCTTTTTTAAACGGAGGTGAATGTAAATTATTATTTTCAACATTACCTATTGATGAGTGTGATACTCACTTGCTTGACGTGGATCACTTATCAATGTTCATGATGGTGATAAGTTTACGACTCCATCTGTGAATCTTAAAAAGCAATTAGAATATTAATTAAATTTCAGCCTAAAATCACATATACCAATTAGAATATTAATTGATGTGATACTTTTAGTATTTTGAAAGTTAAAATTATTTAAGTTTGATTAGTAATTTAGCATGAAATATTTATCTTTTTTAAAATAAAATTGATATATTTATAAATTACATAAAAATATTGTAAGTATCAATAATTACTAGTTTAAAATATTTAGAGCATATATAAAAATATTACAATAAAATATAAATTTAATTAATTCAAAATTCGAGCTACGAATATTAAAAAAAGTAAAAAAGAAAAAAAAGTGAAGCAGTAAACGGCGGTGAAGCGACGTTTGTTATTGGTAGTGACTACTCACTGTTGAAAATAAAAAGTGGTAGCAGCTGCCGTATCTAAACAAAAGGCTCATAATTCTGACAGCCATCTTTTCTCACCGTCCTCCACGCTCTTTCTTAGCGCGTAGTCCAACGCGCGTATGCACTACACGCGCATATGTATTGCGAGTGAGGAGCGAATTCTGAAGCCGATATAAAGAAGGAAGAGAAAAGTGATTGGTTTGGGAAAAGAATAGTTTAAATTTATCTTCGCTGTTAAAATAAAGTTAATTTTATCTTTCGCCGTTAAAATAAAGTTAATTTAACCTCTCTTGTTACTAATTTCACTAAATTTACCCCTCATTAGATAGATTGACCAAAATTGACCTGAATTTACCTCTTTGACATATTTAATAGAGATTTTGGGAGAATGCTAAATAGGTATAGGAGATTTGAGAAAATGGGGTCGGATTATTTTAAATAATCGGATTAATGGATTAAATAAGGAATAGGTTTTATTTTTAAAATTCGGGTCAATTTGGATCAATCCATCTAATGAGGGATAAATTTGATGAAATTAGTAACAGGAGGGGTAAAATTAACTTTATTTTAACGGCGAGGGATAAAATTAACTTTATTTTAACGGTGAAGGGTAATCTTAACTTTATTTTAACGACGAAGGTAAATTTAAACAATAAATTAAAGTTGAAGGATATTTTTGATCATTTTCTCTAAAATAAATTCCCTAAAACAGTTTGGGTTATATTGGAATAAAATAAAGAGACTGAATATATGTAACAAAATAGAAATTATCTGCAAAAAAAGAGCATATTATCATGTTTTCGTTTTATTTTTTTTGGCCCAAAGAAAGGAAAAGGATATTTTTTACAAGTGTTTTTCTGAAGAGAGGATCATATTTGCAGAAAAAAAATAAAAATAAATTCCTCTGTTAGTGTAAAATACATTGATTCTATGTTCTGAGTATTTTGTTTTTTCATATGGAAATGGAAAATCTTAAATCTTATTTTTTCATTTTTGTAGTTTGACTGCCTAAATTTTTACTTTTTTCCGTCTTTTTTTTTTTTCTTTTTTTGCTTAAAAAACTGAAAAGAATCAAAAGATGATACGCATATTGAGCAGTGGACAGAGCCAAAGCCTAAAAAAGAATTTATTTGAATCCTTTTAAGGTAGGGAAAAATCGTATTGTGCAAATAAAGTAAAAGAATATAATTTTTTTTTGTAAATATATTACTTTTAACTTTTGAAAATCTTTTGTAATGACAGATAGTTTAAAGTTTAAACAATGGTTGAGATTATAAGTTCTACATTTTTTGAACCAAAAAAATTTAAAGTTACTGTTATTGTTGGTTTATTTGATCACTGATTTTCTTTTGTAAATCATGTAGGCATATATAATTGCAAACGTGTAATATGACTCATAAATTATTTCATCCTCCATTTAAAATAGAATAATCTGCCATTCTTCTTAATTTGTTTTTTAAAAATTTTCTTTTTCTTTTTTGACAATCTAATAATTTATAATTTTTCCCATGACATGACGATATATTTTAAATTTTTTGTCAAGTCAAATTAAGTCATTTTTTAAAAATAAAATTTTGATATTTTTTCTAATTATTATAATATTAAATTGAAGTTATTTCAAATATAACTCTAATTTAATTTAATTTAATAAAATTAAGTATATTAGGTGAAAAGTTAAAAATAAAGATGGCTAAAAAAGAGGATAAGATATTTATGCATTAGTTCTTTGAATTTTTCTATAAATTTCAAAAAGTAATTAGTGATTTATTTTTCATTGAAAAAATAAATACTATAGCTATTTCTTTGCAAGCTTTACAGTAACTTTTTTGTTAGTTGTTAAAATTAAAGAAGAAAAAAGAACCAACATGCCTACAACTTAAGGGTAGTAGCCTTAAGCAGTCAACAAGGAAAGGGGACCTAATTATAGACCGGGACCTAAATTTTTAGGCTCACCAACGGAGATTTAGGGTTTGTTTAGTTGGGAATAAGTTATTTTAAAATTAATTATTTTAAAATAAGTTATTTAGCTCAATATTAGTATAATTTATTTCAGTATATATATGAAATAATTTATCTCAATATTAGTAGTTGAATAAATAATCCAATGATTATCTAATATCGTTAATTAAATGCAGGATAAAATTATGAAGTATTTTAGAGACTTAAAAAATAAATAAATTTTATGATTGATAATAAATATTATAGATATTTATGGGGCATTAAATTAAGAACAAAATTTGAAGTTAAAAAATTACGAAGAGTAGGCAATTTTATAACATTTTTGATTGACTATTTGTATTTGTAAGAAATTGTTTAATGATTCTAATCAAACGGTAATGAATATTGTATTGTTACTCTATTTAATAAAATATATTTAAATTGAAGATTTAATCTCAAATATAAATTTGTGTGAAATCTATACTCTCTCCGTTTCAAAAAGAATAACCTCCTTTCTTTTTTAGTATGTTTCAAAAAGAATAACCTCTTTCTTTTTTTGGTAACAACTTTCCACGTGATATGTTTGAGGCCACAAGATCAAAGGGCAATTTTGTACATTTGACCTAACTTTAATTTAGTACCACAAGATTCAAAAGTCTTTTTTATACTCTTAAACTCCGAGTCAAGTCAAACTAAGTCATTCTTTGTGAAACGAAGGAAGTATTATTTTTATTCGATGTTACAAGAAAATATGTCACGTAATATTAAATATACACAATTAAACACACGGTAAACTATTGATAAATGAATATATATAAATATTTCTTTCAGTAAATACTAAAGTAAGCTACCATATTCTAATAATTATGACCTACTCTTGTAATTTTGTGTTTATTCTAAAAATACTTGATTAATCATGACCAAACGTTAACTTAATGTTTTAAATTGTATATGAATATTCCAAATTAGTTTAAAGTCATTTATCAGTTGGATTCCTATACTCACAATTTTGTCAAACGAACTTTTAAACTCACGTGTTTTAGTGAATTTAGAGGTTTAATTCATAAAATCATTAATATAGGGATCCAAATGATAAACAAGATCAAACACAAAGGTCTTGATCAAAAAATATTTTTTTTTAGGGGTTTAATAAAACTGAATAGTACCCATCATAGGACTTGTGAGGCTATGTAATGTTCACTTTTTGAAAAATTTGAGTGTAGGATCTAATAATAGCTAAACAAGGCTGCAAAATCCAGTCTGAACAAAAGTGCATATCACTTCTCAATGGATCTTCTTCACTTTTGAGTTTATCACAACACTTCAATTGCATATCTATAAAGTCATGATGCGATGTTTTGGTTATAGTTATGCTTGAAACAAAATAGTAGTATATGATATTACATGTATTTTAATTTGTTTATATTTTTTTTGTAAAAAAAAATATTTATTTGGTTAAAAACAAATATATTACTATTTATTTAGTTACTTTTGCGATAATTTTTTTAATTTTACATAGGATATATTTAATATCATAATGATATTTCGATATATTCTTTATATCTTTAGTTTGAGACAATAAAATTTAAAAGTTTTTCTGCATTTTAATTTTTTACTAAAGAGCCATTTAAATTTGACTTTTTGTTTTTTTAATTTAAAAGTTAATTTTTTTTAAGACGGTCTCTTATTCTTCAAAGCATATTTAGATTGACTTATTTTTAAATAAATCTAAATTAATTAATAATTTTACAATATTTGAATAAAATAAAAAAATATTTATAAATACTTATTTTCATAAAAAAATTATCTTGTTTTTTTTTTTTAAATTTAAAAGCTAGTTTTTTAAAACGGCCTCTTATTCTTCAAAGCATATTTAGATTGACTTATTTCTAAATGTTTTTAAATTAATTAATAATTTTGAAGTACTTTTATATTATTTGAATAAAATGAAAAATATTTATAATTACTTATTTTCATACAAAAATTAACCAAATACTATAACTACGTCCGAACAAGCCTTTAATGTATTGAGAATTTAACCACTTCCAAGATGGTGTCCTTATATTTTGTACTCGAGTAAAAGGGTGTGTTTGGTACGAAGAATGTTTTCCAATTTTCTCATGTTTGGTTGGGACAAAAGTTTGGAAAATATTTTTCAAATTAACTTATTTTTTTCAAAATTAAGAACAATGACTTTCCTTCAAAAATTAAGAAAAACATTTTCCAAAACTTTCCTCCAACTTCAAATGAACCGATAGTCCTTCATACCTTACGAATTAGAAGCAGGGTGAATATAATACTATTATCGAATTCATCTGAATTTAATATAGTACTTTTGACATAATATAAATTTATTACGAGATACAAATGAAATAATTCAGAGATAAGAGAAAATTGAACCTTGCTTTATTAGGTACTGATATTATAGAAGTACTTATTTGGCTGTAGAAGAAACTTGTAGTAGTGGCTAGATTTAAATGCATAGCAAATAATCACGATGTTATAACAGTACCTATTTGGCAATTGAAGAAACATGTAGCAGTGGCTAAATTTTAAATGCATAGCAAAATAATCATATGATGTTATAATAATACTTATTTGGCAATTAGAAGGAAAACTTTATTTTGATTTTCCTATGGTGTCTCTCTCAAGCTTATCAGTTGTAAAGTTTCAAATAGGTAGGAATTCAATTCAAATCAAAATTGTTGTCTTCATCGTGTTTTTTATTGATACATATCGATCAGTGTCCATCGTTTAGTATTATTGTTTCTCAAATAAATTTCACCAATGCTAATTGTATATATGATTCTGATGATCAAAAGTGAGCCGAAAACAGATTCAAACTATTGCATGACATATTAGCGATGAAGGACAAGAGCGTTGTCAAGTAAAAAACAAAGGTTGAAAAAAATTACAAAAAAAATAAAAAAAATGACATCTGTCATTTGTCGAGCTTCACTTTCTAAGGTATGTATTTTCATAACATTTTCTATCTTTTTAGCTTTGATATGAAATTAGTTGTGCTGGGACATAAATAGTTTGATACACTAATAGTGAAGATAATGACTTTTCAATTCTATGTTCTCATAATCTGATCGACAATTATTGATTTGTAATCGGTTGATTTTGTGTTTTACTGGTACATTAAAATTTTAATTTTTTGTTACATTGATGCATGTGGTATGTTGGGTCAACTTAAGATTCCTTTAACAATGAAGATATATTTTTTTTCCATTCAATGTTAGTATAGTATGCTGGTGATTTTGTGTTTTTTCTAGTACATTAAAATCTCAAATTTTTAGCACTATATTGTATAGATACAATTTTAAATGTATTTCAGATTCATTAATGTTTCCATTGATATATCTTCAATCATGTTAATTTGAAATACGGTAAAATCATCATTTTTAGTATAGTTTTGAATATATATATTAGATTCATTGGTTGCTCCATTAATGTATCTTTCATAATGTTCATGTCTGATACATTTTGTTCATGATAATAATTTAAGTATTTTATTGGTTGAACTACAGTTAATTACTCATGTATATTATGCAATGTAGATTGGCCTAGTTTGTATCATTGACACATAATGTATAATGTAGTTGATATGATGTCATTATAAAATTATGATATATATACTTCATTTTCAGATTATATTCACTCTTAATTATATCATGTGGTTGAGATTAGACATGTACATTTTATGTTTTGTTTTTGAATTTGCAGAACATGAATTATATTATCAAAAAAATATCAGCACATGCATTGAAATTTGAAGCAACATACAATATTGATTTTGCGAATGAGATCAAAAGTCCATAGGGAAAGAAGGGATTGAACTATTCAAGACTACATTTTTTTTGGATCATTTTAAAACATTTCAAAAATGCAATTTTCAGGGACAAATCAAAAAGTATATGTTGTTGCAGTCGCAACTGGATAACGAAGACTTGTTGCATGTTCGACATGTTAACGAAAGTGTATTGCAGTGTAGTATTAAGGATTTTGCCATAATAATTGGCCTTAAATGTAAAGGAAATGTTAAGATTTTTTCATACCCAGAATCCACTTCGAGTCAATTATTATAAAGGTACTTTCCTTATGCAACTGTAGGTATAATCAAGAGTCGTTTAATTAAATGCTTTCAAACGGATAATTGGAAGACCGCACAAGACACCGTTCAGATGTCAATCTTATACTTGTCCATACATTCATGTTATGTCAACTTGGTGATACCTCAATATTGATTCAAATTTTTTTAATAGTCGAAGATGTAGGTATGAATTGTATCATTGGAGCCGGATTACATTCGACAAGCTAATTAAATCGCCCATGCAAGACTTCGACCTTCACAAACACATGTATATCTGGCATGCCTTATGCACCGAATGTATGAACTTACGACTGAACATCTAATCAAAATTTCAAAGATTCTTTTAAAGTAGCGAATGTCATTCTCAGGATTTGTACTTGGAGGATCGTGACTGTAAAAGTCAAAATGTGAAACGTTTATGTCTAGTATTTTCTCCGAGGTAACATTCATTTTACATCTGTAAATAACAATTTTTTACTAAGCTTTCAAATTTTTGTTGTAAATAACAGTTTTTGTATGATACATATTTTTGTCATAGTATTGAACCAATATTTGTAATTCAGAATGCATGTTCAAACACCAGCCGAAGTCGTTGGTTTTCGTGATATTCAAGATGCTCTTATTCGTTGACCCTCCACAACAACAGTTGATGCAAAGAAAATTCAAACAAAAGATTATGAAACATTAAAGATTGTGTGTAATTTGCAGTTGAATGTAAGTTATGTTTGATACATTAATGCTTGTATGTATATGATACTTTGTAATTTAATGTATCATTACTTGTATAATGTGTTGTTATTCAGGATGATGCATCAGGATAAGTGCCTCAACATCTCATTAAAGAAACAATGAATGAAGATGCTTCAGATAAAGTTCAACAGAACATCAGTCAATCTATGTCAGGTCCAATTACATTTGATACATTGGTAAAATTATTATTTATATTTCATGTATCATTTATCTATCATCTTGTTTATCAAATCTTATTAAACTATCAATTTAAATCATATATGATTCTGCCATATATGGTACAATATCATCTGAAACTCGAGAAGTCATAGATACACTTATTGCTGATCTAAGAAAATTGTTTATTCAATGCTAAATCAGTTAGTGCAGTAAATTCACAAGAGTTGACTGACAATCACAGTTTTCTTTGGGACAGTCAATGACCCACTGATATTTCAATCACAAAAATTGTTGTTCTAAGCGATACAAGTACTCCCCTGACACGTAACAGGATGCCTTCAAAAAAAATTCAAATCTCCTTATTCGACTTCATTTGTATCAAGTGAAAAGAAAAAAAAGAACTTGAAGGATGAAATTCATCCGTTTTTTCATTTGAAGGTTGTGAGACTACAATCAACCCCCGTCCTATTTGATTGGTGAGTTTATTCAGTGGGTTACTAGAGGTCTTCTCAAAAGTCATGCCAATAAGTAAGTTTTGTATTTATTTTTGATAATTTTACTACAACAAAGGATAAGTACAAATCAAAAGCCTTTTCATTTGGATTTGAGATGATGAATTTTGTTGCTGCATTTTCAATCAACGAAAATTGATTATACGCCATGTAACAGTTAAAAAATATCGGACTGATAAGATAAAGTTATCATGTAGATGTATATGATACATTTATTATAATGTATCTAATACAATTATTTTATATGTGCCAGATATATTTCAATACCAAATACTACTATCACATTTTTTCATCATTTTTGTTTTCAAATGTATAATTATGTTTCTAATGTTTTGTGTAGCACATCGATGTTATTTTTTACTATTTTTGTAAAAAATTAAAATTTCGCAGCATGAATCAATAGAGATACACAACAGTTGATTATTTGTTCAATACACAATTCACAATACCCATGAAAGGTATCATAACACTGAGACTGATGATAATATTCGTACCCAAGAACACATTGACCATGTGTCAATTGTATTTGTATATGAGAGGTCAATCACCAACATCATGAAAGAATTTTCAATACCAATTGAATTACCATCGCATCTCGTGGACGATGTTTACATTTCGATTAACTGTGATGAATGATTTCGTTGTGATACAATCGAGACACGATCAATGTATCTTGGGTACTAATATTATCATCAGCCTAAGTGTTACATTACCTTTCATGAGTATTCTGGATGTGCATATTGAACAAACAATTGACTGTTGTGTATCTGTATTGATTTATGCTGTAAAATTTTATTTTTTACAAAGGTAGTAAAAAATAACATTGATGTGCTACACAAAATATCAAAAATATAATCATACATTTGAAAATAAAAATGCTAAAAAAAATGTAATAAAAGTATATGGTAATGAAATGTATCTGACAAAAAATAATCATATTATATACATTAAAATAAATATATATTAGATACCTTAAATATACATATATAAGATAACTTTATCTGACCAGTCCAACATTTTTTGGGCTGTGTTTTTGTTGATTGAAAATGCAACAACAAAATTTATCATCTCAAACTCAAATGAAGAAGTTTTTGCTTTGTACTTATCCTCAGTTGGTTTTCTGTATTATTAATTATATTCAAGAGTTTTTATTACAAAATGAACTAACTGTAGTAAATTATTAAAAATAATACAAAACTTACTTGTTGACATGACTTTTAAGAAGAGCTCTAGTAACCCACTGAATATACTCATTAATCAGATAGGACGGGGGATTGGTTTGTAATCCCACAACCTTCAAATGAAAAATACGGATAAATGTCATCCTCTAAGTCCTCTTTTTCCTTTTCGCTTGACCCAAAAGAAATCAAACAAAGAGATTTGAATTTTTTGAAGGCATTATGTTACATGTCAGAGGACTATTAGTATCGTTTTGAACAACAATCTCTGTAATTAAGAATATTAATAGGTAATTGATTGTCCAAAAGAAAATTGTGGTTGCCGATTAACTCCTATGAGTTTACTGCACTAACTGGTTTAGCAACAATAGACAATTTTCCTAGATCAACAATACGTGTATCTATAACTTCTCGAGTTTAAGATGATATTGTACCAAATGTGGTATAATTTAAAATGATATTTTAAAAAGATTTGATAAACCAGATGATAGATAAATTATACATGAAACATAAATAATATTTTTACCGATGTATCAAATGTAACCTGACCTGGCATAGATTAACTGATGTTTTGTAGAACTTTATCTGAAGCATCTTCATTTATTTTTCCTTCAATGAGATGTTGAGACACTTGTTCTGATGCATCATCCCGAATAACAACATATTGTACAAGTAATGATCCATTAAACCACAAAGTATCATATACAACACAATCTTTAATGTTTTAAAAACTCATGATGTATCATATACACACAAAAAATCAAAGTATATCATATACACACAAATTAAACTGCACTGTATCTTATTGACTCAATTTGATGTATCAATCTATCATGCGTGAATTATGGGAATTAAAATGGGGTGGACGATTAAAAATCTGACATGCGTGAATTATGGAAATTAAAATCAAATTTACGTTATTTTTTCTTTTTAAGCGCAATAACTCTTAATTAGAATGTATCATAACTAATGTATCCCGTAACTCATTATGTATCCGGTCACTCATTATTTTAAGAAATTTATTGTAAAATGAAAACTAGAAGGGATAGAATGTTATTTATATCTTATACTATATAACTCCTATAATTTATACTTTTCAAAATCGAATGTGGCCCAATCATCCTCTCAATCTTCGAGGGTAACTCCACCACCACACTGTCGATCTTGATGATACTGCATTTTCGTAATGAAAGCTTTTGGAATGAAAGAAGAGAAATGTGGAAGAAAGAGAAAGAAAATTTCAAATAATTTTTTGGAGATTTAATTTAATTTTGTTATTTTATTTCCTATGTGGCAGTTAAAAATGAGGTGAAATTTGACATGTAAGAGTTGTATTTCACGCACTATCCACCATGTGAGGAAGAGTTCAAAATATTAAGTTTCAATGGGTTCAGGGGCTCAGTTGGTAAAGTTTTTTTTAAGTAGAAAGATTCATAATACAAACTCCTACAAGTACAACGGTCCATCAAATCATTTCGCCAAAGAAAAATAAAAACAATTATGGCAATACTTTAACTTTTCTTCATGAAAAAATAAAACTCAAATATGATAAAGAGAATTTGAGAAAAAAACCTTAACAATCCTCCTCTTACAGCCCTTAGACAAAACATGATGGGTCTTCCTCACATGCTTGATTATCTTGGTTGTTCACATAATCTTTATCACTATTCCTTTCTATGATTAAAACTAAAGTTAAAAATATAATGAACTAAAAGTGATTTAAAAAATATCTGTCTTTTTATATAAAAAGATAAGATAAAGTAACATGAATGTTGAAATATGATTGAAACTTTTCTCCACATATAGTTTCTGAACAAAAATCTTTATTACATCAAATGGTTGCAAATTGATTTGAACTTCTGTTCAAACTCATTCAATCATTGGATTAAATACCACTCAAGATCTATACATTAAAAATTAAGTTTTAAAAACATAAATTTATTACAAGAATTATCCCACCTTAAACAAGACTCTTAATCACTATATAGTGGATACTATTGTTTTGTAGTATGAGAAGAAAGATCTTCAATTTATAAAGATCCAAACTTTTATTCTAACAAACGAATAAACAAATATAGAACATGTTTATATTTTCTTTTAGAAAAAATAAAGTAATT
>CM040620.1:64516195-64532038 GCA_022817965.1 Solanum lycopersicoides | reverse complement strand
AAATCTTGTCAACTTTTTAGATGCTGCCACGACATTCTCATTGAAGGAATACAGAACGCCTAGCCTAAACCCTGGCACAGAAAGGTCTTTGGATAATCCATATATTATATGAACCTTGTCCCTGTCAGCATCCTCTTCATCAAGAATTTCAGCAATGCTTACAAACTCTTCACCACCATAATTAGATCCAGCAAATATTTCATCTGATATTACATGGATGTTCTTCTCCCGCGCAAAATCTAAGATTCTACATAGCATTTCCCTATTCAGTATGTTCCCTACAGGGTTAGACGGGTTTGAGATGAGTATTCCACGGACCTTTTGCCCTCGCTTTCTAGCATGATTAAATGCTTGATCAAGAGCTGTTATGTCCACCATGAAAGCATCGGAGCTACGACAGTGAACAGGTATAAGATCTACACCAGTTCTCCATCTTATGTCCCTATCAAAGCTGCAGACAGAATCTAGTTAAACACGAGCTGCACAGCACTGGTGTGCATACTGGAGGAGATAGAAAAAGACAATATGACATTATATTAAATCAGGTTGAAATTAGAAATTACCCAGGATAATAGGGGGTTGGAACAAGCAAAGCATTTCCATGGTCAGCCAAACAAAAGCACAGAACCTCAATGGCCGGAGTTGCACCTGATGTTAACACCATTCGAGATGGATCAAATGACACTTTTTCTCCCATGACCTGAGACATGAAGCCTGACATGGCCTACAAAATAAGATTACAATGTTACAATATATCATTTATAAGAAATTGCTGATAGAGGTGATTTAATTAGACGTTAAAACAAATAAAAGTGCCCGACAGATACCCTATTAAACAGAAGACGAATTAAATTAATAAGAGACTGAAACTACAATAGGTGGACTATAAAGAACAAATTACATGAATATCAACAACACGAGTATACTCTAAATCTCAAAGAAAAAATTAGGTAAACTCCTGGAAGATCAGAACCAGATAAGAGTAATCTGAAAGTCTCATTTTAATCTCTTTTTTTTTTTTAAATAACAGTGGTTTCCAGGTTAGCTTGCATGCACCTTGACTAATTTCACAGGTTAGCAGTCTCAATTCAATCTTCTTTTCATTGATGAAGTCACATTTTGGCAGATAAGAAATTGATAAATTAAGATGCCTGGATTTGGATCGCTCAAGAATCTTAGAAATCCAAAAGAGAAGCATACAGTACAAACTAGGTGTGGTACAATTGTACAAAGTCCTGATCAGTTGAAGACGATGTTGTCAAAAGCGAATAGCATATATTTGCATCAAGGGATGCTGAAATTTTAAGAACAAAGTGCACTTAAAGCTTGCGTTTTAGAGGAGAAAGACGTAGAGCAAGGTGGGAAAAAAGAAACACATGTGTAACACAACATAAAACAACTATAATGCAAACAACAGATACATGGGGCGAAATGGTTACTGCAATTAATGAGATATAGGGAGTCAAAAACCATGCTAATCAAGTTCAAAAATTATTTTGGACCTTCTGATCCAGAAGCAAGTGCAATTCTGTTTTTTTGGGGGGGATAAAGTACACAATATTATTGACCCCCTCCCCTCCCCTCCCCCGGACATGCAGGCGGTATATATATTCATCAAATAGGGTGAAAATCCATGAATATAAGCAGTATATCTATAGAACAATCTATATCTAGTTTTTCTTTTCTTAATACAACATACCAAGTGTAATCCCACAAGTGTGGTACTTTTCTATTCTTAACCACTATCATATTTATCCAAAAATCAGTTAGCTGTTTTGCTAGCTGTATTTATTGATCAGCGTCAACCTCTTCAAGACAGAGACCATGAGAATGCTTCAAAGCGTCAGTGTTTATGCCAAAGAGTTGCTTCCGCAATGTGAAGTACTCAGACAGAGTTTACACCTAACTGCAAGGTTTAAACGCACCTTTAGTGATGCTGGTTAATACCCCTCCCTCCCAAAATACTTGTCCTATTTCTTTTTTTTAGGTTGTCCCGAAATGTGGCACAATAACAATAACTACGCATTGATCCGAAACAAGTTGTTAGCTATATGAATCCTCACCGCCCTTGTTTCTCCATTTAAGTTCAACTCATGCCATCATAGTACCAAATTAAAAATGGAAGTGAAAATAAGCTAAATATTTTTTTTTTAAATCTCTATATTTTTTACACGCATATAAATCTGTTTAGTATAAGATCAAAAATATTCCAAGGAGAGCAAAATGTGTCCCCACTCCCTTTAAATAGAAAATTTTATACTTATTTATTTTTTATGATAAGGAAAACCCGTAGCCGCTACCCTTTGGGTGCGCACAGGGTAAAAACCCCACTCCTATGCAATAGCTCGCAAACCACATAGGAGAGGTAACCCACACTAGGCAAGCCTGGTGCGACGAGCTCGACCCAGAAGGCAAACCCCTTGCTTTCGCTGGCAAGGGGTTTCGAACTTGAGACCTTGTGTAAGCCTCTTTCACTCTTTTTAATTATCATTTTGCCCTCAACTTCTTTTTCCTTGACACAAAAGTCAATATGGAACCACAAAACAACAACATACACCGTGTAAACCCACAAGTGGGGTCTGGGGAGGGTAAAGTGTGCACATACATTGGTAATATTGAATTTCTCTTAATAAATATAAGACATTAAAAAATACACCACCAAATTGGAAAAGTATAGAGGCAATAACAGAAACATCAAATTTTTAGGCAAAACCAGAACCTATGGCCTGAGGTCATCCCAATCCTCCCCGTTCCAGAGCAAAAAAAAAAAAAAAAAATTTACTTGTAAACATGGGTATATCAAAAATTTATTAGCCCAACCTGGAAAGTTTTTTCTTTATACACTTGTATAGATTTTTCCGGTCACATCAATAATTATAAACTGAAGATAATTTCAAAAATATTGGGCATCCGGCATCGGATAATGCTCCCTAGCTAAGAAGCATGCTCTAAATATATGACAGTACTCTGGCTTTATACCATGTCAAATACTGACATTCGATGGTCACGACCTATTGCATCCCAATATTGCTTTAGTGTTTGGACTCATTCCAATAAATTTGGACACTAATGACTTGCCAATTACTCCTCAACTTCAACCATTTGGGGGTATGGCACGATAAGAAAAAGTAGTAATGAGGCATTCTATTTATTATGTACTAATAATGAAAAATGACAAATTTAAAATCCCTGAACCACTAGGAGAACTAGACATAATTTTGACAAAATGCCTCCTACCCGAAGTACCATATGTTGGTAATCTTTTACATTTTTTAGTGTCACGTTAATTTCAAAATATTTGTTCTATGTAACATTAGTGCCATTTTATGGTAGAGTATATAACTGACATTTGTACTTTTTGAATTAATTAAGATGCTCCTATTGGTGTTTATGAATGTCTCTTGCCCTTTTGAGGGAACTTGAACAATCAAAGTTGCCTCTTTGGAAGAAGACACAACAATTCTAGAACTTGTGCTGAATTGGAGCTTTTAGAGGCAAATTTTGACATCAATACTTGATGTGCCATTTTTTTTTTTAAATGAAGTGCTTAATGTGCCATTTACGTTGAAAGCTATTTTGGGATGTATGTGTGAGGAAATGGACCTCGGATCTACCTCAATCCCTAAAGTTTCATGCAGACAGGACTATCTAAGACCATATAATGAGACTATAACACATTTGTCAACCAACGTGGAACTTAACACTCAGAAACGTGCAGGATTAGAAAACTGTGGTGGTGGGAGGAGCATGGATAACATAACATGGGATCTAGCCTGGCTGTGATACCATGTGAAGAAATAGATCTTGGACCTAACTCAATAGTCAACCTTAAAAGCTAGTCCATTAAGGAGGATTGTCCAAGACAATATAAGGAGAGCACAAGTCATTCGCCTCAACCAGTGTTATGCTTCCACATAAACTTATAAAGTATAAACTACGTTCTACGATTGCATTTGACCATAGAATCTAGAAATTAACTAGATATACTCTACAACATTTGCACTTTAAAAAGTAACTTGGAAACAGGTACTAATGAATAGATGTTTAAAGTTTTTTTCTTTTGAGAAGTTATTTGTTGTACCAAAACAACAAGGTAAATTTTCTTTTCATGTTTCGTGATCATAGAGCAACACAGATTTGATAGACTATAAGACTGGTGCCTAGATTTTCAACAAAACACGCATATTCAGTAGCCATCTATTCCTTATTTTTCCTCATCAATTTGTATTCTTAGGACTAGCTAATTGTGGTCAAGTATAACAGCTTTATTCAATGAAAAGACTTGGTTAACAAGCAAACGAAGTAATAACTGTAAGTATGCCATATATTGAAAATCAAACAGTAAGAAATTCCATAGAAAATTAAAATATGAAAGAGGAAGAAACTAGACAATACAAAGACGTGCATTTATTCATTTATCCTACAAGAAAGGAAAGTCTATTAATTCATCTTGACTGGACTGCAAAGATAAGTACCATTAATTGCTGGCCAGTCGCTTGTATACAAACTAATTTATTGTACTAATGGTATAAGTGGAGTAAAAAACAATTAAAGTGCCGAAATACACAAGTAAGAACTTCCATAATTAATTTTAGTTATATGATAGGAAGGGAATACAAATGGTTCCAGTTTCCCGTGTTTGAGAACTAAATCACGGTAAAATGTTCTCTCTGAAGAAATTAGTTTCCACAAAAAGAGGGAAAACAACTCAGATACATAACAAGAATGACAATTACTATGCCAACAAGTTGGAATTGAGGCATAAATATTTTACACCTGACTCCTACTTGTATCACTTGCTCCTATCAAAGCGTAAGCATCTCAGCAAACACCATTCCCATTCCCCACCTCAACCTTCTTTTATTATGCTGAAGAGAATTTATGTCATACCAAATAGGCTTTACAGCAAGAACTCTCACTGTACAGAGGAGCAAGTTCCAGTAGAAAAACGAAATGAACTAAAATGCTTTACCACTTTTTTCAGATTTAAAATGCATTACCACTTTCAGCTCAGCCAATCCATCAAATGGCTGGTATGTAAGAATTCCATTGATATTCAATCCATCACCGCCACTTCCAAGCGTGGAACCGTTCACATTGCTCGAAATCCACTTCTCAATCAGATCAAGCGACAACTTCAAGCAAATACAGAAGAAGAAACACATTGTTAAATCAGTGATTTCCAGTACAGAAAGAAGAAATGAACCCGTAAATTAGCAGACTTTTACAGCAGCAAAAATCATAGACTGTACCCTGTTTTCCGCAATTCCGAGATCAATAATACCGTCGGGATTATCCAATTCATCGTACGGATCCGCTCGGAACCTATCCATTCCAATATAGTAAGGGGAATCATTCGGTGCAGCAACCAAACTAGCCCTTGAAGACAAGAAGACACGGCCAACAGAACCACGAGTTGACAAATTTAAACGTGAAGACGAGCGTTGTAAATCGGAGAGGTTCGGCGACGACGTCGACGGTGACGGAGGATCAGAAGAAGAGGGGGTAGTACGGTGTCGTTTTAAGTAAAACTGGAGGAAGTAGAAAAGTGCACAAGGAATGAGTGAACCTAAAATAAGGCCGCCCCTGCCTTGAACTACACCTTGTAAGGGCACAACGAGCCTCATGCCTGAAGTCCCTACACTGTCCCCCGTAGATGCTTTTCCGGTATCGTTTTCGTTGTCCAAATTAGGTTTCAACTGTCCGGTCGAGGTCATATGAGCCGCCGGATGCGACGGCAGAAATGTGGCGATGTTGTCGCCGGAAGGGTATCAGAGGTTTTAGCTTTAGTTTACTTTGCTTGGCTGGCCAGGGAAGATAGGATTCTGTCGATGAGTGACGAATTGTCCGAAATGCCCTTTATCGAATAAAAAAGAAAAAGAAACAAAAATTGATTTTATTCGTAAAAAAATAATTCGCCCACCGTGGGGCTCGAACCCACGACCACAAGGTTAAGAGCCTTGCGCTCTACCAACTGAGCTAGACGGGCTTGGTTGTGTAATTTTATTTTCTATATTTATTTATATTTTTATGTCAAGTTACTATTTTATAAATTAAGTACTAGTTGTTTGACAGCCTCGTTGGTTAGGAAAGAAATTATTAATATATATATAAAAACTAGGACAATTAATATAATGTTTGGTAATTTTTTAGTTGTTTTGGGTCAAATTTAACATATTAAGCTATATTGCTGGATTTTTTAAAAATGTCGATGGGTGTGTGTCGGATCCTCTACATATAGTGCATTTTCGACACGAGTGCGATAACATTTTTGGATATTCCGAGTAACTTAAATATTAAGTATAGTGTTTGTTATCATTGAAATAATTGAGCACAAAGTTGTGAATCAATTTATGAACTATTTTATGTAGGATATAAATAGTGAGGAGCCAAAAAGGTTACTAAAGGTGTCAAAATATATATTAAAAGTAGACATGGGTAAAAAAAACAAAATATAGGAAGTAAACATATAACATATAAGATACATCAAGCAAAAATTTTAACCTATAGCTAAAAACAATGTATTTTACTACGTAAATGGGCTATAAAATTCAAAATAATTATAAGTTCATATTCAAATCTAAAGTAATTCTTGAAATACTCATTTTCTCATTAATAATCACAACATATATCTCATTCATTAAGGTTGATAATTTTTGTTTAACGGGTACTAAATCAGTATCATATATTGTATTGGTATCATTAAGATTCATAATTTTTGCTTAACTAATACTAAATCAGTATCATATACTACTTAGGAGGTATATAATGTAATTATTTAGTGCGATATGAATGTATAAAGGGTATATATTTGTAATTATTTTACTTTTATGGAATATTTGTTTAGTTTCCCCTAACTACTTCCTACCTAACTCTAACTAGTAACCGAAAAATATATCGTTTTTTAAAACTTGTGATTTAGAACAAGTCAAAGACATTTGTTTCACTAAAATCATTTTCATTAAAAAATAACTTAAATTAGTTTTAAAATAAGACTTACTAGAAAGTGTCACAATAAATTATGAGCAACTTTCTTTGGTAGAAAATCTATTAACCCCCAACTATATATCCTTCTTTCCTCTCTTCTTCTACTTTTTGGTCCATTATTAGTGAATGAGAAAAGGTTAAAAATGCCCTTAACGTATTTCGAATGGTTCAAAAATGCTCTCCTTCAACTTTTTGGTTTAAAAATGTCCTCAACGTTTTTTTAAGGTTTAAAATTGCCCTTTTTTAACAGTTGGCTGACATGGCAAATGTGAGATGGATTTTCTTTACTCATTTAAAAATATATGACCCGCTTAGTTCAAAGTTTTATTTCGAAAAATTTGACTCGATAAGCTGATCGCTTTTTGGGTCTTTTTTCCCATTAGCTCTGGTTCTCTTCTTTCTTCTCCTTCAATTCATCTGTTCAAAAATTTGACCCTATAGGTGAAAATTGATTACAACCATCTTGGACAACTAATTGTCAGGATTAAAATTCATATAGTAACTCTAAGGAGTAGTGCATTCAAAAAGCTAGCAATTAACCAGAAAAATTGTGCATAAGTAAATCTTTCAAGGGTATTAGTTCGCAGCCGTACAAGACCAGGGAAAACTCTACAACTAACCAAAGATACCAATGCTTTTTCACAACACTCTAATCACACACAGATCCCGCGTGCATCTGATGGAAACTGTGCTCCAGCGAGGTGCAGGCCAGTGCATCAAGGTGTTGGTGAAGATGGTGAAAATAGTGACTCGAGAAGGTATGCAGGCAATTGTTTTCACCATACTCAAGTGGCATAGCAGAAACAAGGAATGTTATGAACAGGCAGAGTGGAGTAGACAATTCACATGCTCCAAGTGTAGATGAAATATCAAGCAGTCATGCAAATGGTGCAAGCAAGAAGAAATGGGAGGCATGTACCACTTGTGCTGATGAAACTGAAGAAGATGACATTCTTCTGGTAATTTTTGGTGTGGCTTAAGTAGAGAAAATGGCACCTCCAATTTGAATATGCTAAGAATGGCGCTAAAATGGAATTCCAAGGATATGTTAGGTTAATATCTAAACGGGTTTGTGGGTGGATTTGAGTTTTTGTATTTTAGATGGATCGGGTCGTTGGACTGAATTTTTTAAAAATAGGTGGACGAATAAGAGGAAGCCATTTCTCTAATTTAATGACTCAGCATTTGCCATGTCAGCCAGTTGTTAAAAAAAGGCATTTTTAAACCTTAAAAAAACGTTGAGGGCATTTTTAAACCAAAAGGTGAAAGGAGGGCATTTTTGAACAATTTGAAATACGTTAAAGACAATTTTAACCCTTTTTCCTTAGTGAATTTGTAATTACATACTATACAATTATGTGAAATATAAAAAAAGAAATAAGTAAAGGAATAAATACTTCTATAAAGCAACAAGACAGATTGAATGTTCAAATAATTAATTTCATCCAGATAGACTACATGCACCTAGCATCGATTGAAGTAATTAATAAACACAACACTAGAATTGGTGTATTTGTACTTTGTAGTGACGTTGGGTGGATAATTAAACAGAAAATAAGGAGTTGTGTCTTGGTGTTGGATCTATATATTATTATCTTATCATATAGTATTTCATATTGGCTAGCACAATGACGACCACCATTCAAAGTGAAATAAGTTAAAAATGAAAGCGTGCATGAGACAGCTCACACTTCGATCTAATACACATGTAATATTGTTTTATGGAGAAAAAAAATTATCCAACAAAAAAACTGATATTTTATAGTTATTAGTTACAATTTGATGTAAGACAAACTATGTAATTAGTTATGTGTGATAGATTTGTCATGTCATCATGCTAATATAAGCGTCATTTGGCTAATCCTTTTGCCATATGGGAGTTTATATAAGGAGTATCTTGAGCCATGAAGAGGAGTCAAAATAAGAGCTTAGACATAGTTGTTCATATGATTTGATTAAAGGGAAAAAAATTAGAAATGTACCCTTGAACTATCGTAAATGGCATGCAGATAGTCAGATATCCTCCGTCATACTTTTGGGACATAGGTATCCTTAGCGTCAAAGCACTAGAGCATATATATATACCCTTTATACTAACGGACATACAAGTGTCATAATCTTATCCACCAACACGACATCGGATCGATAGATAAAATTGTGCCACGTGTCATTATTTAATCTTCCGTTAGAGTGAAGCGTATATACGCTCTCGTTTTTGAACGGCAAGGGGCCCAATATCCTGAAATTATGACGGAGGGTATCCGCATACCATTAAATAAGAATCTGATTAACAAACAAATGAGAATGGATAATATTGATATTCATTTTATTCCTACGGATATCCATTTTTTAGTAGATAATATGATCAATCTTTTAATGATCAGTTATTCAACTCATATTTAATGAATTGGATAGGATGCTTACTTGTTTTTGTTTTAAAAAAAAAATAAAAAAAATTGTCAGCTCAAAGTGCTCAAGTCGCAAGCAGCATATGCAAGCACGTTACATCTCCACAAAAATAATTAACACAATTCCTCTTACACTATTGTTATTTGACAAATTTAAATTTCTATTGATATGACTATCATTTTCAAACATCAAATCTTTATTTTCAACTACAATTACACGAACCAATTTTCAAACTTAGTACAGTTTGATTCTTGACAATTTCTTACAAAAGCATACTAAAGTGGTAGCTAATAATTTTATTGATTAATTAATGTCTATAGATGCTAAATATAATAAAGCCTAGTGTTTTGCTGCTCATTCTCATACTTTTTGGATAAGTTCTTTCCAATAAATTTATATAACGTGTTTTGTAAAAATATAATAATTATAATAGTGTCTCAATTAGACTAGCAGAAGAAATCATATTTTTTTCCTTTTCTAGGATTTATAGTTTAAACTTTATCCATGATTCTTAGTTTATATCATTGATCAATCCGTCGCACACCCTTATTGAACGTTGTATCGATGAATATAAAAGGCACTGATATGGATTGTTTTGTAAAGATAATAAAATAAAATATAATACATAAGCATGATCCTTAACATGGTTTCGGCGAATAACTATGCCCTTCAACTTTGAATGTGCACAAGTAAACACTTAAACTTGTATATAATTAAACAAGTAGACACAAGTGTCCTACATGGTACAATACATGTAGGACGCCATGTAGGACACAAAATTGTTATGTAGGGTGCCATGTAGGACGAACATGTCTATTTACTCAATTTTATACAAGCTTAAGTGTCTACTTGTGCACACCAAAGTTAAAGATCATAGTTGCATATTTCCGTTAAGTTAAAAATCATATTTATGCATTATGCCATAAAATAATCATGTATCGTTGCGGTATTACATGAGTATGTACATGATGCCAAGCTAAATAAGTTCAAACTTCAAAAGGTTAATTAATTAAAATAGTTGGCATTTCCAAGCAGAGCTAGCGGCATCATCACCACATGCATTTTTATATTGCATTTTATCATTGCAAGAATAAATTAAAAAAATTATGCAGTGTACGAAAAGATCAAGAATAAGTAAGTAGTTCTGGTTTTAATTAACACAAGAGTAATGCAAATTAAAGTTGTGATTTAACCGGACGAAGAAAACAAGAAGTGCTCGGACTTTAACGTGATAATATTAATAATAACATATATACCTAGTGTTATTCTGCATTTTAATATCATAAATTAAAATATTAAATGTATGTGACAATTAATAGTCATAAAGTGACAAAAATGTTGTCCATGACATGTTTTACTCATTATATTCTATTAGGTGTCCCACTATTCCTCAAATAACCATTCACATTACATTTATTTATTTGTAGAAGAAAGAATACAATATATAAAGAACATTTTCTTCTTTGTGTTGTAATAGGGAATGAGATGAAACATGGTAGTAATTTTATATATTATATATAAACATGGTAGTTATTTTATATTGAAAGAAGATGTTTTTTTGGTAGAGTTTTGAACTCTTCAACTAAATTAAAGTTATTGGATTTATAGGAAGTTGTTGGACTATAGTATCCTGAAAAGGGGACAAGTCAAGAGTTATACAGTAGATTATAGCGTAATAGGCTTATATCTTTAAAGAGAGCAAGATCATTTGTGTTTCAGCCTTAGTGTATATTTGTTCATTTTATTTTCAACTGTAATCTAAAATATACTCACTGATATATACCTAATGTAATCTCATAAGTTGAATCGAAGACTGAGAGAATAATGTACACGTATAGATCATACCCTTACATTGGTAAAAACATCTTAATCTATGGCAGATTCCTCATAATTTTCATCTACTTCACGTATACTGTATTCCTCAAATACGAATGATCACACAATAGACTCTTTGACGTGACTCTAAAATTTGAATAATCTTGCAAGGTTGTTGCCAATAATTATATTAAAATTTTGACTCTATCCCAAAGACAACTATTGGGAGATTAAATACTGACATTTCTATTAATTCAGACTTTATAATTTGTCTTTTATATATATTTGTGTTTGCTTTCATGGTGTCAAATGGCACTTCTTCTCTCTCTGTCTCAACTCTCTAGATAATGGGATTAAAATAAGTAATTTGAAATCCAACTTAATGCCATTTTTAATTTCATGGTACTAATTTTATACTAATTGTTGAATAACTCCCCTTTACATACGAGTCCATAAAGCTAGCTAGTTGGTGATATGGCCGGTATCGTTTATTAATTAGTATTTGTTTCAAATAGATAAATATATATTATCTTTTATATATACATTCATATGCTCATCATTTCATTATAATTGGATTATATGTTTATTCTTACAATAATTTTAAACATATTTCGTGGGGATAAGTTCTCCTCCTCTTTCCTTTGATATTTTATAAGGTTATAAGGTATTTTACTTTTAAGTGATCGTTTGATAAAGTGTATTAGAAAAAATAATGCATACATTAATTTTGTGTATCATTAGTGCCTTGTCTGATATTCTCTTTTAATATATGTTTAACTAATTTTATAGTGTATTATTAGTATCGTGAAATTCTAGATATTAGCAATGCAATATTTTTAATGCATGCATTATTAGCATGATTAAATCTTATTGTCCGTCATAACTAATACATGCATTACTAATACAAGTATTAGTAATATTATTCTTATACACTATATCAAACCACCTAGAATACTTTTGCCAATTTGCAAGTATTTTCGTATCATTTAAAAATCTAAAATAAAAATAAGAACTGAAATTGAACCAAGTGGCAAGAGGAATCAACCTCATGATCATATCGCCATTCGAGTTGTACCTTGAAGATCAATGTGAGAAATTATGGCAAACAAAAAAAAAAAGAGAAAAAGGAGAACGAAAATGAAAAAAATGACAAGAAAATAAAGTATTAGTAATATTAAATATTACTTCATCTATTCCAAATTCCAATTTACAGCAGAATTTTGACAGTAATTTATACGTAATTTTCAAGTTGTTTTTTTTAAAAATAAAATTATATAAAAAAAAATATTACTCATAGAAATTGTAGGAGTATTAATTAATAAATTAAAATATACAATAGAAAAATATTAATTGACTCATAAAATTCAAAATGTACCACACGTAAACTGAGATGAGGTTATACTCCTTTTATTTCATATAGTTTGGCCTATGGACTTTATTCCTTTGTGTAGTTATGTACTAATACTAAAAATATCTTAATTTATTACTTCATTCTTTCACTTTTATTTGTCATGTTGCGCTTTTTAAAAGTTAATTTGACTAATTTTTAAAGTTATATTAGATTATATTAATTCGATATTTTAAACAAAATATTTAGATATTCAAAAACTATATGAAAAGTATTATAAATTGTAATTTTTAGTATAAATATGGTGAAAAAATACATATTTGTCAAAATTCTTATAATTTAACTCTAAAAATAGAAACCATGATAAACAATAGTGGACAGAATAAATTAAATAAAGATTAAAATTACCCAAACGTCCTCACTAATACTATCATTTGTGAGGGTGTTCTGGTAATTGGTGAGAATTTCCAAAAATAGGACCAGCAAAATTTGAAAATTCGGTGATAGCTCATTTTCCAAAGCCTCAACGTATATGGAGTGTGTATATGTAAAGGATGATGAGCGCTCCCTGTCTATCCGGCTTCTCTCTTCTCCGCAAACAAAACAAACCATTCACGAGATAATTTCGCCCTCCAATCATTTCTAACTTTCGTATTAAAAGCTTTCACGCTCGAAACCCTCGCGACGTCCGCCATTTCTTTCACGGACCATGTGAACACACGAGGAGATCAATGATTTCCTCTCTACTTCTCCTTTCATAATTTTCTCTTTATCAATACTTTATACAATCAATGGATGAAGAAATGGAGGATTTCATTGTAGAATCTTCGGACGTCCTATCTGAAATCGACTCGGAATATGAGTTTGATGCTTCTAGGTTCTATGATTTTTGCCGGCCGGAATCAACTTCCGAAGCCGAGGAAGCCGAGGGATGGTTTCAAACGGCCAGCACTTATCCGCCTTCTCGTAAGTATTCTCATAAATAAAACAATTTACATGAGTGTTTAACTGAGTTTCCTTTTTTTTTTGGTTGTTTTGTGTATGAGTTTGATGGCGTTGCAAATTTTGTGTTGACGTCTGTTTGTTTATCCAGTAGAAAGGTTATTTGTTTATATTAGATATGTTTTTATGCTGGATTGGATGATTGTTGTCCATGAAATCATCTTATTAGACTATTAGGAAGTTAATCTGAGAATGTTGATGGAATGTACATTCCTTCTATGTAATTCTTCTGATTCGGTGATTGTGAAATGCAGAAATAAAATGGATATTTTATAATACAATCTCGAATTCCTTTTGTTCATCGTCCTTGTCCTCTCTCACATATCTTCTATCATACAAGGATTTTTATCAAAAATATGGTGACTAAGTTTTATCTTTTTGATAGCTATTATATATATTTTTTTGATAGCTTATCGTGGTTGATTGGCTTATTCACTCTTTATTTTTTATTTTCCTTGTTTATTTGGAAACTTCTTAGCTCTCATTATCAAGTTAAACCTGGGGAAAGAGATTACATCAGGAAACTCAAATGGTTGCTCAAGGTTACAAGAAGGGAAACCAGCAAAATCAAAAGGCAACAACTCATACAAACCTGTTGGTTCTGAAGTTTCGCCCTCCAAATCAAAAGTTAAAGGTATATATGCTGGCAGTTTAAAAGTGTCTGGTCTCATTTTTTAACTCACATTAGAACATTCATCGAATGGATCTATCTGCAAGTATTAGAAGAGAAGCTCTGGTATACTGACTCAAAGTTTGCCTTATTGTTGTCTGTGTGCTTAAATTGTTATTCGTTCTCTTAAATAAGTTTTGTAGTTAACTTACTTGTGCACTGTAACAACGCAAGATTTGAGCTAAAACTTGATATTCTGATTTCGGTTATCCTCTAAACTTCATGGAGATGCTTAGTTAAATTAATCCCCGTTCCTGATGGACTTTCTTTGACCTAACTTGCAGAAGAAATAATTTCTAAGGATTGTGCATATTCAAGATCAGTCTTTGTGCAGGGCTAGTGCTAGTAGTTTCATGGTTAATCGAATTATTATCTTATTGTGATTATCACTTCACCATTCTTTTCTGTTTATATTTTGCAGTTATATTAACTATCTAAGTGATTTTATTAGGCTTAATGTCAGTAATCTGTTGATAGTAGATTAAACAGTAGTTATTTGATAATATATGCACATGGTTAACTAGCAAGAGTTCAGAAAAAATAATTTTGACATACATCTTGCAAAACTTCAACAGTATTTAACTGGTTTCCCTTGTACACCCTCAGGAACTATATCCAAAGGTCAAGCGGCTCGTGAAATTTGCAAGGCAAAGCCAGAGCCAAGATCTTCATTATCAAGAAGTTCAACTTTAATGAAGCCCACGGCTAGTCATTTGGCTAAACAGAAGTATGTAAAAGATGTATATTCTATTTTATTTTCTTGAAGGTTATAAGTTTGAAAAGTTTAGTTTCTTTTTCATTCCTTCATGTCAGAAATTCTCAGAAACTACAACGACAGAAGAGGCGAATTCAGCATTTTCGCTTAGGGGGTTCGAAAAATAAAAATGTAGTGCCTAGGATTTGACCTTGGAATGTCAAGTAAATTTTGAACCCCTAAACCACTAAGCCAACCTCTTGTCTTGAGTTCAGGAGATTCAAAATATATATATATATATATATATATATATATATATATATATATATATATATATATATATATATATATATACATAAAAAAATAAGAATCACCCGTGTAATTATTTGCCAAGGAGGTTCTGGTGAACACCCTCCCACCCCTTAGATCCGCCCCTGATTACTTCAGTAACAACGTTACTTAAAAGTTGTAGTTCAGGCTTGCGTATGTTTCTGCAGTTCACTTTCACTTTGTTGGCTCTCTTGACTTCTGAAACCAGTTTAAACAATTCTTAATTTTTGCTTTCATTTTCTCATTCTTCAATTGCTAGGTCTCAGAATGCATCTAACAAGACTGATGTGACAAGCTCAACGAATTCTCTGGCATCCGAAATTATTGCTACCAAAAGGCAAAAGCTAGAAATTGGTTATCTACTTAAGGTGCATGAAGTTATTCAGTTACTATTTGATGATAGTATTATTTTGTTATACTCTAGTTGGCTTCTAAGTTTGTATTGCACACATGTAATCCTTAAGCAGCACGGACCCTCATTTGTCTGCCCTCTTTTAGTGTAATGTTTCATCCATCCCATAGCAATTTTTTCTTTTATTGATGTATGGCATGTTTAAATAAGAAAACTTATTTGTACCTTTTTATACT
>CM040620.1:64458373-64515195 GCA_022817965.1 Solanum lycopersicoides | reverse complement strand
TGATTAATTTTTCATCATAAACACTAATAGAATTAAAATGATAACACTTTTAACACGTTATAACTCAAGTTAAAAACTTTTTCAGTAGCTTAAAACACTTTTTCCTCTTCAAGTTAGAACTTAATCCAATAGCTTAATACATGAATCTAAAAGAATTAACACTTGTTCATATAAGCTATTATGAAATTTAAAATGGTAAGATTTTCTAACCTTCACCCTTATTTCTTCAAGCATCTTTATGATTGGTTTTTATCTGGCCTCTACGATCCATGAGTTGAAGGACTCTGTGAAGTTGTTGTCAACCATGAAAGTTTTGCATATAGTGTCAAAATATGTTCTACACCATTTTTTGGTGGATAGTTCAGCAAGGCCTTATCAGCCTTCTTATTCAACTCACCCTTTTTTTGTCAGTTGATCTTTGAACTCCTCCTAATATGTACTCCAAGAACATTAAAGAAGCTTTTTCAACTCCCCACTTCTATAATTTTTGCTCCAAATTAGCTTCAATATGCCTAATACACCATCTATGATTTGTTTGTGGGCATACATTAGTAACAACATTCAATAAACCCTTCTAAAACATAAATTCAGATTAGTTGCAGAATAATGTACATGAAAACTAGCTAAGAAAAGATGAAATGAACTTAAAGTAAAGATACCTTTTGGATATCTGATATAATGTGACATTTTCACCCGACTTTAAATTCAAAGAATGTTTCAGCAGCTCTACAAATTAGATGGTAGTTACTCGAATCTTGTCCCATTGCGACCAACATTATTCCTTTACTTTTTCCTTTTAAAAAGGTGTCATCTAGCCCTATAAAAGGTCGCAAACCTCCTTTCCAGCCTTACTTTAATGCCTGAAAGCATATATACAACCTTAAAAATCTTCTTTTGCCTTCTTCCATCGCATCTCTTGACAAATTGATCACTACATCAGTTCCTGGATTACTCATCCTCAATTCTTGTGCGTATGCCTCAACTTGTTATGATCATCCGCATAACTACCATCTAATTTGTCCAAGACAAGCCTCTTAACTCTCTTCAATTTTGACTCATTCACATCAAGATCCAAAACAGATTCCAAGTGCTCCTTTATGTCTTTTATCTTTAATGTAGGGTTATTTTGAACTTTCTTCTTAAAATATTGAGATAAAATTCCAGCTTTAGCTCTCCTGTTCTCAGAAGACTCAAAACACGTGTGTTCTTGATTTAAGGTCTTGATCTTAAAACCTTGATCTCTCCCATCCTTGTAAATCAAGCATCGAAAGGGACAATCAAGAACACAACAATAAGTAACTCTACCTTTGTCGTTTTTCTTTACTATAATATCCCTCTTATTTGCAACAACATAGAAGTCTATAACTTGTTTAGCTTCCTTGAGATTGTTAAAGGTCATACCATACTCCAAATCCTTGTACTTGTCTAATTTTTCATTAATATCAAGTTCTTTTTGCTTTTGTTAACTCTTCAACTCTTCACTATCGTATTCGCTAGATACAGTTTTACCATTTTCCTCTTCCTCACTACTATCACAATCTGTTCCAACTTTTATAACATTGTCACATTTATGGTAATTAATGATGTTTGGAACTAATTAACCAAGCTCCTCTTCATAGTTATCAACTGCAAAAAAGTTCACTACCTTGAAATTGTGAGATAATAAATTTTGAAGAGTTCTAGTGCCTTCATCCCCCTCGATCACATAGAAACCACCAGTTGGGAATGTAAATAGAAGTTGTCGTAGTTCACTAAAAGCTAATTTTTCTTTAAATTCTCGATAGACATCAATGTAAGACATCAAGTCAACTTCGTAACCTCTCCATACATGAATCAATTTTTTATGGTATACCAGTTGTGGTTTTCAAAACCATTGTCCCCCATAATTAAATACCAGATCAACATTTTCAACCATTCTTGAATCGAGTCAATATGCAACACAACAAAAAAAGGAGAGAGCCCACATCAGACAACACTCAGTGTAATAAAATATAAAATATAATATGTATAAATAAAGCATATAATTGAGAAAAGACATGGACCCCCACTAGCAGTTAAAAACTCTAAATTAATGAAGACGGAGACAAATAAAAGAAAAGGGTCATGAACCACTGCAACTAACACAATATAAACAAAGCATAAAACGATTCAAAATACATGATTTTTAACATATATTCAAATACTATGTAATGTAAAAGAGCAAAACATTACCTTAGTTGCAAAGGGATGAAATCAACTGAGCGAAAAATTAAAGAAACAAAAAAGTATCATCTGAAGAACATAACTAGAATGTGTTGTGATTTGCAACCCTAAACCTCCATCCTCGGCGGCTGCTACAAAAAAAGGCTGAGAATCCTACTAAAATGGAGTTCAAGGATATGTTAGGTTAATGTGTAAACAGTTTTGTGGGTGGGTTTGAGTTTTTGTAGCATATATGGTCCGATCGTTGGGCTGGATTTAAAAAAATAGATGGACCAATAAGATGTCATTTGTCTAATTTAATAACTCCGCACTTAACATGTCAACAGACTGTTAACAAAGGGCAATTTTAAACCTTAAAAAAAGTTAAGGACATTTTTAAATCAAAAAATAAAAAGAGGACATTTTTAAACCTGTAGAATACGTTAAGGACATTTTTAACGCTTTTCTCATTAAACCATTTACGAATTATAAGTAGTGTGCAAACGACCCACTAGAGAAACTTCACTCAAATTTCTTGGTTGAAAGTGTTTTATCCTTCCATGTAATTTTTTTGACGCAGATTGAATTTATTTAGACTCAATTGAATTAAATTTGCATTTACTTTGTGTTGAACAGAAATCACAAATTTAGGAACGTGGATATTGTAGCTTCCACTCAATTTGGGAAAATCACAATTCACAAGGGAGGACCGTGCTCGCCACACGTTCGTCACCCCTTTCTCTTCTCCTTTTATTTAGACATCACATTGTTATCAATCAACTCATTCCCAAATAATAATAACAGAGAACAACAATGGCGTCTACAACTAGCATAATTCAATCTGGCTTCACATGCGGCGGCGCATTATCTTCCTTCACCGCAAAGCCAAGGCGTATGGTGATGGTTCGTGCCCAAGCTATAAACCCAGATATTAAAAAGGATGAAGCGAAAGTGGTCGACTCTGTTCTCGTCACTGAACTCTCGAAGCCTCTTACTGCTTACTGCAGGTTCATTTTCTCTCTTATACATTTTCATAATTCCTCAATTTGATATATTATTTTAGTATTTCTTCTTTTTGTTGTTGTTGAAATTTTTTGGAATATGCATCGCTGACAGAAATTGTTAGAAACCTGCAAAAAATTTAATTTATTTAATTCTTTATCCCAATTTCTCCCTTTTTCTCTTACCTATGCGAAAATGGGGACAAGCCACATAGTGGTATGGGTCAATCAACACTGTTTATTTATTCCAAAATCTTATTTTATTTGAAAAATTCTTTTTGTAGCTTTGAATTTGCGACTTTTGTACGTTCATAGGAGAAATGAAATTTTGTTCATTTTTAGTAGAGATGGGACATTATTTGGTTTAAGTTGAAAAAAGTAGTTGTACATATATAAAGTCCAATCAATAGTCAGTCCTATTAACCCATCAGTCGTCACTGTGGACGGAGTTAGTTGGTACTTATTGTTGGTCCGTGAAATTAGTTCAGGCTATTACTGGTAGTGATATTGAATCTGATTTTATTTACAAGTAATTTCATATTGCTCAAGTTCTTCATGAATGGTGTTGAAGGATTGTTTTTGGTTATACATATTGTTGAAAATAATTCAGTATTATATCCTTAATAGTCAGGTATTTGATTGCCAACTTTAGTTTCTGTATTCATAATACCTGCAAAAGTTACAATGTTATTCTCATAGGAGTGTTATATATACGTTTAATGTGAAACAACACTACTGGTGTTACAGCACATAAATTAACCTTATTGTAGTGTTTTAATTGTATTACATCATTTATGTGTAATCACATATGATGCTATACCAGATTGGTTATACAGAGTGATATAATGAAGAAAGATTATTGTAAAAAAATTATCATTTAACCAAAGTAAAATGAATCAACATGTGACAGACATCTTGTAACAGATATAAAAATTGGATAATTTGTGAGAGAACCTTGAGTTTCTCCGTTTGTTTAATTCGCGATTAGCCAAATCTATTTTTTTAATGGGGATGGGAGAGATGTCTATAACTGGGAGGAGATCATGATTTGAGCTTGATTACCAGTATGTTCCAATAATAATGTGAGTTGCTCTTGCCTCTAGTTGAATATCTCAGTCCGTCATTCATTGAGCTCTGCAACCTTAAGTCCGAAGGGAGTGACTTGAGGGCTTAATGCTGAACGAAGACCCTCCTTCCCGGTTTCAACCCATTTTTCTCTTTAATTGGTTCAGAAATTTGAATTTAGGAGGACCATATGTTAACTACATTTACTGATGGTTGCAATGGAGAACAGAGTCATAGATCTCTTGATTGTGGAACTCTTGCTAGAATCACATTTAGTAAGTGGGAGATTTGTGTGCAGGTGTTGGAGGTCTGGGACTTTTCCTCTATGTGATGGAAGCCATGTGAAACACAATAAGGAAACCGGAGATAACGTTGGACCCTTGCTATTGAAGAAGCAGTAAGCCAGTAAATGAACTACTCTCCAGATTATGCAAGACTATTTTCTTAGTATCTTTTTGCTCTATCTACCATTTGTAATTGAATGAGATATTCTTCGTCCCCGGTGAATGTTCTTTCTAGAATATGACCTACTTAAAACTGAAAGTACTTGCAATATTCATACTTTTTGCAGCCTCATGCTACAACTTGATCACATTATTATCACATGAGTGTAATTTCCATATGGATCAGTTAAATGAAAGTGATGAGTTAACAAGTCATATCATGATTCAACATAGTTGTTGGTTTGGTTAATATATATACTTGTACCAAGAATTTCTACAATCTCTTGTGGTTATATTTCCTCACATAGTTATGTTATTCGTTTCATTTGCCTTGAACTTTAGCTGAGCTATATGCTTCATCAATTTCCTTTCATTTCTACCAAGGATTGTGCTCATGGGACAATGTTTCTCCATAATCATCTGCCAAATCATTTTTTTTATTTGTGCTCTTTTATTAGTAGTATTACTTTCATTCAGTAAAAAAGAAAAATCTGATCCCTTCCCTAAACATACATAGTTTGGCCATTGCTTTTCACCGAATGACTTCTTTCATTTTTAACAATATTTTGATTTCATTTTTAAGCAAACGTGTATCCAGGAGGGGTCACTGGATTCACGTGACACTATGCCCATCTTGAAATCGTATATAATACCCTCTGTTTCATTTTATGTGGCAATTTTTTATTTTTCGAGATTCAAACTGTTTAACTTTGATCGAACATTTGCGTATGGAATCTGCAAATTTTTTAAAATGCAATTATATATGGGTAAACTATGTAAAGAATACTATAAGTCACATTAATTGATAATTCAAAATGTCAAAAAGGATCTATGAAAAACTTATGGTCAAAGATAGACTTGATTGGATCTCGAAATGCGAAAAGTGTCACATAAAATGGGACGGAGGGAGTACTCTCTCTATAAAATTATCTAGTTTGACTTGACACTGAATTTTAGAAAATAAAGAAGATTTTTGAATTCTGTGATCCTAAATTAAAGTTATGTCAAATGTACAAAATTGTCTTTTAATCTTGTAGCCTTAGACATGCCACGTGGAAAGCTGAAATTAAAATATTAAAAAAAAGAAGAGATTATTTTTTTTAAATAGACTAAAAAGAAAAGAAAGTCATTCTTTTTTAAACGGAGAAGTAATGCAAAAAATTTTAAAAAATATTTAAGCAGATTTGTGAACCCACACTTGAAGTATCGTATAATGTCGTGCAAGTGAGTCTAAAAATTTGAACTTTTATTTATCTTGTTATATTTCCCTTTCTAAAATTGGGTAACACCTCTCTAATAAGTGGTTTGGATAGATAAAAAATAATTTTGGACCTATAATTTTAAAATTTCAATGATTTTCAGTAATAAGAACCTAAATGTTAAATCGATCAATATTTATATCTTTGATCCACCTTTTCATATAATAGTACATCCATCATCTCAAAATCTTGAATATATCTCTGTCTTTAAGACCGTTAAATTAAAAAGCATTTTCGTATATTTAACATAACTTTAATTTAAAATCACAAATTTTAAATTTTTTTCCTTAAAAACTCCATGTCAAGTTAAACTAGACATTTTTCTAAAAAATTTATGATAAGTTAAACTAGATAAGTTTTCTTAAACAGATAGAAATATTTTTATATGTTACCCATTTTGTTTGATACTTGGTGTGGCCAATCATCTTTGGAGTTAATAAAACGCAACTGCATATACCAAGCCCCTCAAATGAGACTTAGTGAAGATGCAAATAATGATTAAAGTTGGTTATCATTGCTCAAGGGAGCATTAATTAAGGAACTGCAAATTGCTTTTTCAAAAGAAGAAAAAGCAAGATGCTTATTGGGGATTTTAGGTAACTAATGCTTTTGTGATTTGTATATTTGGCTTTGGACCAGAAAGTAGCTGAAGGGAATCACAGGAATACTGACAAAATTTACATGATGTTTATATGGAGTATATCAAAATAAATACTCTACTCCTGTTATTGTAATTAAGAATTACAAACAAATATATACTTATATTTCTGTTCCTTTATTCCAGCTTTTCGAAAATTTACCAGTATCGAGTGTTAATATTAAGCAATGCATGCATGATATGTGTTTAAATTTATAATTCATTTAATTTTATTAAATCACATAATAATGCATTTTGCATTAAATTGATATAAATCCCCGATGTGGGTAAGACTTTTTCTGTCTTTACACGATAGTGTTTATTTGGTCAGGAATAAACATGATCTAATCTTTCCAACATCTATAACTAAACAATAATATATTTTTGTATGTCTTAATTTCCAAAGCCAGACCATTTTAGTTTGATTATGATAGGAAAAAATTAATTTTTTAAAATAAGATTTATATATTTAAAAATTATATAAAAATATTATAATACATAACAATAATTAACAATTAAAAAGATGTAGATAGAAAATTATAAAATAAAAAATAGATTTGTTTGAATATGAAAATTTATATTGGTAACAAATAAATTAGAAAGAAGGAAGTATTGATTCTAATATCCCAACTGATTGACTAGTGATCAAAGTTTCATTAAATTGTGTTTTTGTTTTTCTCTTCTATTTATTCTTGATTTACCACAAGTTCACTGTAGAAACACTCTTTGGTGTTGCATGCTTTACGGTACCCAAATCTGCGTAATGACAAAATGATTGAAATTTTGCGGGAATTTATAAAAAATGTTCGATTTCAGTTACTTTATCTTAATTCTAGTTTATGTTTATAAAAATTCGTATACGATATTTCTTTGAAAAGACATCAAATATTTTGTAATTTCATAAAATAGTCATAAAGATCAATGAAGATCAGATAAATCTAAAAATATCCAATAATCTTTTGGATATTTATAACGATCAAGATGTCGAATATCCCATGAATTGATATTCATAAAGAGATTAAGATATGTCAAAGTCGTCTTGATAATCAAATTACTTCAAGAAAATTTACAAATCCTTTCATGAATACAAAGTCCAATTATCCTAATTCGAAAAACGGAAAAGGGCCTAAAATACCTTCGAAGTATTGAAAATGATACACAATTACTCCCATCCACCTATTGGCCCCCAAATACCCTTCACATCCACCTTTGGGTCCAAATTTACCCCTTCATTAACGGACCAAAATTAAAAATAATTAAATAATATTTTTTAAATACGTGGCACTCAACCATTGATTGTAATTTAATTATTTAAAATAATTTTAAACCTGCCCATTTTAACTAAACCCGCCCCACTTGACCCAATTTTTTTAAAAAAACCATCTAATTAAAATACCCTAAAACCTTATTCCTCCATCCTCCAATTTTCACAATCTACAAATCATGCAACAACTACCAACTGGATCTGATTGGTAGGGTTCATGGGTTTCCTGATGCAGAAAGCTACTTCAATAACTTGAGCAGAGAAGGTAAGAATGATAAGACATATGGTGCTCTTCTACATTGTTATGTTCGCCAGTGCCAAATGGAGAAGGCATTGGCACATTTGCGGAATATGGAGGAGGAGGAGGAGGGTGTTTCTCTATCTTCCGTGGCCTTCAATGATATAATGTCACTGTACACGAGAACCGGTGAGTATAAAAGGATCCCTAAAATGCTACGCTATATGAAGGAAATTGGGGTCCAGCCTGACAATTTAAGTTATAGAATCTGTATCAATTCGTATGGAGCAAAATCAGATATTGAGAGGATGGAGAGGGTCTTAAATGAAATGGAGAATCAATCCTTCATTGTCATGGACTGGAACACCTATGCTGTTGTGGCAAATACATATGTTAAAGAAGGCCTAAATGATAAAGTATTGGAGGATGGAGGAATAAGGTTGTTGCATGATCTGTAGATTGTGAAAATTGGAGGATGGAGGAATAAGGTTTAGGGTATTTTAATTAGATGGAGTTTTTTAAAAATTGAGTCAAGTGGGGCGGGTTTAGTTAAAATGGGCAGGTTTAAAATTATTTTAAATAATTAAATTACAACCAATGGTTGAGTGCCACGTAATTAAAAAATATTATTTAATTATTTTTAATTTTGGTCCGTTAATGAAGGGGTAAATTTGGACCCAAAGATAGATGTGAAGGGTATTTGGGGGCTAATAGGTGGATGGGGGTAATTGTGTACCATTTTTAATACTTTAAGGGTATTTTAGGCCCTTTTCCGTTCGAAAAATATAGTGACCTTTAAATCACAAAAAGAAAAAAAAAGAAGAGAAGAATCAAGAAAAAAATAAATTTATGCCCATATTTTTTTATTAGTAAAATATTTTTTATTTTTTATTTTTTAATATATTTTTATAATCACAAATTATATGTTATCACTTTAAAATTTGTTACAAACATTATTGATCTAACTTTGACATTTCACAAGTACTACCAAATCATTCCATAAAAAAAGAAACAAATTGAGTAAGTAGTATCTTAGGAGTTGGATTCTTTCTGATGAATATTTAGTGTTTAAATTACACTATGTAAAATATTGAGTCTGTTTATTTATTTATTTATCTATATTCAATGTTTTTTATTTTTCAAAAATGAAATGTCCAGATTAATAAGTTAGGAATATGACTTACTTATATGTAGGATAATTAATTTTCATATATTTCCTTCTATAGATATTGATAATGCATTTTAAAATTTGTGTGTATGCCACTAGCTCTATTAAAAATCAAATAGAGAATTGAAAAGGTATTGCAGTCAGAAGGAATCATTCAACATGGATATAATCTGAATTTTGTTTAGTCCGAATATTATGACAAATTAGGACAGTGAAATCAAACCTAACCTGTTTAATACTTAATTCACTTATTCATTAGCTTAATTCATTAAAATCTGAATTGATATTGATACTAATATATAATTCAAATTGAATTGAGAGAAAATATTTTTTTTTGACTTTGAATAGTCATAATTTTATTATGTATTAATATTATAAAAGAACAATTAAATAACATAATTAGAACTTATAAACTTGAATTGGATTGGATGTTAACACATTACCTTCACCCATTTTTAATTAAATTAAATTAATTTTTATCCGTTAATTATCTTTATATGATATGTCTAAATTTAATTTAACCCGCTTAATTATCACCGCCACGAAAATCTGTTAATTTCACAATTATATGCACGCACACAGTGCATGTGGCCGCTCCTCCAAATCTTCAATTTGTGTCCATCGAAAGTAGAGTTGCTGCCGTCGCTTTCCCAACTACAAATTGACGACATGTTATTAGGTAATCAAACAATGACCTCCAATAAATAATATTTTATGTGAAATAGTTTTACTCGATACAGAATTTAAGAAGAAAAAGAAGAGTTATAAAATTTGTGGTTCAAAATGAATGGTACAAATTTATGTAGTTGTAAATCATTTCAAGGTAAAATAACTTTTTATAGTGAAATTATCACTTAGTCAATTATTCTTTTTAAAATAAACTAAAAAAGAAGTAAGTCACATAAATTGAAACAGAAAGATTAGTAATATTTAGCGTGCTTACGTTATACGTTATTTAATACTATTGGACAACTTTCACTTTGTTAATTTGTGTTTGACATTGAGTTATATCTTGAATATTTTTTTCTAATATCAAGGTGACAAGTTCAAACCTATTATTGTTGTTGTATTTTTCAGTGAGGCGTATATGATCTAATTTTGTTTCCTAAGTTAACTTTCACATTTGAGTTTGATCAAACACCAAGCTCTCTTTAATGTAGAAAAAAAAATGTCAATATCTTATTGCAGGGGAAAACAATCCTGTTAGGCTGTTACAGAGGAACAAAGTGGATAGAGGCCAGTGAAGGTTTTGCTATAAAAATATAAACATTATTATTGCTATCCATTTTTAATTGTATTTCTTTTTAGAGTCGAATGATAATGATTTGAATAATATTTCACTATATATTTTTTTGTTATACTGATATGTCAAAATTTGAAATTTATTGTATTTTTTGTACAACTTTTTTAAATATCTAATTTCTTTTATTTAAAATGTGAAATTAATGTGATCTAATTTAACTTTAAAAATTAATTAAATTAATGTTCAAAAAACACAACATAACAATTAAAAATAGAGAAAATCACTAAATTTTAAAATTTATATACCGATAAATTTTTGATTTCACTCCCAAAATAGCCCATATTAAAACCTCAATGTAACCCATTAAGAGATAACCTCTTAACAAAAATTTTACATATCCAAAAAAGAAAGTTTTTGCCCAAAAACATCCTTGAACGATACCCCAAACATAAACTACATCCTTAAAATATCATTTTAGCATATAGAATTCTTTAATTATACCCCAAACTTAAACTACATCCTTAAAGTATCATTTTTAGCAGAAAACATGTATTTGTAAGTGAACAACTTTTATCCTTTTGTTAGATATTGTCAAAAAATTAAGGGATCTTACGAAAAAATGAGTAGTTAACGTGACTATCAATAAAAGTTATTCTGGAAAATTTCATTACTTTTTACAAGAAGTTCTTTAAAAATAAATCTTAGACATTGTTGCTCATGGAAACTAAAAATGATTCGAAGTTGTAAGTGCACATGATTTGTCTTTTTCGTAAAGAAAAGAAGTTGGAGATTAATTATTTTTACCTTTTTCTTAACCAATTAAATGAATATATTTTGGGTCAATCTAATATCAAAGTGACCAAAATATTGATTATGTCTCGTAATTGAGTTTCATTCTACATTATTAGAAGCGAAAGTCTCCAACAAATGTCGCTTCTAGCATATTCAATTGAGAAGAAATATATTTAAATTAATAATATTTTTAATTAAAATTACATGAAAAATGAATGGAAAAAATGGTCAAATTAAAAGATTTTGCATAATTCTTAACTCAATTACGAAAAAGTTTAGGATAATATTCTTGGCATATTTAAAAATAATAATTAGGAAGGGACGACTTAATTTTTATGGGATATATCAATTAGTTTTCTGATAAATTCAAGTAGAAGGATGGAAATTGTTTACTTTAAAATATTTGAAGGATGTTTTCTACTAAAAATGATACTTTAAGGATGTAGTTTAAGTTTGGGTATAATTAAATGATGTTTTCTACTAAAAATGATTCTTTAAAGATGTAATTTAAATTTGAGATATAATTAAAGAATGTTTTTGATCAAAAATTCTAAAAAATGGCTCTAACATAAAACTTGTTTTCTATTTTTTGTTTGTGTGAAATGTTAAAGAGTTTGTACAATTAACAAAATGAATTTGGAGTAGAAATCAGTAGTTTATTTATTTACTACTATAATAATATAAGTAATAATAATGTGTATAGTTTCTGTGTCTGCTGGCTGCTAGAACAGCTATTTAGTATAATACTAATAACACATGTCCCTTTGATTAAAGGGAGACAAAAAAAACCCACCATTTTATTCTCTCTATTGTCTCCACCGCCGCCGCCTTCTCAACAACCTCCGCCTTCACTTCCATTCTTTATTTTCCGGCCAAATTCGCCGGAATCTGATGCTTCCTAATTCCAATAACCCTCCTTCAATACCCAAACCCCCTGATTTTTCAGATCGAAAAAACTCCTTTCTACTTTCCTTTCACAATCATCGTACATGGCTTATACTTACCCTCCTCCTTTTTCAAATTCTTCTCCTCTTTACTCTCCGCTCCCGCCCCTTCTCCTTCTACATCACTGCCAACGCTCACCGGACTTCTCCGCTCCTTACCCTCCCCACTGAATCGACCATTACACAAGTTGATAATGTTACTGACTTATGTCCTTTAGGTAAAATCTATGTATACGACCTTCCCCTGTTTTTCAACGCGGAGCTAATTCAAAATTGTAATGAGTTAAACCCATGGATTTCCCCTTGCGAAGCGCTGTCGAACGATGGATTTGGCCGGGAAGCCACCGCACTTTCGAATTTAATTCCGGCAAGCTTGGTCCGTTCGTGGTATTGGACGGACCAGTTTGCATTGGAGCTAATTTACCATAACCGTATGTTGAATTACCGGTGCAGGACTTTGGAACCGGAATTAGCCTCGACTTTTTACATTCCGTTTTATGCTGGTCTCGCGGTGGGAAAGTACTTGTTTAAGAATAATTCCAGTGCAAAAGACCGCGATCTGCATTGCGAGCTTTTGCTCAATTGGGTACGGAATCAGACTTATTGGCAGCGAACTGACGGATGGGATCATTTCATCTCGATGGGTCGGATTTCATGGGATTTCCGGCGATCCAAAGATGAAGATTGGGGTTCAAGCTGTATATACATGCCGGGTATGCGTAACATCACGCGCCTCCTTATAGAGAAAAACCCTTGGGATTATTTCGACATTGGAGTACCTTATCCCACCGGATTCCACCCCAGCACCGCCGACGACATCGTCCAGTGGCAGAACTTCGTCCGTCACCGTGAAAGAAAAACTCTGTTTTGCTTCGCCGGAGCTACACGAGGGTTTATCAAGAACGATTTCCGTGGTTTATTACTGAATCATTGCTACAGCGAGTCAGATTCATGCCGAGTTCTGGACTGTGCTGGTTCCAAATGCTCCAATGGCACTTCAGAAATAATGGAAACTTTTCTCGATTCGGATTTTTGCTTACAACCCAGGGGTGATAGTTTCACTCGAAGGTCCATTTTCGACTGCATGGTGGCCGGTTCAATTCCGGTTTTCTTCTGGAAGAGAACAGCTTATTACCAATACGAATGGTTTTTGCCCGGTGAACCAGAGAGTTACTCGGTGTTCATAGACCGATACGCGGTGAAAAATGGGTCGTCCATTAAAGCGGTTCTTGAGAGTTTCAGCAAAGAAAAGGTGAAGTCGATGAGGGAAAAAGTTATCGAGAATATAGCGAAGATAGTGTATGGTAAACCCAATGAAGGGATAAATGGCGTTAAAGATGCATTTGATATTGCAGTGGAAGGTGTATTGAAGAGAATCAAGAAACATGGAGGAGGAGAGTATAAATGGTAATTAAAATTGACAAATAATGTGTTGGAGGCAGCAGCTTTGATGGTGCATGAGCATGGCGGCAGTTATGTTTAGTAACTGTCTTACTGTCACACAAATAAGCTATTAAATTGAAAGCAGCTGCAGTTTGGGATGTAATTGATATACACAGTTTAAATGATTGTTTTGTACTAGTAATAAATTCTTGAATTTGATGTAAATTATTAATTTCATTTTTGAATTATTGCTCATGAATTTATTTTATAAAATAATTTTCTATTATTTTTTGACCTATGTGACATTATCTTGTGGGTTCACGTATGTTGACTTTTTACCATTTTTTGATCTACGTGGTATTATATTGTGGGTTCACGCGTGTTGACTTTTTTTCAAGCTAGCGCCACGTAGACCGAAAAGGGATAGAAAATTATTTATAAAATAAGTTAAGGGATAATAGAATTTTAATATAGTATAAGTGTGTCTGATATTTCGGGCATAAATTGAGATACTTATATATTTTTCCGAAAAATTGAGATAAGTGTTAAAAACAATCATAAATTTGATAATAATTTAGAGATCTATTTCACTTATATCACAAGACCAAGAGTATATTTAATCAGTAAGTCAAGTGATTTGTTCACCTAGACGTTTAATGCAGTTCTTGTACAGGTTTGTCTTGTGTCCTTGAGTGTTGGGACTCTCATGCTATACATTCTTGACAAGGCGTTTGATCGTGAAATATCTTTATTTGTGAAATTTTTTTTGAAGACGTGTGTTCTAGTTTCACTAGCCCCATAATTATATGTTTTTAGTATAATCATTGACACCTATTAATGACAATTCTGGTCCACTATGCCTATTAACATTTACTTGTGTCTTGAAATTCATTTAAAATCTGACAACCAATATCTTTGTTTATGCGTCTCACCTAAAATTCCCTTCTTTTTCTGTTTAGGCCTGGGCCAGGTAAAGGGAAAATGAAGTTTATTCAAACAAAAATAAAATAAAGTTGACAGTGTTGTAAAATAATTGGAGTGTCATGTGGAATATGACATCACTAATGACCATGTATGCATTAGTGATGTGGAATATGACATCACTAATGACCATGTATGCATTAATGTATGGCTATAAATAGCCACTATATGAAACATATAAACACACTTTGAAAGAATATATCTTCTAAAATTTTCTTTCTTTTAGAATTTTAGTAAGTTCTTTTATAACAAGAATTTTAGTAAGTTCTTTTATAACACGTTATCAGCACGAGTCTCTGCCAGTTCAAGTAAAGATTTTTAAAGCCTCGGAGGTATAAATTTCCTTTTCTTAATAATGTCTAATCTCTCTAAACTTGAATTTCTTGCTCTAGACATATCGAGAAAAAGCTATCTATCATGGGTACTCGATGCGGAAATTCATCTTAATACGATGGATCTAGCAGACACCATCCAAGAAAATAATCAAGAATCGAATCAAAACCGTGCCAAGGCGATGATATTTCTCCGTCATCACCTTGATGAAGGTTTGAAAATGGAATATCTCACTGTTAAGGATCCTCTGGTATTGTGGAACAATTTAAAAGATAGATATGACCACCTGAAGTTGGTCGTCCTTCCACAGGCACGTTATGACTGGATCCACTTGAGACTTCAAGATTTTAAATCTATCAGTGAGTATAATTCTTCCATGTTTAAAATTATCTCACAATTAAAATTATGTGGAGAAAATATCACTGACCATGATATGTTGGAGAAAACATTTTCCACTTTTCCTGCCTCAAGTATGCTTCTGCAGCAGCAATACCGAGAAATGGGATTTAAAAAATATTCCGAATTAATTTCACATCTCCTTGTTGCTGAACAACATAATGACTTACTGATGAAAAACCATGAAAGTCGACCTACTGGCTCTATGCCATTTCCTGAAGTAAATACGGTAAATTTTCACCAATCTAGGCGTGAAAAAGGTCGTGGCCCCAGTCGTGGCCGTGGTCGAGGAAGAAATTTCAATCATGGTTATCGTCTTGCACTAAATAATAACCTTCAACACCAGCAGTGTAAAAAGAAGAATGAAAAACATGATGTAGTGCAGAAGAAAAATTCAGACAACAAATGTTATCGATGTGGAGGAAAAGGACATTGATCACGTACCTGTCGTACGCCAAGGCACCTGGTTGTGCTATATCAAGCTTCCCTGAAGGAGGTGAAAAATAACGCTGAAGCCAACTTTATCTCGGAAGATACTGTTGAACCCATGCATCTAGATGTAGCGGATTTCTTTGAGAATCCCGAAGGAAAGATAGATCACCTGATAGGTGATGGATCTATGATAATGTAAATATGTTTCATTTTCGTCGTTTGTATGAACTAGTATGAATGTGTTTTCCTAGACTTGTAAAATAACTAAAAGGTTATGTAATGTTTTTGTTTAGTAATAATAATATAATGTTTATTTAGTTTATATCTTTTATCTTGAAGAATATATGGATACCTCAATGATCAATCATGAAGATATTTGTGTAATTGATAGTGGAACAACGCACGCCATATTCAAAGATGAGAAATACTTCTCCTACTTGCTTAGAAGAAAAGCAAATGTTACTACAATTTCTGGTAGTTCAAACTTAATAGAAGGCTCCGGAAGAGCTACTATATTTCTGCCTAAGGGGACAAAACTCGTCATAGAAGATGCTTTGTTCTCTTCTAAATCCCCAAGAAACCTGTTAAGTTTTAAAGATATTCGCCGAAATGGATATCATGTTGAGACAATAAATGAAATGAATGTTGAATACCTTGGTATTACCAAGATTGTCTCAGACCAGAAATATATGTTGGAGAAATTATCAACTTTATCTTCTGGCCTATATTATGCAAAAATAAGTACGATTGAAGCACACTCTATCGTAAACCAGAAGTTTACTGACTTAAAGACTTTTGTGCTTTGGCATGACCGAATAGGTCATCCTGGATCAATAATGATGAGACGAATCATTGAAAACTCAAATGGACATCCATTAAAGAACCTGAAGATTCTTACAAATGATGAGTTTTCATGTGCTGCTTGTTGCCAAGGCAAATTGATTATTAGGCCATCACCAATGAAGGTTAACATTGAATCCCCTCAATTTTTAGAACGAATACATGGGGATATTTGTGGACCTATTCACCCATCTAGTGGGTCGTTTAGATATTTTATGGTCCTAATAGACGCATCTTCAAGATGGTCTCATGTGTGCCTCTTATCATCTCGCAACCTGGCGTTTGCAAAATTATTGGCACAAATAATACGATTAAGAGCGCAATTTCCAGATTATCCCATTAAGACAATTCGCCTCGATAATGCTGGCGAATTCACATCCCAAGCTTTTGATGCTTATTGCGTATCAGTAGGGATAAAAGTTGAACATCCTGTAGCTCATGTTCATACTCAAAATGGCCTTGCTGAGTCATTTATTAAGCGTTTACAATTGATAGCAAGACCTCTACTTATGAAAAGTGAGTTTCCTACTACTGTTTGGGGTCATGCTATCTTACATGCAGCATCACTTGTTCGTCTCAGACCGACTCATTATAATAAATACTCCCCATCACAATTAGTGTTTGGCCATGAACCAAATATTGCTCATCTTCGAATTTTTGGATGTGCTGTATATGTGCCTGTAGCACCACCTCAGCGCACCAAGATGGCCCTCAAAGAAGGTTAGGCATATATGTTGGGTTTGATTCACCCTCAATAATTCGCTACCTTGAGCCATTGACGGGAGATTTATTTACTGCAAGATTTGCAGATTGTCGATTTGATGAAACAAATTTTCCGCAATTAGGGGGAGAGAAAAAGAAACTTAAAAGTGAAATTGCATGGAAAGTTTCATCATTATCTCATTTTGATCCACGCTCCCCTGTGTGTGAACAAGAGGTCCAGAAGATCATCCATTTGCAAAACATAGCAAATCAAATGCCAGACGCATTTACTGATTCAAAAAGGATAACAAAATCACATATTCCTGCAGTAAATGTGCCTATCCGAATCGACGTCCCAAAAGGACATCTACAAGTGTCATAGCTTCTGAATCACAAATACGCCTGAAGCGTGGTAGACCATTGGGTTCAAAAGATAAGAATCCTAGAAAAAGAAGTACAAAAAATGACACTACAAAAGAATTTCACGAAGAAATTCAAAATCTGATTGATCCTGATATTCCTGAAGAGATCAGTGAACCCGAGACTCAAGTAAATGAAGAACTCTCAATAAGTTCTACAGGTGATGAGATAAGTTTAGATCGATCAAAAATCATAGTGGATAATGTTTTCGCATATAATGTTGCACTTAACATTATGAAAGGAAATGAGGATCTTGAACCTCTATCTGTCGAAGAATGTCGACAAAGATGTGATTGGCCAAAATGGCAAGAAGCAATTCAATCAGAATTAAATTCACTTGCTAAGCGTGAGGTTTTTGGACCAGTAGTCCAAACGCCTAGTGATGTTAAATCAATTGGCTATAAATGGGTCTTTGTACGAAAAAGAAATGAGAGAAATGAGATTGTAAGATACAAGGCACGCCTTGTGGCACAAGGATTCTCTCAACGACCTGGTGTCGACTATGAAGAAACATATTCACCTGTTATGGATGCAATAACTTTTCGATATCTCATCGGCTTAGCTGTACATGAAAATCTTGAAATTCATCAAATGGATGTGGTTACAGCTTACCTTTACGGTTCACTAGATAATAAAATTTATATGAAAGTTCCGGAAGGACTTAAAATGCCTGAAGCATATAAATCTCGGGAAATGTATTCAATCAGATTACAAAAGTCATTATATGGCTTAAAACAATCAGGGCGCATGTGGTATAATCGCCTTAGTGAGTACTTGATAAAACAAGGTTATATAAACGATGCCATTTGTCCTTGTATATTTATTAAGAAAACAACATTGGGTTTTGTTATTCTTGCTGTTTATGTTGATGACATTAATCTCATTGGAACTCCAGAAGAGGTTCAAAAGGCAATTGAATATCTAAAGAAAGAATTTGAGATGAAAGACCTTGGAAAGACAAAAATTTGTCTTGGACTACAAATAGAATATTTAGTAGACGGGGTCTTCATCCATCAATCTGCCTATACTGAGAAAATCTTGAAACGATTTTACATGGACAAAGCACATCCATTAAGTACTCCAATGGTTGTCCGATCACTTGAAGTGAGTAAGGATCCATTCCGACCTCAAGAAGAAAATGAGGAACCTCTTGGTCCAGAAGTACCTTATCTCAGTGCAATTGGGGCACTTATGTATCTTGCTAATGCTACGAGACCCGACATAGCATTTTCTGTTAATTTATTAGCAAGATATAGTTCTTCCCCTACACGAAGACATTGGAATGGAGTTAAACATATATTGCGATATCTAAGGGGAACTAGTGATATGGGTCTGTTTTATTCTAACAAAGATAGTGCAGATCTTGTTGGTCATGCAGATGCAGGTTATTTATCTGACCCACATAAAGCTCGATCACAAACAGGCTATCTGTTCACATACGGAGGTACTGCTATATCATGGCGATCTACGAAGCAGTCTATTGTCGCTACTTCTTCAAATCATGCTGAGATAATAGCCATTCATGAAGCAAGTAGAGAATGTGTATGGTTAAGATCAGTAATACATTTTATCAAAGAAAGATGTGGTTTGAAGTGTGACGTCAAGATACCCACAATACTCTTTGAAGACAATGCTGCATGCATAGCTCAATTAAGAGGAGGCTTTATAAAAGGAGATAGAACGAAACACATTTCACCAAAATTGTTCTTCACACATGATCTCCAGAAGAATGGTGATATTGATGTGCGACAAATTCGTTCAAGTGATAATCCAGCAGATCTATTTACCAAATCTTTACCAGCCTCAACTCTTGAGAAGATGGTTCACAAAATTGGAATGCGAAAACTTAACCATCTGAATCGTGGTTTTTATCAGGGGGAGTAAAATACGCACTGTACTCTTTTTTCCTTAGTCTAGGTTTTATCCCACTGGGTTTTCCTAGAAAGGTTTTTAATGAGGCAGCAAATAATGCGTATTATGTATATCTATGTACTTTCTTTTACATAGATATCCAAGGGGGAGTGTTGTAAAATAATTGGAGTGTCATGTGGAATATGACATCACTAATGACCATGTATGCATTAGTGATGTGGAATATGACATCACTAATGACCATGTATGCATTAATGTATGGCTATAAATAGCCACTATATGAAACATATAAACACACTTTGAAAGAATATATCTTCTAAAATTTTCTTTCTTTTAGAATTTTAGTAAGTTCTTTTATAACAAGAATTTTAGTAAGTTCTTTTATAACAGACAGTAAATTAATATTTCCATGTTCAATATTCAAAACTTGTAAAAAAAGGTGACATAAAATAAGCAAAGGCTCTTAGCATATTCACTTCACAACTAGTATAATTAAAATAGACAAATGATTTGAATTGTTTCGAAGATCAATCTTCATCACTATCTCTTTAGGATCGATTAGTGATACTTGATGAGTACATGTTTATTTCTGTATTCATGCTACATTTGCTTTAGTGTTTTGTGTAACACCATTCTTATATTATATGAACAACATGTCTGCTTGAGTTGTGTGCTTATAGTGCTTTTTTAATATATTTTTTATCTTAAATTTTTTTAAATAATATAAAAAATATTATAAATAATAATAATTGATAACTTAAAATATTTAATTATATATTTAAAAATTACATAAAATAAACTATAAATCAATAAATCACAATATTAACAACTTTAACTATTTGATTATATGTTTAAAAATTACATAAAAACTATTACAAATCACACTATAACAATACTCATAAATTTTTATCAGTGCCACATATAATGAGATGGAGAAACAACATACATTGTTTAAAAATTATATAAAAGTAATATTAATCTTAATTACTAAAAATGTAAAATATTTTAAACCATACATAAAATTTGCTTGGCTTTTTATATTTCATTTGTGACATAGAAATAGGGATAGAGGGTTGAAGTCATTGGTGGACCCCTAAACTTGACACAATCTTTCACTTAGACACCTCAACTGAAGGACTTTCATTTTAAACACCTAACATAGGGTCCCGATGTGTTACTTTAAAACTTTTTGCACAGATTTCTTTAGATCATAGGCACGTGCAACACAACCCCTTCTACGTGGATTAACTGACCAATTATATGATGCCAACTCTTTAACCTATTTACACGTAATTTTTGTTCAAAGTAAAAGATAAATTAAAGTGGTAAAAGACAAATTAAACTGATACCCTTTTGTTGATCTTTCAACTTTCTTTCTTTCTTACGATTTCATTCTTCTCCCATGAAAATTTTAGGTATATGTCTCTTCCCTTCACATGTATTGCTTTGTTTTTCCTTCAATTCGTTGTCAGTAATAACCATTGTTGTGTATTTTGTGTCACCATTTTCAGGCTTAAGGTTGTATTGACGAGGTATCGGGTTGAGCGACGTTGGAGAAATTAAAGAAGGTATATTTTGTTTTCTACCTCTATTTTCTTGAAGAAGGTGTATTTTTGTTGTTGATTTTACTTTATTTTCATTTTTAATCTAGATTTTTGGGTATTCCCTTTTGTTGGGGATCTCCTTGTTGGGATATGGACATCTATATGTTAACATGTTTTCATAATGGGGCATGTTATTTCAAACCCTAAACATACTTACCAACGAGAAGTAGATATATTTAGTGTCGGCGTAGATAAAGATCATTTTAGTATTGTCGAGTTTCTTTCCTACACTAAATACCTTGGATATACAAATATGAAGGGATTTAACTGTGAAGATGGTGATAAATTAGTTCAAATTACTTCTGATACTCAATTGTCAGAATTTGTGAAAGACTTGGTAGATGGTGATGAGTTTCATGTGTGTATGATCCATGAAGTTGAATTGAAAGAATTGCCTGCTCTATCTGATCTTTTACCATGGTCTGATCCAGTTGATGAATCTGTGGGTATAAATACTAATGGAACTGTGGAGAATGATTCATTTTTGAATGAAGTTGATACAGAACTGTCCAGAGGTGATACAAATCAGAATTGAGCTGAATCAGATTTGCCTAGTAGTGACACATATGTAGATTCTATTCCAGATGAATATGATTCAGATGTTGATGAAGAATTGAGATCCTTCAGGGCTGAAAGGAGAAACAAAAGAAATTTTAATTTTAGAAAGAAAAGAGATAAGAAGAAGAAAGCAATAACTGAAGAAGTATAAATAGGTGAAATGGTGTGGACACAGGGTTTGAAGATATTGAAATAAATAAAAAGGATAAATATGTTGGCAGACTGGAGGAGATGAGAAGTATATTGATAGCTCAGAATGTGATAATGATGATAGCATTGATATGCTAGATGCAGAAGTTGTTGGAGGTGTTGATGTACCAGGCAGAAGAAAGAGCAAAAAAGTCAGGTATGACGATGAATGTACTAATGCTATTTTTGGACTTGAAATAATTTTTTAGAATGCTAAGGAATTTAGAAAGTCTTTGGCAAAATATGTTGTTAAAAAAATCATCATATTAAGTTAAGGCCTAATGAAGCTCATAGAGTGAGATCTAAATGTAAATTCAATGAAAAATGCAAATGGTTGTGCTATGGTGCTATTGATAAGGATTCTGATAACTTTATGATTAAGAATTATCATCTTGTACACAAGTGTTTACCATCAAATTAAAACAAAATGTGTACAACTAAGTTCTTAGCAAGTAGATTCAAGGATGAAATAATTAAACAACCATCTTTGAGGATTTGGGAAATACAAGAATTATGCAGGAGTTAGGACTGCATATGGGTAGAACAAATTTTTACAAGATAAAAATGATGATTCTTAGAGAAAACATGGGTGACTAAAATATGAAATTTTCAAGGTTATGTGATTATGCTAAAGTTATAAAATAAATCAATCCTGGTAGTTCTGTTTGGGTAAGGATCAAAAGAGAAACTTTACAAGAAAAAATGTTTGTGTACTTCTATGTATTGTTGGATGCATTGAAGAAGGGGTGGAAGGAAGGATGTAGAAGCATAATAGGATTTGATATATGTTTCTTAAAGAGTGCTTGTAAGGGTGAACTTCTTGTAGCAGTTGGAAGGAATGAAAACAATCAGATGTATTCTATAGCCTGGGCCGTTGTGAAGAAGGAGACTAAGCATAACTGGAGTTTCTTTATCAACTACTTGAAAGAGGACATGCAGTTGGGTACTAAACAGGGTCTTAATGTAATATCAGATATGCAGAAAGTAATTATCTATTACTTTGATAATTATAGATATGTAGAAATGTATTTTCTTTCTTGAATGTTGTTGAATTATATTTTATTGTAGGGTCTTCAAGTAACTGTTGGTGAACTGCTATCAAATGCTGAATTTAGAATGTGTGCTAGATACATTTGTTCTAATTGGAGTAAAACATGGAAAAAAGAGGAAAGAAGAAAACAATTCTAGAGATGTTCCAAGGCAACCTTTGAAGTGAAGTACAATGGGGTGCTTTACAAAATGAGCAGACTTGGTCATGATATTAATGCAGATTTATTGCATTATCCACGAATGTCATGGATGAGAGCATTCTTTCAAGAGCATTTCAAATGTGATGCAGTTGAAAATAACATGTGTGAAATCTTTAGCTCATGGATCTTATCATGTAGACACAAATCTATAATAACCATGTTGGAGGAAATTAGGAAAAAATTAATGACTAAAACTGTGAATATGATTAAATTTGCTGACACATGGATATGTGATATTTCACCGATGGCTATACTGATGTTGGAGCAAAATAAGGAAATGTCTAGGGCATACAAGGTGCTTTGGAATGCTGATGTTGGGTTTGAGATTGAAGAAGGGCAGTATAGACATACAATCAACTTGACTAATAAAGTTTGTAGCTGTAGAACTTGGCAATTGAGAGGCATTCCATGCCAACATGCTGTTTTTGCTTTGTACCACATAGAACTTGGCAATTGAGAGGCATTCCATGCCAACATGCTATTTTTGCTTTGTACCACATAGAACAGGAACCTGAACCACTTGTGGAGCATCGATATGGGAAGGATACCTTCTTAAAGGCTTATAATCATTTCATTCAACCAATTTCAAATATGAAGATGTGGACTGAAACTAACAATTCAAGGATTAAGCCTTCTGAACCTAAATATATGCCTAGCCTAGTAGACCTCCAAGAAATAGAAGAAAGAATAAAGATGATCAAGAAAGAAGTATGGAAAGATGTCCAAATAAGAGGTGAAATTACTTATTCCAAGTTTAAACAACAAGGCCATAACAAGAAATATTGCAAGGTTTTAAATTCTTGTTTAATTTTATGAACAAATTTTATGTTTGATATTTAGGTTGGTGTCCATACTTCACAACCAGCTAGCCACAGTTCATAATTTACGGCTGGTCAAAGTTCACAGGGAAGTAGCCATCATGAACCAACAAGCTCCTATCAACCCGGACCAACAAGATTCAACCAACCTTCATTAAGCTCGTACCAACCTGGACCAACAACATCAAGCAATCATGCTTCTTCAACAACAGTTTGTGGTGATAAGAGTAGAGTTAAGAGGACAATGGAAACTGTAAAATCAAGCCAACCACCACCATTTGTGGATACAAGTATTCCTGGTTACAACAGGAATAACTAGTCAACTACCTTCAAGGACAAGACAAACTGCTGGATAACAAAGAGGAAGAGTTGCAACTGGAGAACAAAAGGGGGACCAAAGAGGCCAACTAATGATGGATCACGTAATGTTGAATTTGGCATCTATACAAGTTCAAGTGGAACTCAAATACCAAACGTAAGTTTATCACAAATTGTCTCTTTAAAAATGCAAGTTTATATATTAATTTTGATTATTATTTTTTTAAGGAAAAGTTTGGGACTTCAAGTCTAAGGATTTTACCAACAAGTTTAAGTTATAAAGATGCAAGTTTAACGAGTATATATATTGGCTTTAAGCCTAAAGGCTTGAGATGGAAAAATAAGAATGTTGTCACCATTTTCCAATTGCAAAAAATGGAAAACAAAAAGAAGAAGTAACACTAACTTAGAATTGGCTGATTTTGGGCCCTTATTTTGATGTCTAATGCTTTTGGAGTATGCTAGCTTTATTTTGATACTAAACTTTTGTGAAGGTTGTATGTAGCTTTTGATTATGCTAGATTTATTTTAGGGCTTTATTTTGATACACTTTTTTTAAGGTTGTAGCCTTGAATGTTATGTAGCATAATGTTAACTTTGAGCTCACTATGGAGCATGCAGTATAACTGTCTACGTTTTGTGTAATTTGGGTGTAACATTGTGACGAATATGACCAATTGTGTAATTTGGCTATTTGATTTTTGTGTTACATTGTGAGAACGAATTTGAGATTTGTATGTAGCCAAAAAAACAATTTTACTGCAACAACTACAAAGAATTTCATTGAATTCAAAATGCACATTTACATAAAAAATTTACAGCAACAACAACATCAAAATACTACTAGATCAAACACCAAATACTACTAGACCGATCACGATATACAACATCAAATACTACTAGACCGAACACTTCAAGGACACTAACAATTAGTCTTCAATTTCCATATTCCAAACATCACCAACCCAGTAGCAACTACACCAACAATAAATATATTTCTTACTCGCTTTTATTTTTCATGAAAAGTATTGACTTTGTTCAACAATTCCCACATTACCATGTTTACTTGTAGAGGGTATCGATCTTTATACCAAAGGAAATAGTCACAACCACTCATTTTCTATAAAATCCATCAAAAAGAATTATACGCCAACAATTAATCATCTAATTGACTTTAAAAAAAAAAGAGAAACAAAGAATTTTACCTTTGAAACTCTACAAGTAAAAAATCTAAGCCCTGGGTTTGATTGGGTCCATGAAGTCTTTAATAGTGCTTCATTACCACACCTACTATATCGACCTTCATCAACAGATGCCATGAAAGAATTGGAGAAGCTCGACATAAAAGTATCAAAGAAAGGTTGAAGAACAGAGAAATTGGAAAAGAAGGGAGAAATTGGAGTCTTAATTAGGGTAAAATTGGACATAAAACGATATAATCAGACGAATTTCTGATGTTACGTGCCTTGAATCAGTGAAAATAACGCGACACTCCAACTGTGCAAAAGTGTTAAAGTAACACATCGGGACCCTACGTTAGGTGTTTAAAATGAAAATCCTTCCGTTGAGATGTCTAAGTGAAAGATTGTGTCATATTTAGGGGGCCACCGATGGGTTACCTCGGGATAGAGAGAGAAACATGTATTATCTGATACATGGCTTAAGGAATGCATGGCTCATGGAATGCGAATGATACATTACTTAATGAGAGGGATGTATAGAGGAGATAAAGACATATCCGAGAGGGGAGAGATGTATCTGAGAGAAGATAGAAATGTATCTAAGAGGTGATATGAATGTATCCGAGAGGGGAGAGATGTATTTGAGAGAAGATAAGAAATGTATACGAGAGAAGATATGGATGTATACAAAAGGAAATTTTTGTAAACTTTTTTAAATAATATTAAATTTTAGAGATTATGATAAAATAAGATGTATGTTTTCGTAATTTTTCCTTTTATGTATCTCTTCTATCATTTTATCTTTTCTTTATTGTCACACAATGGTATTTTGAATATTTTTTAGACTTGTAGTTAGAGTATATTGTTGCATCTAGTATTCTTAGTTTTTCTTATATTAATATCATCAATTTTTAGGACCGTGTGGCCCCAAGAATAATTGAGAAAAATTTGGAGAAAATTTGAGAAAAACTTAAGAAGTGGTGTTTGGCTATATAATTTGGCAAATATATTTGTCAAATATTCCAAATACTAAAAATATTAGGGCCCGTTTGGTCATAGATTTTGCAAGTAAAACTTGGGAAAGAACTTGGCAAATTTTGTTTGTCCATACACTTTTTCATTATTTGGCAAATTTTTTAGGCCAATTTCTAATATTTGAGAATTTTAAATAAATTCAAGAATTATCCGAACTTTTATATTTTATAAAAAAAATCATTATTTATTAATTCCAACTAATATTTGTTATTACCACCTTCGAAAAAGTCTGATTTCTAATTTGAGTGATAAAATATATAAAAAGGAACAATTTTTGTTTAATGAGTTATAATTATAAGATAATCAGTGACAAGTTTGAGTATGCGATTAATGTACTGTCTTGCCTATATTGTTATTTTGGTATTGTTGATTGTTATCAATTACATCATAAGGTTATTTTTTGACGAATGTATTCATTATAAAATGATAATATACATTTATGGGTATTTAATGATTTTTAGAACTTCTGGATATAAATCATATTTTTGAAATAGTCAAATATTTTTGAAAAAATGTGAAGTCAAACACATGGTGAAACTTTACTGAAAACCTCACACAAATATGATTTACCAAAAATATTTTAGAATTTGGGGCCAAACATTAGCTTAAAGTGTATTAAATGGTGTATACATAATTTTATCCGTAAGCGATGTAATATTTTAAAATAAAAATAACAATAAAATTTTAATGTAACATAACATTTAAAAAAAGTAACATAGCACATATGTAGTTTCTTGTTTGATCAAGATCCTTTAATGGTGAGTGTCAAAATGAAGAAATGTGAGAAGTTTGAGTTGAGAATTTGGGATAAATGCATAGAGGATTATTAATATTGGGATAAGTTATTTGAACCTTTGCAATCAAATAATGGATTAGTTATGCTGAGATTATTTATTCTGGGATTAGTTATTCAAAGCTTATTTTAGTTAATTGTTTGGTTTGTTGTATTAAAGATAACAAGCATGACATTCTTTCTAAGAAAAAATTATTTGATTACAAAAATACACTGTATCTTATTAAAATTTTACACATTTTTTATAGAGCTTGATTATTTACTCTTTAAAACAAAACCTCCATCTTATTTAACTTAATCGTTTTCGTTTTCCTTAAATTATTGTTGTGTTTTCACTTGTATGTATGTATATATATATATATATGTATATATATGCTAAATATTGAATAAAAACTACTTACATAAAAATAACACACATACAAAAATTAAGTTCCTTCAAATTGGAAGAACTTCCAAGGATATATGCATAGAAGGACAAAGACGGAACAAAAGAACCTCAAAAAACTGGATCAAAACTGATCAAAAATTGCTTTCAAACAATAGTAAGAAAATTGACAAAATGACACCAAAACAGCCTAAACTTGACAAAACAATAAAAACGGCATATAAGTAGCTTAATCTGGGCAAAAATTGCACCATAACAACAAAAACTGCACTAAAATTGGCCAAAAACCAGTGCGAAAAGAGAGAATAAAAAGGATTTAAGAATTTGGAGGTATCATTGTCATTTTAATTATGTTATCTCAGAAAAGGTTATTCTGATATTGTTATAACTTATCCCAACACTATTATTCATTTTGGGATAAGTTATCCCATAACTAGAACTGTCAATATGTGCTGACTTATCCCGCGAGCTAATCCATACAAGCTTTAAAATTTGACGAGTAAGGTCGGGTTGATCCATTTTTTGTGTGGGACAGAAAATGATCGGCCCAGCCCACAAGTATGTGGGCTACAGAATTTGCCGGATCAGTCCTTTTTTCTCAAAAGCATATTTTTATAATCTTTTCAATTAAATTACAATTTAAGAATATTATTATAAATATCAACTAGACGATATTACATGGTGTTGTGTTACTACTTGTTAATTAAATTAACAAATAAAATTATCTTTATAATATTTATTAAGTTCGATTTCAAGTAAAAGCATAAATAGTTAAGTAGAAATATTAACCTAACTGTTTTCCAATGATCATAATAAAATACAAAAACTATGACAATATTCCATAGACAACAACCTTAGTGATTTTCTAAAAAATTTAGCGAATTTTTATTTTGTGTAGTACATATTTTATAAATATAATTTGTGTTTAAATTATAATATTTTATCTTTAAACAGATTTTGAGTATAAGCTTTTGTTATTTTTAACACTCTATTTTATTTTCATTTTTCATTAATTTTCATTTGGCCCATGAACCGGCCCTATCTATATTTCTCAAGCCTCACAAATCGATAAATTTATTCAGGTCAGAATAAAACACTATTTTCTTTAATGAGCTCCAAAATTTATGGTCTAGCCTTATCAAATTACGAGTTAGGTCAGGCCAGCCCAACGGGCCTAACCCATATTGACGGCTCTAGAAATGAGTATGTGAGTGTAATATTTAACTTTTCATGCTATTAGGTGTATTTTTCTCATTTATCATCTTATTCAAAAAATGAAGGGGTATCGTTTCTCAAATTCAAAATCTTAAGGGGGGAAATGAGCTTTACTCTTTTATTTTGAACAAATATATTCTCATTTGCTTATCAAAAGGAAAAATTAAATGAATTGATACATTTTAATAAATAATTACTGATTTTAGCAATACTTTTTATTTATTATCATTTATAACAATGCTATGTTAAATTTGTAATATGTATTAAAAGTGAATTATATATGCAATATATTTGAATTATAATTGTTTTTTAAAATATATTATGTTTGTTTGGTAAAAATATGACACATGTATTAAAAGTGTATTAAAATGTGTGATAAATAAATTATCAATCATTAAAATTTGAATTATATGTGAATAAAAAATTGTTCTTTGTAATATGAATTACACCTGTATTATAAATGAATTAAAATTGATCAAGTGAAAAAGAAATATTATTGCTATAAATGGTAAATATTTTTTTATTATAGTATATTTATGTAAGTTTTCCTTATCAAAATTTGGCAAAATTTACTAACCATATTGAAATATTTAATTGTGTGACTAGAAACTTGATTTTATTACCATATAAATTTATTTTGTTACTATAATTTTTGACATGATGCAAGGAATCTACTTTTTATTGTACTATTTGGCTAGAAATTTTTCACAGCTATGATTATTTTTTTGTATAAATAACCATCTCATTTCATTTTTTATAAGCACCATATTTTCTTAAGTGTTCTTATAATAAACTTATTTTTTAGAAAAAAAATATTTTGCCTCAAAAGTTGAGTCATGGCAGAAAAAAAGACTTTAGGACGTCAAAAGATTTCAATGGTCAAAATAGAAGATGAAGATGCTCGATACACAACATTTTCAAAGCGTCGATCAACATTATACAAAAAAGCTAGTGAATTGGTTGGAAAATACGATGTCGATGTGGGTATAACATTATTTTCTCCGACCGATAAACCCTACTCTTTTTTTCACCCTACAATTGACGATATTGTTGATCGTATTCTCAATCCAAATACACAGCCAAGTGAAGATAACCGTATTGCTATTGCAAATTCTCGAAACAAAGTGAAGGAACAAAAAGTTGATCTTGACGAGCTTGATATCATAAAAAGAGGTATATCTAATCCGACATCTGGCATTGAGGAAACTGACATGAAAAAGATTTGGGAATCCTTTATGAAATTTAATGAAGAGGAGGTGAATGAACTCGAGCTTTGGTTGAACTCCGTCGATTTTGATTTGAAAAATTATTTATCGCAGCTGGAAAACAATGCTTCTTCCTCAACACAAGCACCTCCAGAAAATGTTGATTAGATATATATTGATTCCTAATATATTGAACTTGATGCATTGTAATAATTAGATTCAAAGTCATACATTTTTTAATGTTTTTTTGTTTCTAAATTTCGTAATGTTACTTGAATTCATTAGTGATCTTCGTTTATTCGATGTTTGAGTCGTTTATTAAAATAGTCATGTACTATTTGAAAATGTGCCTCTTTGTTACCTGTGGTCTGGATGACTAGGTTTAGTCAAGCTTGCCGCGTTGTATTTTGTTCCTAGTTATATCAATAAATTGATTAGTGATTTGTTTGATTTACTTGCTTTATTAGAGAAGTTTTTTTCGTAACAACTATTATTATTTTTATGTTTCTACTATAAAATTTAGGAAAAATTACCTATTAAGATGTATGATTGAATCAAAGTAATTTGTACTTCATTCAAGCATCAACACATCATTTTTATCCTAATTTTTTAAATTATTTCCTATCGTTTCCAAAAATTACAAAAATTCTTCTTTTTCACAATTTCTCTCTGTATTCATGATACATCACTATAAACTATCACCCAATGATTTTTTTCTTTTTCACACCTAAAATCACTCTGTGGTATTACCATTTGTCTCCATCACTTTATTTTTGAATTTCAAATATTTTCTCTTTCCGGCTTATCGATTATAAGTTATCGAAAAGACTTTTTTCATTTTTTGTCTTATTCATTTTTTTCAACTCCGACACAAATCCTCTCAAATCTCTCTATCTCCTCCTCCGCCACACCTATCACCATCTTCCGACAACTTCCGTTTCCACCCTCACCCATCTATCACCATCCGATCCGTCCTCATTTGTGATGACGACATCAAATTCGAATCCCGATACAAACTCAATAATTAAACTTCATTATCAACATCTCAAAACATAGCCCAAATCTCTTAATCGGGGTTTTCGTCGAATCTCATAACTATGACTTAACCAATAAATCCTGAATCTACACAGTGGGAACCCAAAATACTCAATCATATTAACGAAATTCATGATCTTAAACGTATAACGATTTCTTCATCATTTTTTTAGTTTCAGTTGATTAAATTAATGATTTTTTTCTATTTTTTGTTGTTCATCTTTTTTCGATACATATGAGTTCAGTTTCTTAATGTATAAAGTTGTTTTTGTTTATGAAATTAATGTATAACACATTCATTACACTATTACTATACATTACAATTTTATCAAAAGTTGTTGGTAGCTCCGGTAAGGACTTTGAATCGATATACATGAGGCATTGATACAGAGCAAATAAAAAAGTGGAAGGATTTCTTCATTCTTTTTTTGTTTTTAGCATATCAAATTATTGATTTATTTTTATTTTTGTTGCTTTATCTTTTAATATGTCTAGTTGATTTTGATTCTTAAATTAATGTGTAATTCATTTATTTCACATTTATGATACATTACAATTTTATCATATACAATATATCTTTTTCAATTATTAATTTTGATACATAACCTTAATTTATCGAAACACAAATTAGTATGTATCATATTCATAGTTATGTATTGGATACTCAATTATTACAAATTTTGTTTTCTTTTACTACTAAATACATACACTCAACCTTATTCAACTAGAATGTATTTGTAAACAATATTGAATATTACTGCTGATATATAAACACTTATATTTTATAACAAAACCAGTTTTGTATCATATTCGTAGTCATGTATATGACACATAACTCTATTATGCTTATAACACAGTAATGTGTCAAATATTGTGATGTATCATATGTTACAGTGTAACCTAACTATGGGATTAACCAAACAAAACCTCCACCTTATATATATATATATATATATATATATATATATATTATATATATATATATATATATATATATATATATGCACACACGCACACACGCTGCATAATTTAATAAAAAGTACTATATAAAATAACTACCTATAAAAAAATTAAGTTCCTTCAAAGAGAGAACTTCCGAGGATGCATAGAAGGACAAAGACTGAACAAAACAATCTCAAAAACTGGTTCAAAACTCATCAAAAATTGCTTTTAAACAATAGTAAGAAAATTGACAAAATGACACCAAAATAACCTAAACTTGACAAAACAATAAAAATGACATATAAATAGTAAAATCTGGACAAAAATTGCACTATAACAACAAAAACTACACTAACATTGGCCAAAAGCTAGTGTGAAAAGTGATGATAAAAAGGATTTAAGAATTTGGAGGTACTTTTGTCATTTTAATTATGTTATCTAAGGAAATGTTATTCTGATATTGTTATTTCACCACGAGGGAGGATAATTTATTCCAACACAATTTATTCATTCTGAGATAAGTTATCCATCATGTGTAACTAGAACTGTCAATATGTGTTGACTCACCCCATTCGAGCTAATCCATATAAGCTTTGAAATTTGACGGGTTAGACCAGGCTAACCCCTTTTGGTGTGGGCCAGAAAATGATCGGCGCAGCCCTGAAGTAGTGGGCATAGGCTTTGTCGGTTAGTCCTTTTTTCTTAAAGGTATATTTTTATAATGTTTTAATTAAATTGTANTATATATATATATATATATATATATATATATATATGCACACACGCACACACGCTGCATAATTTAATAAAAAGTACTATATAAAATAACTACCTATAAAAAAATTAAGTTCCTTCAAAGAGAGAACTTCCGAGGATGCATAGAAGGACAAAGACTGAACAAAACAATCTCAAAAACTGGTTCAAAACTCATTAAAAATTGCTTTTAAACAATAGTAAGAAAATTGACAAAATGACACCAAAATAACCTAAACTTGACAAAACAATAAAAATGACATATAAATAGTAAAATCTGGACAAAAATTGCACTATAACAACAAAAACTACACTAACATTGGCCAAAAGCTAGTGTGAAAAGTGATGATAAAAAGGATTTAAGAATTTGGAGGTACTTTTGTCATTTTAATTATGTTATCTAAGGAAATGTTATTCTGATATTGTTATTTCACCACGAGGGAGGGATAATTTATTCCAACACAATTTATTCATTCTGAGATAAGTTATCCATCATGTGTAACTAGAACTGTCAATATGTGTTGACTCACCCCATTCGAGCTAATCCATATAAGCTTTGAAATTTGACGGGTTAGACCAGGCTAACCCCTTTTGGGTGTGGGCCAGAAAATGATCGGCGCAGCCCTGAAGTATGTGGGCATAGGCTTTGTCGGGTTAGTCCTTTTTTCTTAAAGGTATATTTTTATAATGTTTTAATTAAATTGTAATTTAATAATATTATTATAAATATCGACAATACAATATTACATGATGCTAGTGTTTTTACTTGTTAATCAAATCTACAAATAAAAATATCTTTATAGTATTTATTAAGTTTGATTTCAAGTAAAAGTACAAATAGCTAAATAGAAATATTAACCTAATTGTTTTCCAATGATCATAATAAAACACAAAAGTTATGACAATATTCCATAGGCTACGACCTATGTAGTGATTCCCTAGAAATTTTAGCAAATTTTTATCTTTGTACTATGTACTTTATAAATCTAATTTGTGTTACATTGTAATATTTTATACTTTAAACAGATTTTGAGTTTAGACTTTTTTTATTTTTAATAGTATATTTTATTTTCATTTTTAATTAATTTTTAATTGGCCCACGGACAAACCCTATTCATATTTCTCAAGCCTCACAAGTCGGCAGACTTATTCAGGTCGGACTAAACTCTTTTCTTAAATGGATTCCAAAATTGTGATTTAGCCTTATCAAATAACGAGTTAGGTCAGACCGGCCAAACCTAGCCCATATTAGCGATTTTTGAAATGGGGTATGTGAGTGTAATATTTAACTTTTTATGCTATTAGATGTACTTTTCTCATTTATCATCTTATTCAAAAAGTGAAGGGGTATCGTTTCTCAAATTCAATATCTTAAGGGGGGAATGAGCTTTACTCTTCTATTTCGAAAAATATATTCTCATTAGCTTATCAAAATATGGCAAAATTTATTAACTATTTGACTAGAAATTTGATTTTCTTATCATATAAATTTATTTTGTTACAAGATTTTTTAACATATGCAAGGAATCTACTTTTTATTGTACTGTTTGGCTAGAATTTATCATAACTATGATTTTTTTTTTGTATAAATAATCATCCTATTTCATGTTTATAATTACCACATTTTCTTGAGTGTTTTATCAACAAGTTTATGTTTTAGCAAAAAAATATTTTTCCTCAAAAGCTGAGTCATGGCAGAAAAAAAGACTTTAGGACGTCAAAAGATTTCAATGGTCAAAATAGAAAATGAAGATACTCGATACACGACATTTCAAAGCGTCGATCAACATTATATAAAAAAGCTAGTGAATTGGTTGGGAAATACGATGTCGATGTGGGTGTAACATTATTTTCTCCAACTGATAAACCCTACTCTTTTTTCACCCTACAATTGATGATGTTGTTGATCGGATTCTCAGTCCAAATACACAGCCAACTGAAGATAACCGTATTGTGATTGCAAATTTTTGAAACGAAGTGAAGAAACAAAAAGTTGAGCTTGACAAGCTTGATATCATAGAAAGGGGTTTATCTAATTAGACATCTAGCTTGACGAGCTTGATATCATAGAAAGGGGTGTATCTAATCAGACATCTGGCACTGAGTAAACTGACATGAAAAAAATGTGGGAATCCTTTATAAAATTTTATGAAGAGGAGCTGAATGAACTCGAGCTTTGGTTGAACTCCATCGATTTTGATTTGGAAAATTATTTATCGCAGCTGGAAAATAATGCTTCTTCCTCTATACAAGCACCTCCAGAAAATATTGATTAGACATATTTTGAATTTATTAGAAAACTAACAGATACCACAAAAATCAAGTCATTCCTTTGTGATTATTATTTTCAGATATACCAAAAATACTGTCGTGAACTTTTTTAGTAATATTATGCAAAATATTTTAATTTGACAGATTTTCATTTATTTTAATTTAATTAGATATTAAAAATATTATTAGTTGAATATTTAGGTATTGATATTACATAATTTTTTCACTTTCAAAAAAAAAATATTATTGAAGTTTTTTCTATTTGGAATCGATAGGTTTCTTCTCAATTGAATTTGCTAGAAGCGGCGTTTGTTGGAGACTTCCGCTCAAATAATGTATAATGAAACTCAAATGCAAGACATAATCAATATTTTGATCACTTCAATATCAGAATGACCCAAAAGTTTATTGATCAACATACAATATTTATTTGAAAAAAGTAAAGATAATTATTAAGCTCCGGCTTCTTTCCGTTACTATATGAGAAAATAGCAGATATGTATCATCACAATTTTTTTTGTTTTAGTAATTAGTGATTTTTAAGATTTTAAAATATTTTAAATATCTTTTTAGGAATTTTTTATAGCAGGTAATGAAATTATCTAGGAAATTTTTTGCTGATAATCACGTAAACTGCTCATATTTTTGTAGGACTGATTAGTTTTTTTGATGATATCTAATAGAAGAATGAAAATTATTCACTTTTAAATATTTGAAGGACGTTTTCTGCTAAAAATTATGCTTTAAGGATGTAGTTTAAGTTTGGGGTATAGTTTAAGGGTGTTTTTGGTCAAAAACTCTATCTGTAAACAATATCAAATATTAATGTTGATTTATAACACTAATATTTTATAATAATATCAGTTTGTATCATAATTCATACTTATGTATATTTACTTTGTTATGTTTATAATATAGTTATGTATCAGATGTTGTGATGTATCACTCAACCTTATTCAACTAGAATGTATTTGTAGACATTATTAAATATTAAAGTTGATATATCAATACTAATATTTTATAACAAAATCAGTTTGTATCATATTCGTAGTTATGTGTATGACACATAACTTTGTTATGTATATACTACAATTATGTATCAGATCATGTGATGTATTATATGTTACAATGTAACAGAATAAAGGGATTAATAGACACTAACATTTTATTTCATCATCATTTCTTCTTGTTCATCACACCAAACAACCCCTCTAGACCACTCAAATGTTATCCTGAAATTAACGATCCCTAAAAATATAATAATTATTTTAATCAGAAATTACAAATATATATTTTAATTGTGTGAAATCAGATGGAACTTAATGCAAAATAGAAATAGGGAGTAGAATAGACATACTTGTAGGTCTAACTTAATTAAAAGGGAAAAATATTTATATTTACTGTTTTGAAATGCTGCTATAAGGAGGTTATAGCAGGAACTGAGACCATTTGCAATCCAATATCAAATTCTATATTTAGTGTAAAATTTGTTATTTTTAGCTCTAATTTACATTAATTTTCATATCAAATTTGGTGTATGAATAATATTACACCAATTTGGTGTAATACTATTCATCACACCAATTTGAATATTATAATATTATTTTATTATACAACCCTTTAATTAAAAATGTATAAGTTGTATGCTTTAATTAAATTTCTTGTATATTTAATTATTTTTTATGTAATATTTTCTAATATTAATTTTAGATATAAAATTTGCTTTGTAAAATAAATTTTTTCTATATATGACTTTTTTTAGAAATTATTTTTTTGTTAATTTTACTATAAATTATATAAACTACACTTACCCTTCACAACAATTGAAATGCAAACATATAACAAATAATACAATATATTTAAAAATAATCAAAAAGAATAGACATTCAACAAAGTAATAACTGACGTACTTCAAAATTGAAATATAAAATACATAATAATTTAAAAAGTACAATAAAATATAATAATTTAAAAAAATTACAATAATAACTTAATAATATGATATATATTCTTTTCGAAATCATCAGTACTATTAAAATATGAATTGTGTGGTAAAAAATTATTGTGGTTGTGGTTGTGATTGCGACTGCTGAAATTGTTCTTGTCGAACAAATGACGAACATTTCAAAGCTCTATGTTTTATTTTGAACTACTTAATGCATTAATAGAACATTTATGAGAGCACCGTAAAGATCTTGAAAGTGAATATTTATGAAGAATTTAAAATTATTTTTCAATCATGTAATATTTATTTAATTATTTTTTATTAATGATTTCACTTTTTATTTGTCTTATCCATTGTCATGTATAATGTATAATATTAGCTAGCAATTTATATTATTTAAAAAGTTATGGTATACAATAATTTTATATTAAACAATTATAAAAGAAAATAATATGAATTACATTATGGTGAATATTTTAGAAAGAATTTATTTTCTGAACTAAAAAAATATAAATGAAATAAGAATAATAATATAATAATAAAGAGAGATAAAAATATATTTTTTTGGTGTAAAATTTATTATAGTGGATTGAAGTTGATTACATCAAATTTGATGCTGATATCAAATTTGATATATAATTGGGAAAAGACTCAAATATGCCATCGAACTTTCAAAAAATGCTCATTTATGTCATTAGTTAAAAGTTTGACTCATTTATGCCATTACCGTTAAAGAAAAGGCTCATTCATGTCATTATTTTTTAACAATGGTTTTACAAAACCATTTTTGACACATGACCAATTATAATTCGGACACATCATCATTTTTTAAAATAAAAACAATTAAAAAAATCAATTTTTATTCAGAACTTTGATTTTTTTTTATTAAAAAAATTAATGACGTGGCCAATTATAATTCAGCCACATCATCAATTTACTTAATTGGTCACGTGTCCGAATTATAATTGATCACGTGTCAAAAATGGTTTTGCAAAACCATCGTTAAAAAATAATGGCATAAATAAGCCTTTTCTTTGACAATTATGATATAAATGAGCCAAAATTTTTATCTGATGATATATTTGAGCCTTTTCCGTTTGGTGTTTGGAATTTTTCAAGAATCTGACGGTGAGTAATAAACCTCCGGACTTGTTGTAATCCAACGGCTTTCACTACCAAAACTTATAAATATCAACACAAACCCTAAATTCGATTTTCCCTCTTTCATCTCCTGCGATTGCAGCTCAACTGCAATACACTATCAGCAGGACCACGGCCATTTTCTCATCTTCAAGCTTACATTTCTATCTTTTTATACACACAATTTACAGAGCTTGTAATGCCTGCACTTGTTGAAAGTGAAACAATGGCGTCTGAAGATTTGAAGGAGCTGAAGAAGAGCGGAAATGGGTCATCCGCCGACTCCCATAAGAAGTCGAAGAAGACCAAGATTGATTCTGGGTCTGATTCAGAGGAGATAAAGAAGAGTAAGAAGAAAGATAAGAAGCGTAAAGCTTTAAGCTTGGATGATCAGGAGAATGGAAATTCGGATGTTTTGGAACCGATTAATCTGAATGAGGATGAAAAGAAGAAGAAGAAAAAGAAGAAGAAAAAGGAGGAGGAGGAGGCTAAATTGGTGGAGGAGGATAGTGAGGAGAAAGAGGAGGATCCTAATGCCTTGTCTAATTTTAGGATTTCAGTGCCACTGAGAGAAGCTTTGATTGCCAAAGGGATAAATGCGCTGTTTCCTATTCAAGCTATGACTTTCGATATCATATTGGATGGGTCTGACTTGGTTGGTCGAGCTCGCACTGGTCAGGTATGTACTATTTGCAATTACCTTCTTAACTCTTATACAGTGAAACGACATTTCTTGATTTATATTTTTTCTTTTAGTGTTCAGTTAATAACTTAAAACTTGCATGCTGATTTAAAAAAAAGCATAATACATAAACAAACCCTCAAGCTAGGCCTCAACGGACAAGTAATCACTTCAACTTTGAGTATGCACGTCTAGATAACTCCACTGGCCTCCACTTTGCTCGTTGAACGCTCCAACTTACAAGATGATTATCTAGATACCTCCAAAATTTATGTGTCATGTCAGCATCGGGTGTCCATGAGACACAGTGGGGACGAATTAGAGTGATTACTTGCTAGTTAGACCTAATTGTGATGTGCACTCTTAATGTTGGATAAAATCATAGGCGGGGGCAGAAAACCTTTGTTCTTTATGAGATTCTCATTCTTGTGCTGTCCACGTATAGTGACCTACTCAGGAGCAGCTCACATCGTCTGATGATTTTCATTTCTAGAACCATAATTGATAGAGTTCCATTTACTTCATGTCGCACATTTCGCCCAAACTTCAAAATTTCTATTTACTTGTCCAAGGGGTTCTCCCTCTGTTCCTGTGTTCACCTCTTTGAAAGAAACTTACAGTACCCTATGGTGCTTATGAGGATCATTAGTGAGGACTGCTAAAGGTACTTGGATTTCCCTTTGATGTGAATTTTTGTCTGAATTGAGTTTTCTGAGAACGCAAAAGTTGATAGTTTCTATTTAAATTAAAACTTTGCCATTGCTTATTCATTACGATGAATGGACAGTGCCCACTTTGTTTCTATTACGATAAGAATAATAATGGACCAAATATTCCAGTACCACAAGATATTTTAGGCCATATTTGTGATTATTTGTTGACTAAATATTCCCTAACAGGTTATTATTTCAATTTGTGTTCCCACATTTGCAGGGTAAAACATTAGCCTTTGTGTTGCCCATGTTGGAGTCCCTGATAAATGGACCTACTAAAGTATCACGGAAAACAGGGTATGGGAGGGCTCCAAGTGTCCTAGTGCTTTTACCTACAAGGGAGTTGGCACTTCAGGTATTATTTTAGAGGCCTTGCGGATGTTGACTGCTTCGCTGAATGTGAACCTCTGAGTTTTGTTTTCTCACTTCATGTTAATATAGGTGTTTGCTGACTTTGAAGTTTATGGTGGGGCTGTGGGGCTAACTTCATGTTGTTTATATGGAAATTCACCCATGGGACAACAACAAGTTCAGCTGAAAAGAGGAGTTGATATCGTCGTAGGTACTCCTGGAAGAATTAAGGTAGTGTATTATCTGGTCTTATATTTTATGACTCTGGAATATTCCTTGTTGTAAAGTTTTCATGGTCCAAAGAGTTTATATTCACTCCTTGCAAATTTTCCTCAGGACCATATCGAAAGAGGAAATATTGATTTCAGGTCCCTAAAGTTCCGTGTTCTTGATGAAGTTGATGAAATGTTGAAAATTGGTTTTGTTGATGATGTTGAATTTATATTAGGTATGCTACTATTCAGCGGTATCTTACCCTTATTATCTGATCTGTTACCCTCTCATTATCTGATACTGTCAGTTATGTTAGTGTAATATTCTTTCTTTGAGAGCTGAAATTTGCTTGTGCATTAGATGTCATTTTCCAGGGGTCTTGTCATATTATGGTTATTGATTTTGTTATGCTTTTCTTCTACTTTTCTCCTTTGAATTTTGAAGGCAAGGTAGAAGATGCAAGCCAAGTTCAAACACTTCTTTTCAGTGCCACTTTGCCGAGCTGGGTGAAGCATGTTAGTTTCTTATCTCTCTTTTTCTAAATACTAGTCAGTGTTTGCACCAGGGGAATGTTTCATAGCCCTTAGTTTATTTCGAAACAAATTGCTTCTTCCAGAGCTTGGAAAACAGCCCACCTTGGGGGTAAATGGGAGATGTACAACTTCTGTGTCCCAGGCTTCCATTTTCTTTTCTCTCCTGAGTAGTGATCTGTTTGTGGTGTCAGATATCTTCGAAGTTTCTCAAACCTGATAAGAAAACAGCTGATCTTGTTGGTGATGAGAAAATGAAGGCCAGCAAGAATGTGAGGCATATTATCATACCATGCTCTAGTTCAGCTAGATCTCAGCTGATTCCTGATATCATTCGTTGCTACAGCAGGTTGGTTGTTTCTCATTCTTAAGTATCTGTCCGTTTGTGATTTTTAGAATGACAATCAACTTGTGAGATCATTTTCCATCCTTTTTTCCATGAAATATCAGTGGTGGACGCACAATTATTTTCACTGAGACAAGGGGTTATGCTTCGGAGCTAGCTGGCATATTGCCTGGGGCACGTGCTTTGCATGGAGAGATACAACAATCCCAGCGTGAGGTAAATTTTTTGTTTAAAATAAGTGCTGTATTCTGGCGTGCTCTCTTTTGCAATCTTTCCTGCTCTCTTTTTGGTGACTTTACTGCTTTTATGAGGATGATAATTTCTCCAGATGTAATCACCTTCTATTGTTGATGGCTAAGAATATTAAGCCAAAAAGGACTTTGCATAAGTTGACTATTTGTCACATTCCCCACTCCAACAAATTTTATAGTTATGAATTTAGATCTTCCAATTCTCAACTAACATCTGTTACTTCACTGATTGTTGCATGCTGTTCCAGATTACACTTTCTGGATTCAGATCAGGAAAGTTCCTTACATTAGTGGCCACAAATGTAGCAGCCCGTGGATTGGATATCGACAACGTTCAGTTAATTATTCAGGTTTGATATTATTAAGTTCATATTCGACATTGATGCTCAAACCTTATTGGTATATGTGAATGCTGAAGTTACTATATATGGTCAGTGTGAGCCTCCACGTGATGTTGAAGCGTATATTCATCGATCTGGCAGGACAGGACGAGCAGGTGAGATGCTAATGTTTGAATTCCTCTCATTTAGATCACTGGAATTCATGGACATTCTTACTTATATTTGTTTTGTTATTATTATGTCATTCAGGAAATACTGGTGTTGCTGTAATGCTTTACGATCCTAAGAAGTCCAACATCTCTAAGATTGAAAGAGAATCTGGTGTCAAGTTTGAGCATCTATCTGCTCCACAGCCAGCTGATGTTGCCAAAGCTGCTGGGAAAGAAGCAGCAGAAGCAATTGCTGAAATTTCTGATAGGTATGTTTTTTGTTTGTGCTTTTTATGATTTTTAATGTGCCATCGTTCTACCATTTAATTTATTTGCAAATTTCTGTAGTGTAATACCTTCTTTCAAGGCTGCTGCAGAGGAACTTCTACATACCTCTGAACTATCACCAGCTGAATTGCTTGCGAAGGCACTTGCCAAGGCAGCTGTAAGTATTTCTCTTCATTACTTGTCTGACCGGGAACCAAGCCTGGCCTTATGGTTGACAGGACTCTTCTCTTGCTTTTCCAGGGCTACTCTGAAATCAAGAGTCGTTCGCTTCTTTCTTCCATGGAGAACTGTGTTACTCTACTTCTTGAGTGCGGGAGGCCCATATTTTCACCTTCGTGAGTATTAACACCATGTTCAGTAAATGGTTTTTTTACTGTCTCCAATTATAACAAGTCTTACCATGAAGATACTATCTCACTCAGTGAGAGCTAAATATGGCAGAGCCTATTGTTAGTTTGATTTGAATAATTCCTCTGTTGATCTTTTGTACTTTGTTACTATGGCAGCTTTGCATATAATGTTTTGCGGGGGTTCCTAACTGAGGACAAGGTTGAATCAATCAAAGGTCTTACTTTGACAGCAGATGGAAAGGGCGCAGTTTTTGATGTATCTGCTGATGACCTGGACACATTTCTAGCTGGTATGTTTCTCCATTTCTGCAATTGATCTAACCATATGCTACTCTAAAGCCTTCTTCTATCAGAGTTTGCTTCCTATACCCATTTTCAAACAACTCCATCATCTCATTAATCAGTGTCACAGCTTGTCTAAGCTCTTTCTCATCTTTACTTTTTCCTTTCCGTATGGGGCTATGTAGGGAAGAACGCACAAGGTGTAAGCTTAGAGGTAGTAAAAGAACTGCCCCGGTTACAAGAGAAAGATCAGCTGAGAGGTGGAAGATTTGGTGGTGGTCGTGGTGGCTTCTCTGACAGGAGAAATGGAGGTCGATTTTCTGGAGGCAGAGGCGGAAGAGGTGGTGGTGGGAGAGGTTATGGAAACTTTGGCCGTAGATGGTGAAGAATACAAACAATTTATTCAGACAGCTGACTGACTGTACAGGATTTTTTTCGCCCTGTTGTGAGTTCAAAATTTTGCGATGATGAAGAAAAAAATGTATATTACGGCTGCTGTTTATGGAATACTAACATTAGATTTTTCATATGAAATACGCTCAATTCACTTTTTATTTTATTTTATTTCAGCTTGTATTTTTAACTTGACAAATTTTCTTTTTCCCAAATATTATAAATGTAACAGTTGTTATTTCCATAGAAGCTGACTCGTGATTTATTAGAAATTTAATTTTGTAGTCCTTTACCAACTTGTTTTTAGTTTTATGTCTTTTTTACACATTTAAACAACATTTTAAGTTGGACATCAAATTGAAAAGGAAAAGGTAGTACTTGAAATTAAGGTGTTATGAAACTTAAGTTCTAAGAAGTTGAAAACTCCACTCTTACAAATTATGGTTATAATTTATAAATAATCATAGGAAAAATATTGAATCATATCGAGTTAATTTGATATGATAACAATATAATACTTTTAGATATCAGTAATCAAAGTTATTGATAACAATTCTGTAATCTAAAAGAATTAACTATGTAATCAAGCAATTAAGAGAATATTGATCTTCATATTGAGAGTTTTGAGAAGATACAAATACATTGTGAATAAATGAATATCTCACTGGTTATCAAATATTATATAGATGTCTAACTGACTTTGCATTCTAACTAATTCATACGTGTGACTCTTCTAACAACCTTCTACTAACTTCCTAACAGTGTTAACCACATCTAACAGTCACTTAACAGTGTGACATGCTAAACGTGACAACTAACTCTTCCAAAGCTTCCCCTCAAGCTGGTGGTGAAGATACTGAGTATGATGAGGATCAAATAGCACTTTTAGAAAAAGGCTTTAAGAAGTATCTCAAGAAGGAGAAGGAAAATGAAATGAAAGAAACCAATCAGAAGAAGTGGGTAAATGATAAATCTCAAAATGGATACTATAAGTGTGGAAAAATGGATCATCATGTTAAGAATTGCCCGCAATGGGAAGCTAACTGGATGAAAGAAAGAATGAAAAAGGAAAGGAATTCAAAGAAAAAGGAGGAATATGCAATGGTAGTTGCTTGGGGTTCAGGAGATGGAGAATCTGAAGATGAAATAGATGAAACAACATTCATGGCTCTGGGCGATTCATACACTGAAGATGATGAAAACTCTGAGGTTAGTATCACTGATTTTAAAGAAAAACTGCATTTATTTCCTAAAAATAGATTAATTGGATTGATGAATGGGTTAATTGATGAACTTGAAAAATTAACATGTGAAAGAGATCAGTTGTTTAAAGCCTTTGCAGATAAAAAATTTGAGTACATGGATCTCAAAGATGACAAAGTAGTAACTAATAAACATAATAATTTTCTGAAGAAACATGTTGAAAAACTCGAGTCATCTAACCTAGATCTAAAGTTTGAAATTTTAAGGATGACAGTTATTAAAAAAGGAAAAGGAAAAATGAGTGAAATTGAAGAAAAGCTGAAAAAAGAGTTGAAAAAAATGCAAAACTGACTATTTTTTTGAAAAAGAAAAGGTGAGGAAATTAAACATTGAAATCTCTCAAATCAAAGTAAAGCTTGAGAAGGCAAATAGATGGACTCACTCATCTAGAATTGTTAAAATTGAGTGATAGGGTGATCGATGAGAAGGCTGGCATAGAATTCCATAAAGAATATATTATCTCTGAAGATTTATGTTATATTTGTGGAAAAATTGGTCATCCAACTAGTGAGTGTCCAGTTGCTAATGATTTTAGAAAAAGAAATACTAAGTTTGCAAATGGAAATAGATTTATGTGTGTTGGCAGAAACAGGTCCACTAACCAGTTGCTTAGATGGGCGAGAAGAAGTTTGATTCACCCTTTTAATCATAAGAAAGGATCCAAGCTTGTCTCGGTTCTTAAGACTAAACTCTAAGCTATTTTGCAGGTGAAGCAGAAAGGAAGCAAGTGATGCAATTCATAAATATTGCTTGCTTAAGAGATATCAATGAAAACAAACAAAAGTTGCTTTCACTCCCTTCACAAAAGGGGGAATGTGTCATTTAAAAAAAAAAGAAAAAAGAAAAAAAAGGTAATGCATGTGTAAGGGGGAAGCAAAAAAAAAAGGTGAGGATTAAAGTGAAACTGATGAGAGTGCATTGGAACACGTTGTACCACATGTTTCATTTGTTGAACAGACTAAGGGCATATTGATAGGGGGAACAGTGAATCTTGAAACTTATTTTCCTACAAAAGTATGTGATTGTTGGATCACGTTGTTCTTTTTCAAACGACAATTAATTCATGAATTGTGACACTAAATAGGGAGCATTATGAAAAGAATAAGTTAGACTTGGGGATGATTAAGATTGCATGAACTCCTCTCAATGATTGACTAGAATAACTGTTCTCCTAACTTTATGAGCTAAAATGTTATTCAATTCAACACATTTAGTTGTGTGTCCCAATTCCAGATCGTTGACTTGTCTTAACCTAATTTTGTATTAGATTTTGCAGAGAAATGGTAAAAAAAAGCAATGATGATCACAAAATTGCTCTTATCAGGTATGTTATACATTGATAGAGGTTAATATTGTATAAAGCGAAACAAATGAGCACTCATGTTCCATGTATTAATTGTTCTGATACAAAAAAATAATAATTAACCGTTCAAGCACAAGAGTCTCATTCTTTCAAATTGTTCTCTCTCACTTTGTCTTCTTGAATTATTTTTTAAGCTTAAAGTAAATAGTTTCTCATTTTCAGTTCATGAGGAAGAATCAACTCCTAAAACACATCTTTTTTCTCTAGTCCACCTTGAACTCTCATCTAGAAATCAAAAATGTCAACAAAATGTCATTATCTTAGAGCTAGCAAAAAAAAAAAAAAAAGGATAACATGATTTCCATTGTAAGTTTTGAGGAATACTCAATTCCAATTCATGCATGGTCTTTCCATAAAAAAAAAGAAGTTATTGAATAGATGAACCATCCTGACCTACATGCATCGATGAGGAAAACTAATACTCCAATGAAAGGTTGAAGTAATATTTTCACTGATAAGATTGTTGAACTGTAGGTTGGTCATATTGCTTATAAAAAAAATCAGATATGAATTTAAGCTCTAAATACTGTTCTTGATAAAGATTGTTGACACTATTATCTCCACTTGTTTCATTATTTTCTTCACTTCCAATGTTAGTGCCTTTGGCTTTATTCTACTTATGTCAAGTATTTTGTTTATTAGTGCTCAATAGTTTTTGCTTCATTCAGTATGACTTTGATCTTATACAAAACATTATCTGATAGTTTAATGGATCGATTATTGATTGCTTTAATGGATCATGTTCTTGCTCTCTATAATACATTCTTATTTTACATGAAGTCGTTATCTGATTGTCTTGGTGATAGTCAGTGGCCATGAATAGTTTAACTGATCAATCTAACTCGTATATTATATGATTGACATAACTTTTCAATGATGCCAAAAGGGGGAAGATAAGAGTTGTGCAATGTTTATAACCCATTGACTAACTTATTTCATGATAGTATTTCATGCTTCAGAGTCTACAGATAAAACTGTTTGAATGCAGAAAGAAAAGAGGTTTGTCATCATCAAAAAGGGGAAAATTGTTGGGATAATGCAGTTTTGATGATTGACAAAGAAAGAAGAAACACGTCAGTCAACATGGTCCAAAGGTGTATTGTCACGAGCTGTTGAATTCAAAAAAGCTTCTAAAATGAATAAAGACAAGAGTGCAGAAATAAAGGAATGGATAATGTTAACTTCGTGAGAAATCCCACGGAAATAAACATCTGATAAATTGAAGAGAAAGAATCAATGAGTTTGATTTGAAGAAGAAGTCTAAAGAGGCAAGTAGTTTTAATTGAAGAACAAGTCTCACTTAAAGTAGAACTCTTAAAGTTACTACTGAATTGAAGTGTTGGAGTTCGACTACAATACAAAAGAATCAATGAATGTAATTTGAAGAAGAAGTCCAAAGAAGATAGGAGTTTGAATTGAAGAAGGAGTCTTACTTGAAGTAGAACTCTAAGTCAAGAGAGTTCAAGTCAATAAGGAGTTTGAAGTAAACAATAACTCTATGAAGAATTGTGCTTAAATAGAAGTGAAGTCGTTCAGAATATTTGTGCACTTACAGAGCAAAAAGAGCAATTGAGAAATTGACTTCACAAGTGCTAACAACGAACTGAAGGAACACATAGAAGGAACACATCGGAGAACCTGATCCTTTACAGAGTTTATGTGTTAGGAGTTTTTCTTTGTGAATGAGTCTTGGTGTAATCTTAGTTCAGTGAGTTATAAACTGAATTAGGAGTGTTATCTTCGGGTTGTGATAACTCAAAGAGTTGGAAACACATACCTTGAGAAGTTTGTGTTGAAGGTTAGGAATTAGAGTTAGTTCCTAGAATTACAAAAGTTCTAGTTCAAATCCATAACTTGAAGTTAAGGTAGGTTGCAAAGTTTGTAATCTATCTTTTGTGGAGGCTCGTAGTTGATTTAGTGAAGTTGGAGTTAAATCCTGTAAGGGTACATATCGTGATTTTTATACCTTTTGAGCCGGGTATTTCCACGTAAAAATATTGTGTTTTTACTTACTGTCCTTACTGCTTTGTTGGAACACGTTAGATAACTTATTTCACACTTAGGCTAAAATATAAAATCAGTAAATTACTAGGTCGTGTAGAATATCACATACCTACACCTATACATATAATTTGAAAACGGTGAAATAATAGAAAAACATCTAATCCTTGATTTAAATTATTTATCTTATTATTTCAAATTCTATATAAAAGAATTGATTTTTTATAGGGGTGGGCATAAAAACCGAAAAACCGAAAAACCGAACCGAACCGAATTATTTCGGTTTTTCGGTGTCGGTTCTTCGGTTCTTCGGTTCGGTGTCGGTTTTTGATTTTCGGAACTTCGGTTCGGAGTTCGGTGCAAGGGTCCAAAAACTACGGTGCACCGAAGAACCGAAGTTTTATTAAATAAATTTTAAAAAAATTAATTATATTGCTTAGTTAATAATACTTATACATTTTTTACTCAAAATATTTACATGACCTATTTAAATGTTTTACTTAAGCTAGCAATTACGACAAAAAAATGTTTTACTGATAAAATATTATAATGACAATTTAGTTCCTCTTCTATTATGTACATGAGTCCTTATATTGCTCTCTTCTTTATTCATTTAGGTATGGGAGAAACCAAAAATATCGTCGCATATTTATTTTATTTTTATTTTTATTAAGCACATAAAACTCTTAACACTTTAATATATTTTCACTTTATTTTTATTTACACCGAAAAACCGATTTAAAAACACCGATTTAAACCGAACCGAAGTAGAAAAAACCGAACCGAACCGATATTAGTTCGGTATAAGTATGGTGCATACTTTTCTAAAACCAAATACCGAAGAACCGAACCAAAATTTGATAAAACCGAACCGAAGAACCGAACACCCACCCCTAATTTTTTAATTCAAATTTTAGATCATAAAATTTATAAAATATTAGTAATATATTTTACATAAACATTATAAAATTCAAATTCTTTTACTTTCTTAAAACTTCATAACAATAATACATCATACTTCATTGATTTGAGCCGTAACAACTTGTGAGGGCTGTTTCCAGACACTTCCACCCTCTCCTCGCCTTCTCTATTCACCTGATTCTTCGATTCCATTTCTTCCATTCATTGCTTTTACTTCTTATATTTTGGGAAAATTTTGTAGAATAACTCTGCTCCTACTAATTGATTTCTGAATGACTTTTGTTCCTACTTCCCATCATCATTCTTGTTGAATTTTGAGGTCCTCGAAGCATCATGGGATGGTACAGAAGATCAAAAGTTGGCGTTGATGCTTTTCGAAGTTTCGCATCAAAGTTTTCATTCAACAATTCAATTCAACGAACCAACCAATGCAATTCTTTGGTACCAAACGCTTTTGGCAAACCTAGTCCATCTGGGTCCTCAAGGATTTTGAGAAATTCGTGCTTTCAGTATGGAATCAAGCTAAATCAGTACAGTGGCCCCTTTTTCGGTGGGGCTAGAAGATATTACTACGTTGATCGACACCAAATTCAGCATTTTCGTCCAAGGGGTCCTCATAGATGGTTTCAGAATCCAAGAATTGTTCTTATTGTTGTTTTGGTGGGTTCAGGATTAGTGATAACTGTTTATATGGGTAATTTGGAGACTATACCCTATACTAAAAGAACCCATTTTGTGCTTTTGTCTAAAGATATCGAGAAAAGGCTGGGTGAGTCTCAGTTTCAAGAGATGAAAAAGTCATTCAAAGGGAAAATATTGCCTGCTATACACCCGGAAAGTGTTAGGGTGAGATTGATAGCTACAGATATAATTGAAGCTTTACAAAGAGGATTGCGAAAAGAGCAGGTATGGACTGATCTTCACTACGCATCAGATGCTGTGGAACCTCATGAGACTAGTGGGCATGAGACTTTGATGGCATTAAGTAATAGTAACCCCGAGGCGAAGTGGAGTAAAGACGATGAGATTCTAGATGACAGTTGGGTTCAGAAAAGTAGAAAGAAGGGACAGGAGAAGGGGTCAGAGTCTGCTACCGGGCATATCGAGGGATTGCAGTGGGAGGTTTTGGTTGTAAATGATCCTGTTGTAAATGCCTTCTGTTTGCCTGGCGGGAAGATTGTAGTTTTCACAGGGTTGCTCGAACATTTTAGGACGGATGCTGAAATTGCAACCATCATTGGGCATGAGGTGTATATCAGCTTTGTCATTTTATCCGTTTAGTGCATTCTATACTGGTACATCTTTGCCTTGTTTTTAGTATTCACCCCTTTGCTTGCTTGATAGGTTGGGCATGCTGTGGCTCGCCATGCTGCTGAGGGAATCACAAAAAACTTGTGGTTTGCTATCATTCAATTGGTTCTTTATCAATTTGTGATGCCTGATGTTGTTAACACCATGTCAGCCCTGTTCCTAAGGCTTCCATTCTCACGCAGGTATGTGTATCACCTTTTATTTTCTGGATTTTGTAAGTTCCTCTTGCTTGTGTGTTTTATGTTTTAATCTGTCTTTTAGGACTTAGTTAACGTTGTTGTGTCTTATCCTGGCAATTCTCTCTGTTATTCATTTGTATTAAGTTGGTAAACTTTATAATCATAGGGATGTCATGTCCGCATATACAGCCAATACGTAGCGAACAAGTGTGCATCAGAGATTATGTCATCCCAGAAGGCTCATTTTGTGTGTTACGTAAGTAGCATATGTGAAATATTTGTTAAATGTTGATGGGATCATTGCAACATGTAGGCATAGAGCTTGAGCCTCTTTTTATAAAGGTGGTCGCATCAAAATCTTGGTTGGATGTCTTTATTGTCTCTTGTTTCTTTTCATTTGCATCCTCCAACATTCATGTTGAGAAGAAGAATTTTACATCTACTTTTTTGTACTCCCTATCTATGTTCCATTATGTTTCGTGCTATGGTTGTCATTGCACACACATGGGCCCTTCTAAGAGGTTGTCCCTCTATGTCAGATGAATATGTTGTAGTACAGCATAATGGTGGACACTGAAATTGTTGGTTGTTGGGAATCCAATGTTCTACCCCTAGTATCATTGCTTCCACTTTATACAAAGTGAATAGAGCTTGTAGAACAATCAAAGAAAAAAGAAAAATAAGTTATGCCAATTTGTTTCTGCTGCTTTGATTCAGCAGAACAGGGTGTGTGGGAACTCGATAACTTAACTCTAGCTTTACATGGAAACATTGATAAGGTATTTGTCCGGAAGGTATAATTATAAAGTAGAACAAGTTGGTAATATTAGGAGTGTCAATGGTTTTCTGAGAATGGATTGTACTGACTGAACTGAACCTTACTGAACCGATTCTTAGTATTTATAATAAAGTTGTAGGTTTCAATATAGATCTATAACTGTCCCGAAAAATTATGGTAGGGTTCCTCATTTTATTAGATAAACCAAAAAAATACCAAACAGAACTGAATAAATTCTTATATGTACAAAATATCATATATATTAAGTTTACAAATTACGAAGCATTAAAATTTTAACCTTGGGACTTGAGGTGGATTCATTTTGGAAACAGCTACAAGTAACACTCTGACCAAACTCTACTACTACTAAAACTAAATTGGTTTTCAGTGCTTCCAAGGATGCTCCTCTTCTTGCTTTCTGCAGTGATGGGCAAAGGAGAGGATCTTCCCTTGACTGATTTGTACCAGGGTTCTAATGAGTTTGACATTTCAAGTTGTCTGGAAAAGACCAAGTTCCCATTTTATCCACGTTAACTTGATAATGGTCAGCGCCATATGCACTCATCTTCTGATGGTGTTGGTTCCCCCTCTTTAGATGGCTTTTCTCGTTCTCTATCCTTTCCCCATTTTGCGTGTTGATTCAACCCTGATCGATCTCTCATTTTTCTGTTCAGCTCTATAAATTTGTCAGTTTCATTAACTAGTGAGTTTTCTTAAAACATAAGACATTCCTAAAAAAAGAAAGGATATTTGTTGAGCATCAGCTATGTAGCACGGGCTTAAATATGACTACATTTTTTTGATAAGGTAGGGTAATAGATATGAGTACAATATAAAAATTTGAGAATCAAAATACAGGGGGTTATTTATAGATGTGTAGTTATATCACTATATGTATGCTGTGATGAAATTCCTTTATATGTTTGAAGTCTGAGGAGTTGTAATAATCATTAATAACAATGAACAAACTAAAGCTATAAGATATATTCTATCAATGCTTACTGATTTTAACTTTATAGATTGTGCATTAGTCACATTACCATCTAATTGGATATTATTCCATAAGATATTATCGAAGACATCTCAATATTAATTGGAGTTACATACTAAAGATGATTGTTGGAAAACAATAAAGCAGTGTGCTTAACCACGAGGATAGATTGCAGGCACATCTTCTTGAAGCGAATTTTCGGCATTCCATGTTCACACAAAATCTGAAGAGAGTTTTCAACCAGAAATCCTTTCACAAACTGTTAGCTGCCCTTCAGAATTTTTCAAAGAAGTATCGGTTTAGTTTGAGTCCTGGCGTTTCTTACTTGAAATGATCCACGTTGTTACTTCTTCTCACAGTTGCATTGTGGTCTCAAATTTGTCTAGCGAATACTAATTTTAGGATGTTATTTGAATCTGAAAATCAGGAAGCTCTGTCCAAAACTGAAACAAGAAATACCTTATCCCGGTCATATCCAGCGTGTATCTTGCCTGAAATATCCATGATTGCAGTATGCAACTAAAATATTAATTCCTGTGTGGTCATAGGGTGTTTTGTCAATGCATGATCCTTTTGGATGAGAAGCATAATTTTGAGAAATGGGAACCTGAGTTCTCTAAAGCTTAGGGGCTAATCTTTGGTTAGTGAATCTAAGGCGGTTCTCAGGAATCTATCAGAGGAAATTTAGTGCGGCAAAGCCGCAAAAGTGACCCTCCACCCTGAAAAAAAGAAAAGAAAAGTGAAAAGGAGACACTGCATTTCCCTTCTTTTTATCCTATTTTTTTTTTTTTTTTTTGTGTGTGTCTCTGTGTGTGAGAGAGAGAGCAAATCAGGCAAGTATGACTTTGTTAGAATGTACTCATAGTTAATATGTGGATCTCTGCCGGCAAACTCAACTACTCAAGTTGGACAGCCAATGTTTTGAGGTTTTATTCTCTCATGCGCTTAAGTGCTTCTGAGCTTTAGCAGTGCAATAGACGATATAGTCTGTGCGAACAGAAGCAATAATATGTGACCACCTTATGTTTCTTATAACTTAATGCTACTTTTTGACTGTTTTTAAAAATGCATGAAAGCATATCCTAGTCTCCTCATTTGTGACATCAGTTTAGTTGTTGACTCCAGGACTTGCAAATTTAAATTTGTTTGTGTTTGACATACTCCATTTAGTCACTGGGGTAAAGGGATTTACAATTCTGTCGATCATGTTGTGAGTGGCGAAACTCGAAAGGAACAATTTGAAAAGGATTTCTATTTCCAAAGGGATTAGAAACCTCAAACTTCAAAATGAATGTGAGTGGCAATATCTGCCGTGTAACCCACCTTTCCGTCCACCCATCCCACATATAAAATGGAGGAAGTCACCGATTTCAGATGCTCAGTTATCTGGTGCATTTTACTCTAGTAAGTCCGCTGTTGTTTCTCGAAGTCTATATATTAGGCTTACTTTTGTTGGTTAAAGTCTTGAGTTAATTGCTTAATAAGCTTGTTCCAGCAGAGGTTGGTGATATCAGTAATCACTGATCATATAGAGTTTGGAATTGAAACTCTTGGCTTCAAGCCTTTATGGCATCACCTACTTGTCATGTGGGTTTTTGTTAAATTCTGTTAATGTACCCTGTTATATCTCAACCGTTTTATATGTGTGTGGGTGCACATGTCTTCTCAGCAAGCATGCATATGTAATACACGAAACTAGTCATTTCATCGTGATAGATAGGATGAATGTTTTGCCTTTTTTTTCCTTTCGTATCGAGTTCTCATGCATTTGTATGTACCAGGATGGAGATGGAAGCAGATTACATAGGGCTGCTGTTGATGGCTTCTGCTGGATATAACCCTCGTATAGCTCCCTCAGTCTATGAGAAGCTGGGCAAAATTTCTGGGGAATCAGCCTTGAGAGATTATCTGTCTACTCATCCTTCTGGGAAGAAGAGAGCGCAGTTGTTGGCTCAGGCTAAAGTAATGGATGAAGCACTTACAATATATAGGGAAGTGCAGGCAGGAAAAGGGATTGAGGGTTTCCTATAGAGGAGAGGATGAAATGCACAGGCCATGTGAGAGTAGGGAGCCCCCGCCCAGAAGCCAGTTTTTTTCGGAAGTTATGCTCATCTTTTCTTCGCATCTTGATTGATTTTCATTTCAAGTTCCAGTAAGTGAAGATTAAGCAAAGAATTCTTCACAAAATTGTTGTTTTTGGACAACTCCAATTCCCTTTCCTGGCTGCTGAAATTGACTGTTCAATAAGCATACTTATTTGTCTGTTGTAACCCTTTCTACGAAATCCAGGAAGCAACTTGTAAAGCAACGTTCCATCTTTTTAGGTAAAATTGTGTTGTCGATCAGCTACCAAACTTCGCCAGTTTATCTGTCATTTGATTACCTTTCCTTTTAGCAATGTGTAATCCATCGTTTCCAAGATTTTTTGAATATCAATTCATGCCACGCCATGATATCTTCCTCACCTTGCCACTGCATTAATCAACACTCTAATAACGATAGGCGAAGGTGCATTCTGCCTACGCTTTGTGCAAGACACCACAAAAACAAACTAACTAAACTAAACATCTCGGCTTTTTCCTGGCGATCGTCATTCCATCACTCTTACCTCTCTAGCTCTAAATACGAAATAGTTTGCGTTTCTAGCCTAGAAAGCTCTTTCGTGATGATTACACTGAGTATGTTAATTGTCGTTGCTGGGTAAAAGCTTAGGATTGACTGTTCTCAATTTCGTTATTTCCGAATTTCAAATGTTTGAGCTATGAAAATGATGGAGTTGCAACGGCTAAAGTTGAAGAACACACTAGCATACCTGCTTGAGAATTGCAGGAGCATGAGAGAGCTCAAGCAGATTCATGCCCACATCACTACAGCCCCTCAATTCTTCATCACTGACCGTTGGTTCTTAACCTCTCGCGTTATTTTCTTCTGCACAGTTTCTCAATCAGGGTCTCTCAGCTATGCAGACACAGTTTTCAGGCTCGTTCCTCGAAAAACTCTCTTCATTTATAACGCCATGATCAGAGCTCACGCTTCAAGAATCCATGACCCCAATTCATCTCAGCCCTTAATTTTGTACAAACAAATGCTCTTTGATGATATTACACCGGATTGTATTACTTTTCCTTTCGTGTTAAAACATTGCGTGAGCAGAGTTGATGGACTTGTCGGACCAAGTGTTCAGGCCCATGTTGTTAAGTTTGGGTTTCACAGTGATGTTTTTGTGCAGAATTCTTTGATTACTCTGTATTCACAGTGTGGGTCAGTGGATAATGCAAGGAAGGTGTTCGATGAAATGTCTAATCGAGATGTTGTTTCGTGGAATTCTATAATAATTGGGTGTTTGAGAAATTCAGAGCTGAATATGGCGTTAGAGTTGTTTAGGAGGATGAAGAAGAGGAATATTGTTACTTGGAATTCAATTATCACGGGGTTCGTACAAGGAGGTAGACCAAAGGAAGCTTTAGAATTCTTCTATGAAATGCAAGTTTCTGGTGATGATATGGTTAGTCCAGATAAAATGACAATTGCTAGCGTGCTCTCAGCTTGTGCTTCTCTTGGCGCAGTTGATCAGGGAAGGTGGGTGCACGATTACTTGAATACAAGCGGAATGGAGTGTGATATGGTGATTGCAACAGCATTAGTCGATATGTATGGCAAATGTGGGAGTGTTTCTAAAGCCCTTGATGTTTTTAGGTCAATGAAAAATAAGGATGTTTTGGCATGGACAGCCATGCTTTCTGCGTTTGCAATTAATGGGAATGGAAGAGAAGCTTTCGAGCTTTTCTTGGACATGGAAACAGCTAGAGTGAGACCTAATGCTGTGACTTTTACTGCATTGCTGTCAGCTTGTGCTCATTCTGGCCTTATAGACATAGGCCGCTGGTGTTTCCGCCTGATGAGTCATGCTTATCACATAGAACCGCAAGTCCAACACTATGCTTGCATGGTTGACATTCTTGGTCGAGCTGGTCTCTTTGATGAAGCAGAAGGGCTAATAAAAAATATGCCAGTGAAGCCAGATGTTTTCGTTTGGGGTGCACTACTCGGTGGCTGTCAAATGCACCAAAATTTTCAGTTAGGAGAAAAAGTTGCCAGGTATTTAATTGCTTTAGAGCCTCTGAACCATGCCTTTTATGTTAATCTTTGCGATATATATGCCAAAGCTAGAAGGTTTGATCATGTAAAGGAAATTAGAGCCCTTATGAAGGAGAAAGAGATAGAGAAGACCGTTCCTGGCTGCAGCACGATTGAAGTTAATGGAGTTGTTTGCGAATTTTCTGTAAGAGGATCACCTCAAGTTTTGATGACGGAAATAAAGTTTGTTTTATCTAGCTTGAGTGATGAGATAGGAAGGAGTATTAATATGGGCGCTGTTCTGGAATGATGAAGAGAGAATTTTATTACCAAAGTGAAAATACTTATTTGGTTCTTCAATAGATATGATTTCAGAGCTTGGCATTCCATCTGAAGACATAAGATTTAGTACTTTCCATATGCCATACTTGTGGTGGTCTTGTTTTACAGTAAATATGACAGCCTGCTTTGGCTTCTAAGTATTTCGATGCCCCAAAATGAAAAAAAGAGAGGATAATTACGACTCGTCTTTGGGTGATCTAGTTTATAAAATAGCAGGAAAATGTATAGGTTTAGTATATCGTATAAATGGACATATACTACGGATACATATACATAATCAATATATGTTTTGTGTATTTGGACTCACTTTAGCTTTTATTGGTTGATAAGGTAAGAATTACTACCTGGTTGACCAAGCTTTTGAGAGGCCAAAAATACTTATTTTAAAAAAAGTGAGATGTTTGATCACAACTTTTGATAGAAAATGAGTGTATTGCAGGATTAGAAAAAGGAAAAATTGTATATAATAACAAATT
>CM040620.1:64425847-64457373 GCA_022817965.1 Solanum lycopersicoides | reverse complement strand
TATAAAGAAAAAACTTTCCAGGTTGGGCTAATAAATTTTTGATATACCCATGTTTACAAGTAAATTTTTTTTTTTTTTTTTTTGCTCTGGAACGGGGAGGATTGGGATGACCTCAGGCCATAGGTTCTGGTTTTGCCTAAAAATTTGATGTTTCTGTTATTTCCTCTATCCTTTTCCAATTTGGTTGTGTATTTTTTAATGTCTTATATTTATTAAGAGAAATTCAATATTACCAATGTATGTGCACACTTTACCCTCCCCAGACCCCACTTGTGGGTTTACACGGTGTATGTTGTTGTTTTGTGGTTCCATATTGACTTTTGTGTCAAGGAAAAAGAAGTTGAGGGCAAAATGATAATTAAAAAGAGTGAAAGAGGCTTACACAAGGTCTCAAGTTCGAAACCCCTTGCCAGCGAAAGCAAGGGGTTTGCCTTCTGGGTCGAGCTCGTCGCACCAGGCTTGCCTAGTGTGGGTTACCTCTCCTATGTGGTTTGCGAGCTATTGCATAGGAGTGGGGTTTTTACCCTGTGCGCACCCAAAGGGTAGCGGCTGCGGGTTTTCCTTATCATCAAAAAAAAATAAGTATAAAATTTTCTATTTAAAGGGAGTGGGGACACATTTTGCTCTCCTTGGAATATTTTTGATCTTATACTAAACAGATTTATATGCGTGTAAAAAATATAGAGATTTTAAAAAAAAATATTTAGCTTATTTTCACTTCCATTTTTAATTTGGTACTATGATGGCATGAGTTGAACTTAAATGGAGAAACAAGGTCGGTGAGGATTCATATAGCTAACAACTTGTTTCGGATCAATCCGTAGTTATTGTTATTGTGCCACATTTCGGGACAACCTAAAAAAAAGAAATAGGACAAGTATTTTGGGAGGGAGGGGTATTAACCAGCATCACTAAAGGTGCGTTTAAACCTTGCAGTTAGGTGTAAACTCTGTCTGAGTACTTCACATTGCGGAAGCAACTCTTTGGCATAAACACTGACGCTTTGAAGCATTCTCATGGTCTCTGTCTTGAAGAGGTTGACGCTGATCAATAAATACAGCTAGCAAAACAGCTAACTGATTTTTGGATAAATATGATAGTGGTTAAGAATAGAAAAGTACCACACTTGTGGGATTACACTTGGTATGTTGTATTAAGAAAAGAAAAACTAGATATAGATTGTTCTATAGATATACTGCTTATATTCATGGATTTTCACCCTATTTGATGAATATATATACCGCCTGCATGTCCGGGGGAGGGGAGGGGGGTCAATAATATTGTGTACTTTATCCCCCCCCAAAAAAAACAGAATTGCACTTGCTTCTGGATCAGAAGGTCCAAAATAATTTTTGAACTTGATTAGCATGGTTTTTGACTCCCTATATCTCATTAATTGCAGTAACCATTTCGCCCCATGTATCTGTTGTTTGCATTATAGTTGTTTTATGTTGTGTTACACATGTGTTTCTTTTTTCCCACCTTGCTCTACGTCTTTCTCCTCTAAAACGCAAGCTTTAAGTGCACTTTGTTCTTAAAATTTCAGCATCCCTTGATGCAAATATATGCTATTCGCTTTTGACAACATCGTCTTCAACTGATCAGGACTTTGTACAATTGTACCACACCTAGTTTGTACTGTATGCTTCTCTTTTGGATTTCTAAGATTCTTGAGCGATCCAAATCCAGGCATCTTAATTTATCAATTTCTTATCTGCCAAAATGTGACTTCATCAATGAAAAGAAGATTGAATTGAGACTGCTAACCTGTGAAATTAGTCAAGGTGCATGCAAGCTAACCTGGAAACCACTGTTATTTAAAAAAAAAAAAAAAAGAGATTAAAATGAGACTTTCAGATTACTCTTATCTGGTTCTGATCTTCCAGGAGTTTACCTAATTTTTTCTTTGAGATTTAGAGTATACTCGTGTTGTTGATATTCATGTAATTTGTTCTTTATAGTCCACCTATTGTAGTTTCAGTCTCTTATTAATTTAATTCGTCTTCTGTTTAATAGGGTATCTGTCGGGCACTATTATTTGTTTTAACGTCTAATTAAATCACCTCTATCAGCAATTTCTTATAAATGATATATTGTAACATTGTAATCTTATTTTTGTAGGCCATGTCAGGCTTCATGTCTCAGGTCATGGGAGAAAAAGTGTCATTTGATCCATCTCGAATGGTGTTAACATCAGGTGCAACTCCGGCCATTGAGGTTCTGTGCTTTTGTTTGGCTGACCATGGAAATGCTTTGCTTGTTCCAACCCCCTATTATCCTGGGTAATTTCTAATTTCAACCTGATTTAATATAATGTCATATTGTCTTTTTCTATCTCCTCCAGTATGCACACCAGTGCTGTGCAGCTCGTGTTTAACTAGATTCTGTCTGCAGCTTTGATAGGGACATAAGATGGAGAACTGGTGTAGATCTTATACCTGTTCACTGTCGTAGCTCCGATGCTTTCATGGTGGACATAACAGCTCTTGATCAAGCATTTAATCATGCTAGAAAGCGAGGGCAAAAGGTCCGTGGAATACTCATCTCAAACCCGTCTAACCCTGTAGGGAACATACTGAATAGGGAAATGCTATGTAGAATCTTAGATTTTGCGCGGGAGAAGAACATCCATGTAATATCAGATGAAATATTTGCTGGATCTAATTATGGTGGTGAAGAGTTTGTAAGCATTGCTGAAATTCTTGATGAAGAGGATGCTGACAGGGACAAGGTTCATATAATATATGGATTATCCAAAGACCTTTCTGTGCCAGGGTTTAGGCTAGGCGTTCTGTATTCCTTCAATGAGAATGTCGTGGCAGCATCTAAAAAGTTGACAAGATTTTGTGCCGCTTCGGCACCAACACAGAGCCTATTAGTTGCAATGCTTTCAGATGCTGGGTTTATCAAGGATTATATGAGAACAAACAGAGAGAGATTGCGCACAGTGTTTGACTTATTTGTGGCAGGTCTAAAACAATTGGGCATTGAATGCATGAACAGCAGTGCAGGCCTGTATTGTTGGGTTAATATGAGCGGATTGATTGGCCCTTATAATGAAAAGGGAGAGCTTGAGCTGTGGGAGAAGCTCTTGAATGTAGCTAAGATAAATGTGACTCCAGGGTCAGCTTGCCATTGTATTGAACCTGGATGGTTCAGATGTTGTTTTAGTACAGTAGAAGAAAAGGGCATTCCTGTAGTTATGGAACGGATACGTAAAGTTGTTGAACTAGTTAGGCCTTCTGATTAAATGTTTATAGCTTTAAAATAGTGTATGCTTTGTTAGTTATGTCATCTTTTTTCTGAGAATCCACTGTCCCTATTTTGGAATTCGATATGTGCTTCATTGACAGTTAATACTAAAGTTCACTCATGTTGCCAATTATAATTCCAAGCTGTACAGTAGAATGTGAACATGTTGCACAAGTTTAAATTAAATATGGATAACAGAAATGTCTTTCATAGATGACGAGACAGTAAGCCCTTTCAAAGTTGTGTGAATGAAGATGCGCATCTTTCATATTAGTTTGAGTTGCAATTGCCTCTTCCACTTGTTGTGCAGTTCGCCAATGCTGTTGCCAATTCCAAGGATGCAGCTTCCAAAAACATCATCATCCTCCATCATTTCCTGCAACAAGTATTATATTGTTCTTGCTTAAGTCGGGCATATATAAAGAGGATTAATTGATGTTTTTCAGAGAACTACCTTAGAGATGCTCTGCTTCTGCATTTGGACGGTTTTCCTCTGGTAGCTTCTTCTTCGGCTCATCATTATCAGCTCACCTAGAGTTAGTGGATGCCTTACTTTAATGCTGCAATTGTTTTCACGAACTTGATTGTTATTAAGTGCTTTTGGAGGAACATGAGAACCTTCTTTTTCAGGGTTGCTGCAGTTCTGAAGAAAGCTTGTATTAGGTGATAACAGAGGGAAGAGCTTTTCCAGAAAAGCAGTCCCAACCAAGCTTGTAGTTCCAGTGGCATAACTCAGAACACTGCTGCCCGCTTCAGAAGTTGGTGAAAGAGGACTCTGTAGCTGGCTATGGTGTATGTCTGCTGTTGGAGAAGTTTGCTCCACAGGAACAGCACTTGAAATGTCCACAGTTGGTATGAAGCCATTAGCCAGGAGGGAAGAAGGGGCTGAACTGAAGGACTCATATATTGATTCAGAATCAGATGCCTCAACTTCTGATTCTGACATCTCATCTTCTTCATGACTACCATGCTGATCAATGTACGCGCCAATTCCAGCCCAGAAGTCATCTCCACCTTCATGCACAGCCCTAACAGTTGAAGGTAAGCCAACCATATTTTCGTGTGGAGATGTCTGTGAGAAGAAAGGAAGTGGTGTTCCTGGCTTTTCTTCCCATTCAAAGGGAACAGAAGCAATGAGCTTAACTGGGGGTGTAAACGTAAACGCACCACTAGTAGTAGTCGTAGCTACAGGCTTTGGTTTCCAATCCTTTATCGGTATTCCTGGTCTTTCTTCCCAAATAAACGGAATAGAAATTTGTTGTCTCTCTTTCTTGCAGGTTGAATTCACAGAAGGGTTGTTTTCTGCCGTTGGAGCAACATATATTGTCATCTCCATTTTTTCGTTATTAGCCGAGGGAACAACACACACAACACATACATATATATAGCAGAGAGTAAGTGGGTTAGAGGAGTTTGCAACTAAACCAACATGCCAACCGCACCATTTCTGCAAAGAAAGGTTAGGCAAACGTACTGTCTGTTATTGATTATAATATATTAATATGAAGATATATCCCTTACCTAAGCACTCGTGTGAGAAGAATTCTTTGACTGAACATTTTTGGGCAAATTCTTTTTGTTGAAGAAGCGTGGTGTCATAGCCAATTGAAGGATTGGTCAACAAACTTGATATGCCTTACCAAACTACTTGAAACTTTTTGGTAAAATTTAGGCTGGGTAGTGGGTTCAATGTTCACTAGTAGTTTATTAGTGCTCTACGAACTACTACAATGGAAAAATCCTTGGAAGCCCTCTCTTCAAGTTTGATCAATTTTCTATACTTTTCACCACTAAAGGATATTTGGTTCGTGGTTAGAATTATGCATTATTAGAAATGTCAGGACTAGTTATATCGAATTTAGTTATGCTTTGTTGATGGTTAGTTAGTTATTCCATATTTTTTAAACATATTATTTTCAAAAAACATTATTTTTTAAAAAATATATAATGCTATATTACTTCAAATTTGGAAAAGATTAAGAAATGAAATATGTTCTATTTTATTAGGATTTTTTTATCGTTATCCAAATGAAAGTCAATGATGGAATTATTATGATCTTATATATATGACCTACATTGTGAGTTAAAAAGGTATGAAGTTATTCTATTTTAATTGTTAAAATAGGATTAAGAAGAGAACTATTATTTTCTACTTATTTATTAGTTAAAGTGATTTATAAAAATTGAGTTCTTTAATAGTAATAATTTTGTTAGGAAAAGAATATGTATTAAAAAAAAAAACTACTATATTTATTAGGAAAAGGGCATTTTGACTCATTAAGTAATAATAAAGATATTTTTAAATGAACTATTGATGAAGGGGCATTTTAAAATCAAACTATTAACTGAAGATATTATTATTCAATTTCAGATGGTTTACAAAAACATTTTGATCCTTATCCATTGTTTTATTCTATTTTATAATAAGATTTTCTTGAATATGTTAAGTGGACTAACTAATTAAGACTTCACACTCAATGTCCACGTTCTCATTATTAATCACCAAGATTTTGATTTGCAGCATTGGATTGATTTAGCTACTATGTAATGGCGACATAATTATTTTTGATAACATAAACAGGTAATTATACCATGATCTAAAGGGTCTGTGGCATGTAAAAAAAAAATTATTTACTAAATAATTATTCTAAAAAAGACGATCAAAGAAAATTTCACTTAAAAGAATGAGACAATTTCATAAATATACAATAAAGTAATTTTATTTGTATCCAGTATAGCTAAATTTTCATTTACATAAAATAACCAAAATTACCAATACACGTATGGGCATAAAAAATTACTTTCAACAAAATGACTATATGTATATACAATGTATCTGATACTCTATAATATGTATATTCGTGTATAGATGATGAATAACTATATAATAGAAATGTATATACATTTATACACATTGTTGATTCAATCAAGTATATATTGCAGATCGATTTTTATTTCAATTCCAACCAACTCAAATCTTCTCTAAGCAATTCTCAATATTTTAAATCTTTTGATGATATATTATTTACTCAAAACGATTAACTTGTGACATCAATATTGAAAATTTGAGTTTCAATGATTTTCAATGGCGGACTTCAGTGGTCATCAACTCAAATCTTCCTCAAACCAATTCAAAATTTTTAGTAATTAACTTCTCTTAATGTAGCAATTCATATATTATTCACTCAAAATAAATTTTAAAAATCGATTCACGTTTTCCTCCCCTATTTTTCTTCAATGAAGAAAATAGTAGTACTATATTCTAATAATGATGCCCAAAATAGAAACAGAATAAGAAGGAACAATTAAGGGAGTTGGAAGAAAGCAAATCATGATTCAATTCTTAGCTAGTTATTTTCTCATGTGTATGGTGAGTAATTAAAAAGGAGTTGGAAATTTCTTAAGATGGTTAATGTGTTGAAATTATGATAGTCAAATGACTAATTGAAGTAAAAAACGAAAATTGGACTAATTTGGGTTAGTAAACGTGACCCACCCAATGGTCATTTTCTTTACGGTAACTTGTAAAAATTCCCCAAGTTTATGAATTAATTACTTAGATATAAGATATATGTTAGTAGTTTGTAATATTATAAATCTTATCAATTTTGGACTTCAAATATATGTATTAGACATATCTAGTATTATTACTTAAGGCAATATATACTCCCCCTGTCCCTATTTAATACTTGTCCATATTTCCTCTTTTAGTTGTCCCTATTTATATGTTCATTTTGACAAATCAAGAAAATATAAATTTTTTTTCCTCTTATACCCTCATTTAATCTTCTTGAATTTTTGTAAGTTTTTATTCATTCTTTTTGAAATCATAATTAATACGGGTAAAAGGGTAACTTCACTATGCTAATCATTGTTGTCTTAATAAGTGTGTCATTTCTAAAGTGGACAAGTAAATAGGACAGAGAGAGTATAAGATTGTTATACTCAAATGTTAAAAAAGCTTCTAATTAATTAGTGAGATAATATATAATAATTGATTAATTTCAAACTAGAAGATAAATTAATAAAAATAGTAGGAATATTTGTCCAATTAGGTAACTTTTTTCTTTCTTAAAAATATCCTTAATAGAGCGGCCCAAATCGGCTAATCAAATTTCCAAATATGAATTTTAGGGAACTCCTACTTTGATTATTATTTGGATTCCATAAAAGTTTCCTTAATTATAAGTAATTACAACCCCAAATACATCATTATATATACACCCATCACTACGACTAATAAGTTGCATATAACACATTATAACCAAATAATTAAGAAGAAAAAATGCCTTCTTGTGACAAAACAGAAAACCCAACTTTATGCCCAAGGAATTGTGGTTCCTATGCAAATTCAAGAAATCACGATCCCTATGATGAAATATATTTATTCCACAAGATGTTTTCTCTAACTATTAAAACCGGAAAAGATGATTTGATGATGAAGCCACAAAGATGCATGGTTTGCAGGAAGAAGGTGGGATTACTAGGGTTCAATTGTAAGTGCGATGAAATATTTTGCGAGATTCATAGGTATCCAGAAGAACATGCATGCACTTCCAATTTCAAGTCCAAAGGACGTGCGGTTTTGGCCAAGGAAAATCCACTATGCAAAGCTGATAAACTTGAGAATAGGATTTAAATCACTATTATTGATTATGTATCAAGTTTGTTATTAATATAGTATCAAATAGTGTAAAATTGCACTATTGTTTCTTAATGTAATGTATACTATCGTTAAGTATAAGGTACATAAATTTAAGCCACAATGTTCAATTTTTTCCTCCTTAATTTATTTTCCATCTCTCAATATATATACTTGACCATCCCAAATTGGACGTATAATTAGGGTTAATGTGTATTCATCTGATGAAAGACGATACAAGTCCATGATAACTTCCTTCGTTAATCTTGTCAACTTATATTATTTTGAGATGTTCAACAATACTTAATCATATTTATAAAATCAATAAATAATTTACAATTTTATTTCTATTTTACCTTTGCTAATAATTACTATGCAATTTTAAATGTTTATATAACTTATACTCTTTTTATTCCATATTAATTAACTGAATTTGTGATGTAATGCACACTTATTGAAAAAAAATTAGAGGACATAACTTAAATCATATTTCCACTATTGTGAAATCATAATATCAAATTTCATCACAGGAAAGGGCAAATAAGGAAAAAAATTCAAATATCAATCTTAAACTTTAAACAATTCAATTATTTTAAACAATGAAAAAATTTAAAAATTTAGTTAATATGAAATAGAGGGAGTATTTGATAAGAATGATTGATAAAATTACCCAATTATTTACTATTTTTTATTTCCTAAGTCAAATCAATAGAAAACGACTATTATTATTGGACAGAAGAAAATATTTTTAAATTATACACCATTTATATTTGAAAGTTACATAAATGATACTGTAGGAAAATATTCTCTTGTAACAAAGAAATTAGAAAATAATGAAATATTTAGTAAAAACAAATAAAGAGTGCTAGGTTTGATTGAAACCATTTTATCATATCTAATTTATAATCAATTTAATTTACATTGAATGTATAGAGATTTTCTCTCACTAATGATATAACTTAACCTACCATAATCAATTGCACAAATATAAGCGATTTGAGAATCGCAATTCAAGAATAACGGAAGCTCAATTTTTTAAACTTCAATTATTTCACTTAAAATCTGATATATATGATTAATTAGTGAGATAATATGTAGTTAAATTAAAAGTTAAATTAATAAAATAAGTACTCTATTTGTTCTTTTTTATTTGTCATGTTACGCTTTCGAAAGTCAATTTGACTAATTTTCAAAGTTAAATTAGATTACATTAATTCGATATTTTAAATAAAAAATTTAGATATTCAAAAACTATACGAAAAGTATTATACATTGCAATTTTTTGCATATCAATATGAAGAAAAAATATATCGTAAAATGTTAGTCAATCTTTTTATAGTTTAACTCTAAAAATAGAAAGTATGACAATTAATAATGAACGTAGAGAGTAGTAATATTTGTCTAATTAGGTAACTTTTTTTTCTTTCTTAAAATATCCTTAACAGAAGGCGGAAGTTAGTATAGAGCTGCCCAAATCGACTAATCAAATTTCCAAATATGAATATTAGGGAACTCCTAGTTTGATTATTAATTATTTGGATTCCATAAATTTTTTCTCTATATATAAAGTAATTATAACCCCAAATACATCATTATATATTAATACACCCATCACTACCCACTAATAAGTTGCATAAAAACACATTATAACCAAATAATTAAGAAGAAAAAATGCCTTCTTGTGACAAAACAGAAAACCCAACTTTATGCCCAAGGAATTGTGGTTCCTATGCAAATTCGAGAAATCATGATTCCTATGATGAAATATATTTATTCCACAAGATGTTTTCTCTTACTATTAAAACCGGAAAAGATGATTTGATGATGAAACCACAAAGATGCATAGTTTGCAGGAAAAAGGTGAAATTACTAGGGTTCAATTGTAAGTGCGACGAAATAATTTGCGAGACTCATAGGTATTCAGAAGAACATGCATGTACTTTTAATTTCAAGTCTAGAGGACGTGCGATTTTGGCTAAGGAAAATCCACTATGCAAAGCTGATAAACTTGAGAATAGGATTTAAATCACTATTATTGATTATGTACCAAGTTTTTTTTATTAATATATATAGTACCTAATAGTGTAATATTGCACTTCCGTTTCTATTAATGTCATGTATACTATTGTTGAGAACAAGATAATAAATTTAAACCACAACCTTCAATTTTTTCCGCCTTAATATATTTTAATTTATTTCCAAAATTAGATATATAACTAAAGTTAATGTGTATGTGTCTGATATGAAAAACGAAACAGAAGATGATTAATTTATAAGCATAATTTGAACTAAAATGATATATACACACCATTTATTAGATGACAAAAGATATATATGTACGATTTTATTACGAAAGGTATATAATCGTAAAGTTGAGGAATATATTTGTCACTTTGTCCTTAAAAAATCAGCCAAACATCACACAATGTTCAAAATTTATTGCAATACATAATAATATTATGATAAATTTGTAATACGTATTAAAAGTAAGTCATACATGCAATATATCATATTTTAAGTGTTTTAAAATATATTATGCTTATTTGGTAAGAAATAGACATAACTATTAAAAGTGTATTCAAGTGTGTAATTAGTGTATTATCTATCAATAAAATTTGTATGATATATATTTTATAAATTATTCTTTATAATCCAAATTAAAATTATATTATAAGTGTCCAATGAAAAAAATATTATTACAATAAATAATTAATTTTTTCTTAATATAACATATCTATTAGGCAAGTTTCTAAATTAATATCCCAAACCAAAACCAAACAGAATCCGGAGAGAGATAGTCACTATTCACTATCTTTGTTTGTTATTGATAATATATTCCTAAAATATTTGGAATACTAATTTTGAAGAAATTGATAGGAAATAATAAAATTTAAAGAGTATTTTCAAAATTAGAAATTAAAACAAGTAGAAATATAGAATCAGAAACAGATAGAGATAATTTACAAAAAATTGTTTCGAAAAAGAAAATCGAGAAAACTGAATGCACAATGTGTCTTTGAGGAAATTATCGTCTCAAGTATCCAAGATTAATGAAATATATTCTCTCGAGATAGAACGATCTTACTCACCGATGTATTGTACCTAAAATCACGGTATCAACGAACCACTCAAGTACAATTAATTTAGTAGCAGTAGAGGTCCAGAATTCATCGTTAAAAAATTAGAGGAAACCCTTCTATTTATAAACAACAAAAGATAGTGTAAGCAAATGATTATTGTGCCTTATCGAAAGGTCACAACCCTTTGAAAAGTCACAAATGTTTATTGTGCCTTCTCCGCTTAATTAATTCTTTTAATTATTTTTCGTCTCTCACCGCCCCACATTGAATGTATATATATATATATATATATATATATATATATATATATATATATATATAATTAGGGTTAATGATATGAAAAACAAAACAAGAAGATGATCAATTTATAATTTTTAAAATATACTCCATTTTTATTTGAAAGTTCCATGAATGATGTTGTGGGAAAATATCCTCCAGTGACAAAGAAATTAGAAAATAATGAAATATATTTGTGTTGTTCAAACTTCAAATATTTAAGTATGAAATTAGACTTAAAACTCTCTAACTGTAGACATACCTATGAAGTTTGAACCAAAACGATGTTGCCATATTTGTTGTGCAATAATGCTGAAGTTTTAGCCAAATGACTTAAATGCACAATTTTAAAAAAATAAAATATTGTGCTTATATTTTAAATAGCAACGTTAAAGTGGTTATTGGTGCAAATTTCCCGGATTATAATATGTTGGGGCCTGCGAAAATTATTTAATGTTTAGCCATAATTTATAAATAAAATAAAAATGGCCAAATGTTTTTTATGATGATCAAGTGATCAATTTAATTTAATTATATGTATTATTGCACAACAAATATGGCAACAATTTTATGTATTATTGCATAACAAATTGGATAAAAGGAATAAGAAAGAAACAACAATAGAAGTGATCAACGTAATGTAATTTTATTATGATCAAGTGATAAAAATAAGGGCAACTTTCACATATAGCAAATAAAAATTTTATATTTGTATGCTATAGCAAAGTTTGCATAATTGCGTTCCATAGCAAACATAGAAACTGTATAATTCGCTATACATATACAGTTGAAGCGAATTGTATAAAACGAAGTGTATAAAACGAGAAAGAGAAAGACACTTGGGCAGAGACTTGTATAAAATCGAAGTGTATAAAACGAATTGTATGATTATTAGTGTATAGAACGATTATATACAATTTGAATTTGTATAAAATGAGAAAGAGAGAAAGACAAAAGAGACTTGACAGGGAATATACAATTGAATCGAATTGATAAAACGAGAAAGAGAGAAATTAGATACAATTTGAAATTTGTATAAAACGAGAAAGAGAAAAAGGCAAAAGAAATTGGGCAGGGGAGTATTTTTATTGTATAATTATAAGTGTATAGGACGAAAATATATGTACTTGCATGTGTATATACAATTTTCTCACGCTTTATACAAACAGAAACGCAATTATACATTTCGCTTCTGTTTGTATAAGTGAGAAAGGCGAGGGTGGCGAGCAAGATTTGGGAGAGTGGCGAGCGAGATCTGGAAGAGGGGAGAGAGGGGAACAAAAATATATGTATTTATACAATTTCCTCTGCTTTATACAATTAGAAACAATTTTTATACACTTGTGTTTGTATAAAAAGTGAGGAAGCGAGCGAGAGATTGGAGGAGAGTGGCGAGCGAGATATTTGGAAGAGAGGAGCCTGGCAATTTTTTGCAAACGTTTGCTATGGAGCACAATTAAATCAAACCCTAGCTACTCTATTTATTTTAGGTTATTAGTTTGCTATTATATATAATTATCCCTAAAAATAATGCATATGTCATGTAATTATATCTTTAAATTTGAATTCCATAATTTAAAGAGTACTTCAGAACAAAGTATCTGAAATGAGGTGCTGACTAAACTTGCAATAATTTATAACTCGTGATTAAAGTTTAAATAGTAGCCCCCAAAATGGCTATTCATGCACCTCACCCAAATAGATTGTAGTTCTAGATCAATGATGTTGCCATGTAGTCGAATACTCTCAAATAAAATATTATTCTATATATCATATACATCTTCGAATATTATAAAAGGATGCGGTGCAGTGGATGAAGCTGCTTCTCTCCAGGTCTCGAATTCGAACTGTGGGTATGGAAAAATACTTGATAGTGCCCTCCCTAGAATGGTGCCCTACGCGGCGCAAATCCAAAATAGTTGACTTTCAATGCGAATACCGAACACCAATGTTAACCGTAATAGTTTAAGGAGATTTTTTACACTTTAATTTTTTTACGACATGTATCATCACTTAAAACTCTATGAAGTAGTTTTTGGAACGTGATATACTTACATATATAGCATCTATGTTTGCTACGAATTTTCAAAAATATCAAAGCATGTCATATATCTGCTCAAGGGGTATTTTAATATGAAGTAATGAAAATTCAAGGGGGATTTTGTAAACACCCAATAATTTAAATATGAAACTTGTAAAATGATGTTAGTTCAGAAATTTTTAACCTATTTAAAATTTATATAATTATTTTTAATAATTGTTTAGTCTATTTACAAGTGCGACATTAAACGCGAAATACGTGTAAAGTATTTTTCCATTGTCAACGTTTTCAAACTTAACAAGAGCTAGTGTGGATCTAGTTCAATACCAAATCATACCACATCAATTTGGCTTGTGTCATCAACCAAAGATTGTGAAAGCACAACACAAAAGAATCAATGGAGAAACTTAGAAAAAGATAAAAAGAAGGTGGATGTCACAATATCAAAATGCAATATCTCAACTATGTAATATATCTTGAAAATATTCTGATCCACCAACTCATAATATAAGGTGATGCATTAAAACCTAAAATGAAAAATACTAGGCAATTCAACAAGTGGGGTCACCCCACAATATAACAAGGCAATGTCTTTTAAGTTTTATTATGATAAGTCTCCTCCTCTCCCCAACAATATATGCAAATCACAAGTTGCTTGTTTCTATGATTTCCATGTAATAAATTTTCCAAAGGCCCTCAACTCTTTTATGTGCATATGCATTTGGACAGTGAAATACAACAATGGCCTACCTTTTGTACACAGGATATGGCTAACTCTTGTCCCAATTTTCATGCATGCACTTTACTTTGTTGCTCCCCCATTCACATTGAATTCCAATTGCTTAACACATACGCACTGACAATGTAAAGAATTTTGTTGCAATCAGACCAATCTCACTTGTTATAATCCGTCTTACTTTTCAAGTAACTAATGAACTTATTATATTTCAAATAATTTGATTTTACTTCTATCAATTTAATATTTCTTTCTTTTGCACCACATTAAATAATTCTTTCTATATATTTAGGGAAAATGCACAAGTACCCCCTTAACCTATGCCCGAAATCCCAGAGACACACTTATACTATATTAAGGTCCTATTACCCCCTGAACTTATTTTATAAGTAATTTTCTACCCTTTCTGGGCCTACGTTGCATTAACTTGGAAAAAAAGTCAATCAGCGTTGGGCCCACAAGATAGTGCCACGTAAGCCGAAAAGGGATAGCAAATTATTAATAAAATAAGTTCAAGGGGTAATAGGACCTTAGTATAGTTTAAGTGTGTCTCTGAGATTTCGGGCATAAATTAATGGGGTACTTGTGCATTATCCCATATATTTATGGCTAAAGATAAAAGATCGAAACAGACAAACAAAGTAAAGTGGGGTTAGAAAGAATTTAATGTAATCACAATTTGACCCCTAAAAAAAGATCATATGACACATGGAGGATCCAAAGTAGGAATTTGTTGTTTTAATTATAATCCTCCTACTCACCATAAATAAGGGACCACTTAATACTTATAGTCTATTACCAATCATATCATCAACCAACTTATTTGTGGTTTATCTTCAAGTATTCTTTTAATTATAATGTAAGTTAAACAATATTTTCTCAGATTTGTAATCTTGGACCTAAATTCCATGTGATACCACAATAATAGCAGATACAAGAATATGTCCACATGCCTGCAAAATTACAAATTTATTCATACAAAACAACATCTCCAATCTCAATGAACTTGAAATTTTTGACTCAAATCTTATAGTAATAGTCTACAATTGATATGATACAATATACAGTTTTGTGTTAAAAACAAAACAGACCTTCCATCTAACAAGCCTTCAAATTATATAATCTATTAATTAAAACAAAGAAGAAAAAACTTAGAACAAACAAGAAAAGACTAATTACTTGAATGCTTCAAATTCAAGAAGTTGTTGAAGTTGGTACACTCAAACAAGGCCTTAGCATTCATTTCTCTTTCAAACCTCCAAATATAGTTTAGACCAACTAACAGCTCTGTTATGGCAGCTTCAGTCTTTTCTTGATTTGCAAAATACAAAGTTTGCAGCAAAAGGACATTAGTTTTTGGAACTAAGTTTTGTTGTTCAAAGCTCCTTTCACTTTGCCATTTGATCATGTTATGTGCCAATGGTGACAACCATCCTAAAATCTTTTGTAGAGCATCTTTCCATTCACCAGCAAGAACTGGATCACTAGCTGAAAATCCAACTCCTTTTAGTCTTGATCTTAATGATGATCGAACGCTATTTGGTAACATGGAGTATAAATCATCTCTAGCATCAACTCCAACTAGTTGTGGTGATCTTATCATTTTTTCCATAACAATGATCAGATTAGCATAATGTAGAGCAAGTGCAGCCGCGCCTAAAGTACTCGTTGGTGGTTTAAGTACCTTAGTATTTGATTCGAAAAATTCATGATCTGAGACTTTGAGTATAGGGGGATTGTTCATCAATGGACCAGAGACGAAATTGCATGTGTTGTGATTTTCTGAAGGATAAACAGTGGCTGAAGCAGAGAGACTACGTGGGAGTGAATTTGGATAGCCATGATTGATACCAAAAACAAGCTTGATCCTTGCTAGTGTAGTGAAAATGGATCGAGCTAACAATGATGTAACTGTATCGAAGCTACGACACCATAAAGATCGCTCTTTTAGATACTTAACTTCTTGTTTCTGCCACAGATACTTCTGTCGTAGCTCAAGTATCTTCTGTTCTTTGATTGAAATGTCAGAATCTTTGAAATGGGAATTTGAATTCGAAGCTTTCTTTAAACTATTCTCAAGTACTGAAAGCTCATCCATTTGTCGATGAAGCAGAGCAGTTGTAGTGACAAACTGATCCATTTTCTTGATTTTTAACTCCATATCTTTCAAACTAAGAACCCAATTATAAGGATCACGACCCGCATTTGCGAATTCAGTAAAGAATCGATCAAAGCTTCTGAGATGTGAATCTTCACATCTCTTACTGATTCTTGACAAAGATTTCGCAACCAGCCTTAGATTCTCCACAATCTCCGCACAAGCAAGGCCTAAAAGAAAAGCATCATCGTTTGAGACAATTTTACGAACACCTTCTATGCATATGGACTCATTACGAATTCTTATCATGTTTTTGTCAGATAAAAATTGCCATAAATGGAGTAGCTTTGACATCAATCCAGAGATCTCAAATGCTAAAACCCCAACACTTGATTTCTTGATCACTGCCGTCTTTGCACGTGGCGCACCGGCTGATCTTACTGTAACAAAACTGTGTGCTATCGTTTTTTTCACCTTATTCAACCATGTTTCCAGCGCCATGATTAAGAATCTGAGAAAGAATTGAATAATGTGAAAATGGGTTTTTGAGTAAAGAAGAAGAAGATTGATTGATGAGTTTAATGAGAAAAATTTGAGAGAAAAAAACAAAGAGAAAGAAACAGAGAGAGAGAGAGGATTAGATTTAGAAGAAGGGAGAAATAATTGGAGAATGGAGGTTACAGAGATGAAGATAAAAGCTAAGTGGTTTGAGGGCTCGTGGGATGTTTACAAATAGTCACATAACACACCAGACATAATTTCATGAGATTCTATCGAAATTTTATTTGGTTAGAATTTTAAGAGATAATTCTATTTTAACTGCTTATTTATAGGCATCTTGAATATTTCATAGATCAGATCAAACGTGACCTAACAATCATTTATTCAAAAAATACGTCATTAATAACATTTGATAAATCTTAAAAATTAAAATTAAGGCATAAATAGATTTATACTTATTATTTTATTAATAAAATTATATTTTTTGATATTTTATCTATGATTGTAATTTATTTATTTTTTGACGCTTTAAAATTTATTTATTGAAAAAATTATGGTATTGATTGAATAAAAACACTGTATAGTCCCAGATTTAATGACCAAGCGTGGTTTAAATTACTAAGCAAAAGGGTAATTTGTCTCTTTCAAGTTGATGTACACTTGCTATCCAATGGTAGTGGTATATTCATTACTCTTCCTTTTCCAAGTATAAAGTAAAATATATTCTATTAGTATATATCATATGATTCTTATACTAAACTAGTTTCGTTATGGTATAATGGTGAGATTACTTTATTATTAATTAGATATAGGGAACATCGATTTTAAGTAGACTTTGATTCAGATTTAGTCGAGGTTTTAATGTTGATTTCAAATATCGAATGAAAAACTAAAAAAGACATATTATAGGACTTATATTAAAAATATATAAGTTTTCTTTTACGTGTGCATTTTAATAAATTAGTTAACAAAAGTCAAGTAATATAAAACGAGAGACGGAGGAAGTATTTGATCTACTTTCGATATAAAATTCAAAGGTTGATCGCTTAAATTCCGCTTTAGATATTCAATTTGAATTTGGAGATTATGTGTGTCTAACATAAGTCAGGAAAGGGTAACTTTTATTTTGCAGTATGTTTGGCTACAACATGAACACACAAGTACTACCTTTTTTTTCCCACTGAAAAATGTTTGTTCTTTTTTTAATATTATTTTTCAAACTCGCTGTTAAATATTCATATTGAAGTTTAGATTAGTTTGAATTCGTGTTGAAAAATTCCATATTCAAAATTAATGCTTTCTAACAAAGTTGATATGAATTTGAAATCTCAGATTAAGAATGAAAAATTATTTATTACTCAACCACGATCGTTATTGATAGCTATGTTTGTTGTAACAATATATGAGTTGGGGGTGCTATCATTTCATTTTTTAACTTTTACTTTCTGTACTACACATTCTTCTTCTAAAGGGGGTGTGGTCACACTCAAAACATCTTCTATTATTTTTTTTTTATTTTTTTATTTTATTTTGTCGGGTTTTAGTTTCACTGGTAAATCATTGTGAAGGACATTCACTGAGCCCACTCAGGTCTATTTTTTTAAAATTATTATTATATTTTTGGCCACATTTTTTTGTTTTAAAAAAAGTCAAGGGAGTAGTTAGCACTTTAATGTTTTTTTTCTTTTAAAGCTTTCTGAAATTAATGTCTTATTATTTTTGGATTCGATTTCAATTTATATATCATATCTCACATCGGCGATCAAGATGATAATCATGCTCCTCTTTCATTTTATTGTAATTGTTTAATTTTGATTTCATACGCACTTTAAGAAAAAAAAATGTATTTTAATTTTGTAATTTTAAATATATTAGGTGAAAAGTTAGGACTAAAGAATCGTCAAAAAGAAAAAGTGACAGACGAATTAAAAAAGAAATTCAACAAATAAATTGAAATGGAAAGGATAATATATTTATTAAAACAAACTATTTGGAGATGCATTAAAAATTGAAAAGAAAGAAAAAAATTTATATAAGGAGTATTTAGATTTCTAAATTTTAAAGTTTAGGTAATGTATCGTGGTAAGTTAATAATAGGTCATGAACATATGAAATACTATGGAGAAGAAATTTTTATAAAAATGATTATAAGGATCACATTTTATAATGTGTGGTTAATATATATAAAATTGTCATTTTCAGGACACAAAAAATCCATAAATCAATTCAAGAATTAGACTATATGTTTGTCAACAAAATGAATTTTGGATCAAATTCAGTCATAAAATCTAGCTTATGAAGTAAAGATTTTTAAAGATTATAATATAAATAAATTATCAAATTTTCTTCATCTCCACCGATGTTGGACTGATCAATACCTTCTCGCATACCCAAGAGTAAATCTCTAGAGCAGGAACAATATAATATGAAAGTTTATTATTTAATATATAATAAATTGAGATAAATTTAGCTCTAGTTTATATACGTACCAGCTTCCGTGGCGGAACTAGAACTTTTACTAAGGGGGTTCAAAATCGGAAGAAATAAGCACACGAACTAATTGAAAGAAATTTGACATATATTATATATACATAAAAAACAAAATTTAACCATGCATAAATAGTATAATATTTCGCCAAAAAAAATTCGAATGAACCCCTAACTATAAGGTGGCTCCGTCCCTGACCATCTTAATAACATAAATTGAGATGAATATATATCATCAAATGTAAGGAAAAATGATTATTCCTTACTTCTCAGTAATCGTATGCACTCTTGCTTTGATTTCTTCATTTTTCATGTCGATTTTCGTTGTTAATCTTCCTAAAGAATGGAAATGGTGTAATTCTGCAAGCAAGGGTGTTCAAAGGAAACTGCAAACCACATTAACTTAATGAATCGAATCAAATGGGGGAAACTTGACTAGTAATTATTTGACTAGTTTAATATTGAAAAGAAAAACTCGGTCATAATTGATATGATTTGATTTTTAATTTTAAAAAAATCAAAATCAAATCAACATTATATTTGTACAAAGTATATATATATTTTATACCTTATAATGTTCATTACAATTTTAAGAAAAATAAAGATGATGATAAGGATCGTATTGAAAATCCAACAAAATAGACATATAAGCGATGATTTAAGAGTGCTCTACTAAATCTGATCTTCAATTTTACTCATCTCCATCGATGTTAGACTGATCAATACCTTCTAACATGCTCAAGGGTAAATTCCTAGAGCAGAAATATTATAATATGAAAATTTATTATTTCATATATAATAAATCGAAATGGACTTAGCTCAAGTTTATATACGTATCACTTTCATAACATAAATTGAGATGAATATATATACTATTAGATGTAGGGTAAAATGATTATTTCTTACTTTTCAATATATCGTATGAACTCTTGCTTTGATTTCTTCATTTTTCATGTCAATTTCCGATGTTAATCTTTCTAAAGAATAAAAATTGGTGTAACAATGCAAACAAAAGTGTTCAAAAGAAACCGACAAACCACATTAAATTAATAAATCGAATCAAATGAGGGAAAAGATCGACTAGTGATATTGTTTGACTAGGTTGATATGTTGAAAAGAAAAATTCGATCATATTTTATTTTTAAAAAATCAAATCAATATTATATTTGTACAAATCTTATAAATATGTTTTATACCTTAAAATATTCATTATCATGTGAGAAAAATAAAGATAATAATAATTAATAAAAGATAATATTAAAAACCCAACAAAATAGACATATACTCAATGAATTAAGAGTACTCAATTAATTATCCAAAAATAAGATAAAGAAAATTCAATCTCCGAAAGACATGTCTACGATCGTGCCTAGTTGAGCCGTTCATCGAGTTGCTATCTGAGACCTTGTAATAAGTAATTGTTAAATTTTTTCATAATCTATATTTCTTAGTCTATTATTTCAAATTTAAACTTATATTATTTTTATTGTATACAATAATCTTTATATAATTAGAGTCCATACACATTTAGTAACTCACATAAATCTCAAATCAAACATATTTATTTTTATTATCTCTTATTAATATTTAATAACACTTTTTTTTTATAAGCTTCATTATTTTATTATTGATGACATAATGTTTTAGCATAATGTCATGAATTGCTTTACTTTTATTTAATTTTTCTTGGAAACGACGCTCCCCTACTCCTATAAAGGCCGGCGGAAGGAATGCTCTGCTCATCTTTCTTACGGCTCGTTACGCATCGCTCGTTCACCCCTTCTGCTTCTTCCATTAAAAAAAAGGTAGCCATAAAATTAAATACAACTCTTATTTATTTGATTTATATAAATTTACAAAAATTAGTATATTTAATATGATAAATGAAAAGTTGTACACCCCTAACTAACTACAAAGCAATGAGTAGTGACATATTTTCTTTGGTGCACGGGGGCCTTTAAGTTTGACCAAAAATAATGGCAAATACAATATATTATTAAGTGATTAATTGTAAAATTGTGATGAACAAGTGGAGAATGTGTTGTTGAGATATATGGGAACATATATTATTACTTCATCCTCAACAGAAGCATGCATTATAGATTCTGAAAAATAATATCAAATATCAATAATAAAATTCGAAAATAATTATATAATCACATTATTTGATTATAAGATAATTATATTATAAGTATTAGTACTTTACAATCAAGGATAACAATATAAGTAATATGTTATCATATGTTAAAATTTATCGACAAATGCAAAAAGTATATAAAATATCAGTATAAATAATTTATAGAAAAAAATCGCCATCATATTAAAAATATATTCGTGATCGTATACTTTTATTTTATTAAATTAAAAAAATAGACCACTACGTTCACCTATGTTTGGACAATGATAATCATTCACATCACGTATTGGGTTGATAAAATAAAATAAATGGATTTATGTAGTTACATTCTTTTAATATAAGTAGAACTTAATTATATATTTTAATAAATACATGTATGTATATATATATATATATATATATATATATATATATCAGTCTAGACTCGTGGTATAAAGAAATTAAAGTCTAGATTGATGGGCTATAATTAAGTTAATTATTTGCATTTTGATTAATTGCCTACCATTTGAAAAACAGTAAATAAGATGCTTGCTTTCTTTGTCGGTTAATTAATAGATGTGCATCTTACATTTCCATGTCTTGATTTGAGTAATTAAGGGGATTAATTTTCTAATCTTGTATTAGAATATTTATAAGGAAAAATGCACGAGTATTCTCAATCTATACTCGAAATCTCAGAGACACATTTATACTATACTAAGATTCTATACTATTACCTCCCTCAACTTATTTTATAAATAATTTTTTACCCCTTTTCGGCCTACGTGACACTATTTTGTGGGCCCAACGCGTGTTGACATTTTTCTTCAAGCTAGTGCCACGTAGGTCGAAAAGGGATAGAAAATTATTTATAAAATAAGCTCAGTGGGATAATGAGTCCTTAGTATAGTATAAGTGTGTCTCTGGGATTTTGAGTATAGATTGGGGGTACTTATGTATTTTCCCTATTTATAATGATAAATAATGTAAATTACAAAAACATATATTGTTTAGAACAGTGATCTATTCAACTCATTCTATTCTGGAAGTTAACATAATTTTGTACTGGAGTAGGAAGAAACAAGGAAGGTGGAGGTATTTATTCAGATTCTATACATGTATTAAAAGATTCACTATATATATGAATATGATTTTGAATTCAATAAAAAAAAAAAAAATTGTGAATTCAATAACTTCCCCCCTTTCAAAGTATTTGTAGTAACTTCCAAAAATAGTTACTGTATCTTAAATTATTAATTATATCAGAATTCAGAAGTTCAAGATATTTTTTTTTTATCCTTGGTAATAATTATTCTTGAAAATTGCATATAACTTATTAGAGTAAACATTCGATAAATAGAGATTATATCTTAAAATATGAATAAGGATAAAATAAGCAGAACTCTTTTTAAAATTAGTTAAATAACTTTTAAAAAAGCGTAACATGACAAATAAAAGTGAAGAAATGAGTAATAAATTAAGAATTATTTTTTAGTATTAGTACATAACTACACAAAGAAATAAAGTCCATAGGCCAAATCATTGAATAAAAGGAGTATAACCTCATCTCAGTTTACGTGTGTGGTACATTTTGAATTTTATGAGTCAATTAATATTTTTCTATTGTAAATTTTTAATTTATTAATTAATAACTCCTACCATTTCTATAGTAATATTTTTTTTTTTATATAATTTTATTTTTAAAAAAAAGCAACTTGAAAATTACGTTAAATAAATTACTGTCAAAATTCTGCATGTAAAATTGGGAGAAATTTGGAAATAGATAAGTAATTTATTTAATATTTTCTGTAATTACTTTATTTTTCTTGTCATTTGTTTTTCATTTTCGTCTCCTTTTTCTCTTTTTTTTTTTTGTATTGCTTCATTTATATTTTCTCTATCATTGATTCTTCAGGTACAACTTCGAATGGCGAATATGATCAATTTGAGTGTTGATTTCCTCTTGCCGACTTTGGTTCAAATTTCGAGTTCTATTTTTATTTTAGATTTTTAAGATGCACTACGAATACTATGCTTAAATTGGCAAAAGTATTGCTAGGTGGTTTTGATACTCAGTGTACAACGCCAATAATATTAACTAATACTTGTATTAGTAATGCAGTATTAGTTAATCGGGACGGACAAATAAGATCTTAATCATGCCTAATAATGCATTGCATTAAAATAATGTGCATTGCAATGATCTAGATTTCACGATACTATAATACACTAATAAAATTAGTTTAAACATATATTAAAAGAGACATATCAGACAAGGCACTAATGATGACACAAAATTAATGTATGCATTATTTTTTCTAATAACTTTTATCAAACGATCACTTAGAAAGTAAAATCCTTATAACCTTATAAAATATCAAAGAAAGAGGGAGAGGACTTATCCCCACGAAATATGTTTAAAATTATTGTAAGAATAAACATATAATCGATTAATAAATGAAATGATGAGCTATGAATGTTATAATAAAAAGATAATATTGATTATCTATTTGGAACAAAATACTAAATTAATAAACGATAACCGGCCATATCACCAACTAGCTAGCTTTTGGAACCTCGTATGTAAAGGGAGTATTCAACAGATTAGTATAAATTAGTACCATGAAATTAAAAATTGGCATTAAATGATTGGTTTCAAAATACCTTATTTTAATCCCATTATCTAGAGAGTTGAAGCAGAGAGAGGGAAGAAGTGCATTTGACACCATGAAAGCAAACACAAATATATATAAAAGACAAATTATAAAGTCTGAATTAATAGAAAGTGGTAAGTATTTTTTACATCTCCCAATAGTTGTCTTTTGGGATAGAGTCAATTTTAAATATAATTATTGCAACAACGCTTGCAAGTGTATTCACAATTTTTAGAGTCACGTCAAAGGAGTCTATTGTGGTGATTCATTCCGTAATTTGAGGAATACAGTATACGTGAAGTTAGATGAAAATGATGAGAATCTGCCATAGATTAAGATGTTTTTTACCAATCGTAAGGTATGAATCTATACGTGACAATATCTCTCAGTCTTCGATTCAACTTAATGAGATTCATAGGTATTATCAGTGCAGTAATATTTTAGATTACGTTGATAAATGAACAATCCATCCACTTGGCTGCTTCTGCTCTCTATTGATTGCCATTACGCTATAATCCTACTGTTATTCTTGTGTCCTTTTCGGCTTTTCGTCCAACACTTCATTTCCTCTTTATTTAGTTGCGGTTCACTCTCCCCAAAAAACATCTTCTTTCAATAATAATACTACATGTTTATAATATAATATATATTACTACCATGTTTTCATCTCATTCCTATTATCACACAAAGAAGAAGTTCCTTTATAGTATTGTATTCTTTCTTCTACAAATAAATAATTAATGTGAAAGATGGTTTATTGAGGAATACGTGGGACACCTTGTATGATAGAATATAATGAGTAAACATGTCATGGACAACATTTATTGTCACTTTTATGACTATTAATTGTCACATACATTTATATTTTAATTTTAGATATTAAAATGCAGAATAACACTTAGGTATATATGGTTATTTATTTAATATTATCTACGTAAGTCCGAGCACTTCTTTGTTTTCTCCGTCCGGGTTAAATCATACAACTTTATTTGCTTACTCTTGTGTTAATTAAAACCCAACTACTTACTTTAATTAAATGATCGTTTTTCGCGCGTGACGACTGCACTACATTTTTATTTATTTCTTGCCATGTAAAATGCGTATATAAAATGCATGGCTGGTGATGAATGCCATTGCTATGGCTCTGCTTGGAATGCCAACTATTTAATAATAACCTTTGGAAAGTTTGACTTATTCTAAGCTTGCATCATGTACATACTCATCCTCGTATACCGGCAACGATACATGATTACATTTCTTATGGCAATAGATGCAATAAATATGATTTAACATTAACGCGAGATATAGTGCCACTATGATCCTTTTACTTTGGTGTGCACAAGTAGACCACTTTAAGCTTTATAAATGAGTAATAGACATGTTTCGCTCCCTACATGGCACCTAACATAACAATTTTGTGTCCTTACCCATCGCGGGCGTGCCTAGATCCCCCCGTCATGTATTGGTCAGACCACAATGTAGAGACAACTTGTGTCTACTTGTGTACCGATCCCTAATACCCACAGTTTTAAGTGTTTACTTGTGGCAGGGCCCCATTCAAGTTGAAAATGGGCCATCCGTTATTGTCTTCGCCGAAACCATGTTAAGGATCATGCCTGCTTACTCGTATATATACTTTCTACAATTTTAATTATCTTTACAAAACAATCCATATCAGTGCCTTTTATAATTCATCGATACAACCGTTCAACTAAGGGTGGCGAGGATTGATCAATGATTAATAAAACTAAGAATTCATGGATAAAGTTTAAACTATAAATCCTAGAAAAGGACCCGAAAAAAATTTGACTCTGATCTAATCTGTCTAGTACTAATTGAAGACACTATTATAATTATTATATTTTCATCAAACACGTTACTCCACTCTACAATTTATTCTTGGAAAGAAAACTCAATCCAAAAAGTAATAGAATGACACAAAACACTAGGCTTTATTAATATTTTCCACCGCATCTATAGACATTAATTTTATCATAAAATCTATTAGCTTAACCACTTTAGTATCTTTTGTAATGAAATTGTCAGAATCAACTGCTACTAAAGTTTGAAAAATTGGTTTCGTGTAATTGTGTGAAAATAAAGATTTGATTTGAAATGAAATAGTCATATCAATAGAATTTAGTTGTCAAATAACAATATGTAAGGGAATTGTGTTAATGTAAGTTGACCTTTGTGTTGAGATGTAACGTGCTTATATGCATCCATTGACATGTTCCTTGCGAGAACTCGATGAACGCACATTTACCATTCCGGAATATGAGCTAGCCACACATACTTCTGTTTATTTATGATATTTTTCCTATTTTATATTTATGACCGGTCAGAAGACCAAATCTCTAACGTCTAAACCAACCGTTCACGGCAAACTATTGGACTTTACCTTACATTGTTCATTTTCACAATCATGGCACCTCATATTCTTTATCACACACCTTTTATGACTTGTTACACTAAGGATCAACTCTGATACGATACCTCCCCATTTTGAAGAATAAGAGAACTGTATTAGGGTTTTGCGAAGGGTTTGGATGTATAGGGGTGGCGGGTACCAGTGGCGTAAGGGGGGAGAAAAACTGATAATCGAGTGCGAGCGACGCAAAAGTGACGGAGAATTCAATTGGATCGTGGCAAAAGTCAAGGCCACCTTGCATCCACATTACATATAACCGAGTTTCGCGATTTATTAAGCTCGTCACTGCTAAGTTCCTACCCGGCCGCTCGATCTCTTGGAAAATGTTATCTGCCAAGGCTGTCTACCTGTTAGAGCCAGACGCATTCCGCGCGTTGGCGACTAAGTTCCTAACCAGACTACCTGCTGGGGGCAGAGTGAGCTCCTACTGACACGGCGGAATGCGGCAACCGGCGGCGCCGCATGCCTTCGCTCTTAGCCCGATCGACTTACGTAGGCGTTCAGTCCATACCGCACACGGCTAGCTCGCGCACTGCTTTTCGAACCAAATACCATTCGAGGATGGCCAAATTTTGGGGGTGAATCAACGTTCCTCCTACTAGTTGAATTACTATGCGACACGTCATCACGTAAGGTAACCTAACCTTGTTCTCACGACGGTCCAAACCCACTCGCGTCCCCTATGGTGTTGCGAATGAACAAAAACCACCAGCTATGAGCAAGCTGTTTATCACAATTGATAGAAAACGATATCGACAGCTGATCAAAAAAACTCAGCTGAACCTTGGCTGCCACATCAACACGAGTATATCCCTAGGGGAGTAACTTATTACTTAGAACTACCGTACACTGGCACATTCATTTCTGACATTTACTCGAGCTGACGTAACGAAGAGTTTTGCGCTTTCACCCCGATACTCCGGTCGCAATTCAATCCCAGCCCGTTTTTACCTCTGTGTCACGCACGATTTCTTGGATCTCTATTCTTAGACACTCTACTTTAATTCGCCTCAAGCCAAACTCCCACATACAACTGACCTAACCCACGTAACGGTGCCTACAATGCGGTGGCCGCGATGCCATAAGGCGCCCTCCGGACAAAGAAAGTCAAACGTGTAAGTAGGATGCTGCCGCGGCCCCACATTACTGATCCCGTTCCAATTACCTATGTCACACGAAAGGGGCTTAAGATGATCAAGCTCACATGATCTTACTTCCCGTGATATCTGTGAGCTCCCAGTATTCCCTGGTGTGTCGCTTGATGTTAATAATTGACCGCAGGGGATTCTTAACATTTCGCCGCATCATTAGAAGACGAGCTAAATATGCTCTTATAGGTCACCACAAAAGTTCACACGGCTGAGTTTTTACTACGCCGGACGGCGATTTGATTAATCTTTCGCACTGAGAATCATAGACTAGGTCGAAAACATCGCCAATCTGGAGTCGTAAACATCCGTGGACCAACGCAATGCTTAGAGTTTTAATATATAAAGTGTATTCCCTGTCCGACCACAAAGAGTGCTTTGACCGCCCGGGATATGCTTCAACCCGTATTTATCCACATTGCCTTCCCTAGTTCTTCACACGACCGGTCATTCCAGCGATCCGCACTCAAATGCAATCGGAGCACTCGAGCAAGTCTCTACCGAACAAACCACGGGTTTATCTGGGACATGATTCCGTCACTCAAGCCCAATATCCAATCCGTGCCCGAGAACTTAGTTCTTTCTAAGGACTCACATATTCTCTGTCTACTGGTCATGAATCCGAGCGTCACTGGGCTGATGCGGGAGTACGACCGGCGGGACCATCGGGCCTCTGTCTAACGATAACATAGAGCCTCCGTGAGTGAATGGAACCGGGACCCACAGCACAGAAGATCATTCTAGCACAACTGATTACCACCGACCCCTGACTGGCGCTCCAGGGACGAAAGCGTTAAATATCGAACTCATATATTGCACGTTCTCCGCGCGAGTTCAGCTCTAGATCCACTCAAATACGTTGACAGAAGCCTCTATCGACACGATACACGACTACCACTTACCCAGTCAGGGCGTGTCTGGACATCACCTCTAGCCACCCAATGGTGCACGCGCAGTATCCCGTCGTTCTTACGAGGCCAACTCAGACCTGAGGTGACGCCCAGGCACAATGAGGTCCATTGCTTCTGGGCATTCTTCCGCTTGTTCTTCCTGAGCCGTTACCATGCATTATCTCTTGATCTCACACTCCACATACCAGCACGAGCAAATACCTGAACCGACCTTGTTTATCCGCCCAGCCACGCCCTTGAGATGAGCAGCTCCTAAGTTTTGAACGCCGCCCTCATCTGCATCCACGGTGCACCGAGCACACCGCCCCGGGGCACTTCCGCGGACTCATCTCGTCCTCCACCACTTCAAGGGTCTCGTGAGCATTTGTGACACATCGTCCGTAGCGTCTGCGACTCTTCCAGCACTCCACATACACACACACGCTCTGCCGCGCTCCGCCCTCACCTCTTGAGCGCGTCTGCGCGTGCGTCTCGGACAGGCACCTGGTTACTCCACACGGCTCCCGGCCTCCCGCCCCACACGACTGGTCCGCACACCTGCCAACGGCGGCCCACCGGAGCTGATGTCACGACAACCCTACTACTACAGCCGCCGCAAGCGCGCCTCTCTCTAGGCGGCGCCTACGGCATTTGTTTTTGTGGGTGACTTTCACCGCCGTCCGGGTAGCCTGCCCGCTCGAGCTGGGTGCCCGCGACCTGCCATCCGCGACGAGCTCTGCGCCTTCCGCATGGACGATCGCTTGCGCGATGGTAGCTGCGTCCCACGTCAACGGCGTGCTGTCGTTTATTAAATTTCAATTAAATTTCGCCTGTTATTGACCCACCCGAACACCAACGGCACCTTCCAAACGCGCGGGCCCGCGGGCCGTCGCTGTGCCCCGGCGGCCCCTCCGTTGGCACTCCACTTTCTCTTGTGTTGCTCCTGTCACGTGTAAATATGACTCCATCATCTCGTATCACTCTCAACACGCTTCGGCGTGCACGCGGACCCTCCTGCATAGCCCTCACTCATCCATGTCTGTGACGCTGTCATCGGGTATACTCGCTTCCGTGGTCACGACGCCAAACATGAGAAGTCGTCTACGTGTTACCGGGTGTCAGCCGCAGTGGCTCCCACCGTCCCTCTCGGAAAGCCTGTGCAGCACAAACCATTGCCAGACTAATCCACGAACGTCTGTGACGGCGGCCACCACCGCAGAGCGACGGCGGGCCACGCGATCGAGACACACGGGTTTATGAGAGTACCCCCACTACTACATGACACAGCTGAGTAATTATACCTACTACGCGGAGCGCGCGACCGGCCAGTGTCTGCGCGGGGTTTCACAATCAGCCGTAGCCATTCTTATAGGGCTCGCCGCCCTTCCGTCCCTCCACACACGCACAGGTCCACACGTGAGACTCTCAGTCTCATTGCCTGCTCACATCCCGGCCCTCACACGCGCACTCGGTCTCATGCCTCTACATGTATGCTGCTGTCCACCAGCACTCTATTCAGTGTCCGGCCCGCCGATACTCACACACCGCCCCGACTCGTCGCGGGTGTGCAGTCGTGGGCCTTCCCAAGAACAACCCTGTCACGCGCCCCTATCCAGGTGGTAAGTCGGGGCCCTTAGCCCGCTTATGTACTGCTGTAGCCACAGTCCGTGCAAACGAACGGATGCTGAAGTGCTCTGTTCACAATATAGTCTGGGACGGAGACGTCCCAAGAGGTCGTCCCGTCGTGCTTAAGGCTCACGTATATGCGTTCCCTGCAGGAGGAATGCTCGCCGGGTCGCCCGCCCGCCGGGGCGCGTTGCGCGCGCAGGAAGTGCCGCCGGACAGTTTCAAGTGGGTCTCCTGCCATAACGCACAGATTCCTCAGCCCATAACATAGATGCCACACACGGCCGCACGCGTCGGCCGGATCCGCATGCAGTCCCCGCGCTTTCTTTCGTGGCGCACCGGAAGTGTGGTACCCTATGCTCCGCCTGTCCTATATTCGCTAGGCGCGAGACGTGGGTGTGGACTTCTGCGCGTGTCGCCCAGGCTACACGGCTCGCCGTACGGCGTCGAACGCAAACAAGAGCCGATATTCTCGATACGCCAAGACGGATGTCACCGGCATACTTCCAACTAGCAGCGCCGATGCCGCGTTGCTAGACGCCGAGCACCGAGTACCGGTCCGAGACGGCGATTGTGGTAGTCGCACGGACGCTGTGCGTTTCTCACCCGACGCCGCGCATACACGGGCCGTTGGGCAGGTGTTCCAGAGTGTCCCGGGCTCGGACGCGCGGGCACGTGGTGTACCCGCCGGCTGCGCGCTGCGGGCGCGGGACGGAGCCACCACGTCGAGCGACACGCCCCCCACCCTAGTGGGTCACCCCATTTATTCGCTTGATTTCGAGTCCTGCCGTGTACGATGCACTCACTCCTATATTATTCATATTATACTTATTTAATTCTTATTTAATCTAAATTATGAATTTTATTGACTACGATACAATATATTATACTTATTTATACCGCTTTAAACAAACAATTATCAACCTTTCAATTAATTAGAATGATTTTTGTTTTTTTATTAATTATAAATTAGTATTGTCAATAATTACTTTGATAATTTGATATGAACTTATAATTTTTTTAGAATTTTATAGCCCATTTACGTAGTAAAATTACTTGTTTTTCAGCTATAGGGTTAAAATTTTTGCTTGAAGTATCTTAATATGTTATATGTTTAACTTCCTTATATTTTGTTTTTTTTTACCCATGTCTACTTTTAATATATATTTTGACACGCTTTTAATAAACCTTTTTGGCTCTCTCACTATTTCATCCTACATAAAAATAGTTCATCAATGATTCACAACTTTGTGCTCAATTATTTCAATTTGAATACAAACACATATACTTAATATTTAAGCTTAACTCGGCATTCTCCAAAAATATTTCGCACCGCTGTATTGCGTCTGTGTCGAAAATGCACTATATGTAGAGGATCCGACACTCACCCAGTTCGACATTTTTAAAAAAAATCCCAGGCAATATAGCTTTATATGTTAAATTTGACCAACATGACATAAAATTACCAACATTATATTAATTGTCCTAATTTTTATATAGTATTAATAATTTCCTTTTCCTACCAACGAGGCCTTGTTCAAACAACCT